>OY755183.1:13801838-14401838 GCA_963576735.1 Bedellia somnulentella
TTTTGATTACATAAATAACGTTTCAAACTATTGTTTGTTCTGAACGCAACTTTAATACCAAACCCTTGTTACCAAAAGTTGCGTTCAGAACAAACAATAGTTTGAAACGTTATTTATGTAATCAAAAAGAGAAATTAGATAAACACAGACAATCTGGTGTTTACAAAATTGTTTGTCCTGAATGCAACAGCGTCTATATTGGGCAAACTGGTAGAAGTTTTCTAACAAGATACGGGGAGCACGTGGCAGCATTCAGAAACGACCATCCAGAAAGGTCTCACTTTGCGAAACATCTATTGGATACTGGCCACGTTCTCCCCGATAATCATAATCTGGAGATTTTACATACTTGTAATAAGGGATTAAGATTATGTCTTTTAGAGAAACTTGAAATCTCCAGATATGATAATGATAATTCCGTTGCACTGCTGAATGAACAGCTGGGCTACACCGTTTCCCCACTTTTGTCAATTTTTTCCAATAATGTAGTCACTCGTCATTGATGTTCTTTGGGTGGGGGAGTGGGGAGCCTGGCCTATAAATATAACCGCAAAATCGTATGACCGGCACTCGGTGGTCAGCTGCCGAACTGTCTACTAACTGCTCGTCAATGACTCGTGTTGAGTCGAAACGCGTCGCATGTTTGTGGTTGCCTGTGGTTTTCGCTTGCGGGTGTGTGTGTGGTGCATTGTCTGCTTTTCGATTTCTTGTAAGTGGGAGGGCGGGCGGTGCACAGTGCATGTTGCATGAAGACTGCAGGTATTATTTAGCGGAATAAAAGCGAAGAAATTTATTAATATTAGTATTGCTATGGATTTCCGCAAAGTAACGCCTGATTCAATCCAAAATCTCTCCAGTGTCCAAGTTCCAGGAACTAACTGTGAAAATGATTTTGCATCTGCACTTCATGCCCTTGTCATAAATGAGGACTGCAGAACCAAAAATATCCAAATTGAATTGGAATCTGCAAATTTAAATTTAATGAAAATTTGCAGTCCATAATTGTAAAATATAATACGCAAGCTAAATGGGCCAGTATTCAATATGTGAGTGGGTATTTTGCTGTACAGGCTAAAAAATATATTTTCAAAAGTTGCAGTGGTTGCAAAATCAGTTTAATATGTGACACTGAGTCAGAATACATAAAATACAGGGAGTACAGCAAAAGAAGGTGGCTCTGTAGTCCTACTCAAGATTTGATTATAAACATATCCCATATTCAAGACATTGCATACAATGTAATACGAGATCAAAAACATTAATCAAAGAATTAATCAAAACTCTTTCACTGATGTATTAACTTTGATTATATAAAATGTGATCAACATAAAGATAAATTAATATTTTTTTTAATTAATATTAATTTAGAAAAGAAACTGATTCAGCTTTTTCTTAATTAATTAAATGATATATGCGTTTCTTTTTTATTCTACACCCTTATCCTCATTCTGCGATTTATTTGGCATTGGGCTTACATGTCATATAATAAATTTAAAGCTCGCCTAAACGCCGGTGGTTTTGAAAACTACTACTCGTAGTTCGGGTATCAAACAATTATACTAGAATCCAATTGGAATCAAATATTTCGCGGCATAAATTTTGAATAATGTTTCCAAAATATGATAATAGATGGCGCATAATGCGAGAACGCAGAATATGTAGGTATTAGAGATTGGTCTCTATTTCCTATATATTAATGTACTCTGTGGGCAATATGGCGTCTGTCTTCATATATATTCACAGACAATATAGGGTACGAGTACAGACTGCCTACTTCGAACAAATATTTTGTACCACTGGCCTTGATTTCCAACCATACATGACGTTTCACTTTGTTATAAATTATTGCCATCTGGCAGGCAAATATAAAGCTCTGGATACTTGATATGGGAGCCAAAATAGGTAAAGCTCATTTTCATTCCATACTACAGTTTTTTAGGTTGGTTCAGTGAAAAACAAATTTTAATTTCTTGAACGTTTTATTTTTGAGTAATAAAAGCTTCTTTTTTAGACACTTTTGGAGCAGTCTTGGCTCTCTTGTAGTAAGTAACCTGCCGCTTGGCTTTCTGCTAATTATTTAAAATGAATCTTCTAGTGGGTGTTAAGTTCTTAATTTTTTCAACAGAACGCTTCTTGCCAGCACTTGTATGTAACTGTTATACCTGGAAAAAAAATATTGCATTGAAATTATAATATTAAGCAGTGAAAAAGGATTTTTGTAGTAAATTTAGTTTATATAGGCTACTGTTTAAATGCTCACCAAAATAGCTACAATACCCTAAAACTAAATTCCAAGTAAAATTTATTACCTCCATATAAAATAAACCAAATCTATTAAAAGCTCCCTAAACCAAATAATTATGTATTCCAAAATAAATAAACACACATCAGAACAAATTAACTTTAAGTCTTTGTTTTTTTGTTTCTCAAAACAGATATTTTGCTCACTAAATTGTTTTCATAAAACATCAACGTAAATACCAAAAACTGCAGTCTTATCTGCTTTAGTGTAATAACATTATGTAACTTATAATCAAAATTTATTATTATCAATCTAAATTTGTAATCACTTCCTCTTATTTATTTATCCCACACTCGCCTCCACCCCATCACATGACTTACCTTATACTCCGGTCTGGATGTTGCATACTTGCATATTATATGGGGGTGTAGAGCAACTGTACTACTGTATTGTAGTGTACTGCTCAGTAGAGTGGTAGCTATGAGTATGTTCTCTAACAAACTAACATGTTTTGAGGAAATTCACTTGGATCTTCTTTACGCATTATATACCTGACCTGAGTATTCATTATTAAGTGGTGCAGTAATTGAGACCTCTATACTTATTTATTTATAGTTTTAGGGTATAAAAGCCATTTTGGTGAGCATTTAAATAGTTGCAAATATTTATTTAAGTACATATCATATATTATTTGAATGTATAAAGCAATAAACAAGTTACTTGTGTTCAGGGTAAATAGTAATGTGTTTGGTATCATAAAAAAAATTGGGGGTCAACCGTTAGTTTTTTGCCTCAGCAAAAATCACTAAAATGGAAGCAAAAATATAAAATATTGGTGACATTTAATTAACAATAATATAGATAATTTGATCTGCAATTAACTATAATGGTGTTCACATGTTTTTATAGCATGAAAGAAAACAAATATTAGCTTTATTTATGCAATAGTACACTATTTGGTAAGCATTCATCTGTTTTAGCAATTATTAAGAATTTATTGGATGTTTTTTTTTTCCGAAAAACAGAAGGGTGTGAGTTCCAATCCTGGGACGGGCCAACACCAATTTGTCTTTTCTAAAGTCATATGTGTGGTTAATTTATCATGGTTGCTAACGGTGAGGGAAAACATCGTGAGGAAACCCACATGGCTGAGTTGTACTTAGTCATGTGACAGTGTATTCGTACAAAACGGCGATAGGCCTGCCCCCTATCACGTGAGTACACTGTCTATGCAAAACGTGGGTACCTTCTCTGGAAACTAGATGGCGCTTGCCATGTGAGTTCAGGAGTATTGATATCTCTGCCAACCCCTTCGGGGATAAACGGCGTGAACGTTTATGTTTATTGGATGTTATTTCTTAACTTTTTTGGTAGGCGTTTAAACACAAGCCATTAATATTTATCTCCTTATCATGTGTTATACCAAAGCGAGAATGTGATAATTTCACTTAAAAATCATTAAATTACCTGAACTAATATCAGGATCTGTATTCTGTGGTGATTTTGACGAAATCTGGTTCAATATCTGCAATAGAAAAGATATATCAGTTATTTAACTATATGACAACCTTTTTTTCACATGTTTTACATTCTTCTTAAGTGACCTAAATATAATTTATATAATTATAGTACAAGGGAGTTAAATTTAATTTGAACAAAGAAACAAAATAATATATTAAGAGGAACTTTAGCATTTGAAACTCCACAAGTTCTATTTGGTCACCAAATTTTGGTGATGGCTGGATGTCATACAATAAAACATTTGTTATATCTGTAAAACATTAAAAACTGTGACTTACGCAATCATAAGTTAGAAAAGGTTCTTGCATGACATAGAGATATAAGATAAAGCAGAGATAATATATCAGAGTATAAGTAAAGTCAATCTTACATAAACTGATTATTTAAAAAAAATTTAGTATGAAAAGTTTTTTTTTTCATTATGCAATCTTAAGCAAAATGGCCAAGTGAACTCAGGTATAAAAATGTAACCTAAACCAGCCAGAATTCCGATTTTAAATTAAGTTGTTGAATTTTTTTTCATTTCAGCCAAGGCGAGAATCCAAATTACACAGATAACATTAGTTATCAAATTCGTAAATAGTATAATCAAAGTACAAAGAAAGCAAACAGAATAGTCAATTTAGAGCTCAAAATAATTATTACCTAGATTAGGGTCACATTTTACGAGCGGCTTGCGGAAGCACTGTATCTGAAATAAAGGAAGACGTATTATAGTAACACATTTAACAAAGTTTTTTCTTTTGCGTTTTTACTTATTAGATCTATTCTATTGTTAAGTGAAACTTATCAAGTTTATTTCCTACTCACCAACAACTTTGGGTGACGATGACGATGGCGTTCCTGATTTTATCTCGTCGCAAGTTATTACAAACACTACACTTTGGATACATTTTGAAGGGGAATCCACCAACTAAATAACAAAATGCACTGGCATGCAAAGAATTAAGTAAAGTAGTAATAATTAAACAGATAAATAACAAATTAAAATTACAATACAAAATATGAATTACTAGTGCTGTACCGAATGTGGGTTTTGCTGAATGTCGAATTCGTCCGAACCGAATGTTCGGTATTAAATTATGCCGAAGCCGAATTTCAGCCGAACTTCGGTTAAGTTTCACGCGCTTTCCGGTAGATCTGTTCTATAGAAAAGGTGTTATTACTACCTAACTATGAGTATGAAAAAAGGTCAAGCGTGTGAATCTTTATCTCGAAAGTGATAAAAGAAACAAAGTTAAGTGTACTTGATGTAGAAATATTATATCTCGTGGAGGCAATGGTAGCATGGTAAATCTACTTCGGCGCTTTTAAATCACTAAATTATACGTAAAAAAATATAGACCAATTTGAGTATAAGTAATTAATAATTATAGTGGGTATTGTTTTGTATAAATAAAGACTTTAAATGTATATAGATTATTTAGCATTAAAAGCCGTGTAGTGCCGACTTAGAATGTCGCTACCCCTTTCTACCCACGGGTGTCGTAAGAGGCGACTAAGGATATTGGGGCTTTTTATTGGATTTTTGGGCGATGCGGTTGTAGACTCATCACCAAAAACCTTTATTTTACCATCTTTTCCCCACTCAACTTCCAAAAGTGGCTGAGGAATTTATAATTCCTTGGCTCTGGCTACCCCTTCTAGGGAATTATAGTCGTGAGTATATGTATGTGTGTATGTTAGCATTAATATTATGTTTATTTAGTAAAGTGTTTCTTTTATATTTGCTGTGTTTATTTTTCTAGGGACCAAAAATAAACATTCAAATTTGACTCACATAGCAATTATTTACATATATATTGACATTGGGTTTTGTTTCATTCGAAATTGAATTTAATTCTAATTATCCTTTTATAATTTATCGATCTAATTTCGGTAAATCTGCGGTAATCGAACTTCGGTAATACAAAATGTGTAACGAATGAATGTTGGTACATCTCTACAATTTAGAATATGGCGGCGCCGGCGCTGTTCTGTTGGGTTGTGCGTCTAACTTCACACATTGCCAACTTCAGGCCATAGTATCGCGGGGAAATCAAAGATGGCGGCGGAGAAAAAAATTCTTAGAAGAGAGACACCCGGTATATATTGTAATCTGTGGTCAATGGTCATTCTACAGACAAGTTGGTCGATCTGAAATTATTTAATAATGTAAACAAACAATTTCTTGATTAACTTTCTGTTAAAGGCAATGAAAGAGCAGACAAGGCGGCTAAAGAGGCTGTTCTCTGTGGCGATAGGGTCCCCTTCGAAATATTTGCTCAAGATTTATCCCTCAGGCCCAAACGTGACCTTCGGAGAAAATGGCAATCTCGATGGTATGCTTCAAGCAAATTTAAGGGAGCTACTTTTGCTCATATACAGCCCGAAATTCCGTACAAACCCTGGTTTTGCTGTAAAGGCAATAACTTATTTAATAGAAAATACTGCTCTATTATTAGTAGATTACGTTTAGGCCACTGTAGCACTCCTGTTCATCTTAACAAAATTAAAATTCTTAATTCAAGTCTCTGTGAGTGTGGTCTCGCGGAGGGTGATGTTGATCATATATTTTTTGCCTGCCCCTTATATGTACATAATGATTTCTACCAAAGTTTAATAGACAATAATATTCCTCTTCCATCAAAAATCTCAGCATTATTACAGATCCACAATCTTTTCTTGGCCGGCGGCGACTAGGTAGGTAGGTAGTCGCCGCCGGCCAAGAAAAGATTGTGGATCTGTATATGACATTAGTTTCATTATCATTAAAATCATATCTTCTTTCCTACATGTCAATAACATTAAACTTTAATGTAAATTATCTTTATTTCATTTATTATATCTTTTGTTTTTTTTTTACTTGTATCTCATGTAAATATAAAATAATTAATTTTTGTTTTTCGAGAAGGCAATTAACTTCTCACTTCTTTTGCTGTTTTTTCGTTTAATTTACTTACAAATAAACTCAATTTGTTTAAATTTTCATTTATATGATTTCCTCGGATGACGTGACGTTGGCAAAAATGTGTTACACAATTGCCATAATAAATAAATAATAATAATAATAATAATAATAACTTTCTGTTTCATTCTTAAATTGGAACAATTAAATATCAACAATGTTGAAAAATCACTTTGAAGTTAAAGCAGCTTTGCTTAGTTATAGTTTAAGCGGTATATGTGTCTGTTGCCTAAATAAAGGCAGGAAAATGTTAAAACGTAAAAATTGCATTGATTGTTATAAATTTTTGGGAGGAATTGCTGTAAGTTCGATTTTCTCGTTTAATCTTTTTAAATAATTTAATATTATCGTTCTTAATTTGCTAGATCCAGTGACAATCGCCTTCATTATTCAAAAAAATAACCTCTTGAAATATTTTAAAAAGTTTTACTAAAGGTACATTGAATAGTTGTTATAATCTTAGTTCCTCAATGACTAAAAGTATCGCCTTAGCTGTCGAGTTGGCATTGCTTAAAAACCCAAGTCCCGCCTACCTCTATGGGTCATATTAAGTCTTATGTTGAGTAAATTATGGTTTTAAAGCTTGACGTAAACGTTGTGAGTGTACAACATACATATACTCACGGCTATAAATCCCTAGAAGGGATAGCCAGAGCTAAGGAATTAAAAATTCCTCACCCACTTTTGGAAAGTTGTGTGGGGAAAAGATGGTGAAATCAAGTATGTTGGTGATGGGTCTCCAACCACATCGTCCAAAATTTCCTTAAAATCCCCAATACCGTTAGTCGCCTCTTACGTACACCCACCGGGGTATGCTATTCTAAGCCAAAACATTGATTATTACCATCTTTTCCCCAATCAACTTCCAAAAGTGGCTTAGGAATTTCTCATTCTAAAGATCTGGCTACCCCGTTAAGGGATTTATAGCCGTGAGTATATGTATGTAAGACAGAGAGCATAATGTGATCACCTTGAAGATTCTGCTGTGTGCTGCGAGATGTGGTTTGATCCTTTAGTGCCATATGGCAATAAGCTTATCAATTTTCTAAAGTAAAAGATGATGCCGTTCCTTTTTCTATTTGTATTTTCCAGATTCCTGGAGCTTTGGGGATAAAAATTTGTTTTGAATGTGATACCTTGCTAAGCAAAGTCTGTATGTTTCAACAACAAATCAAGAGAACTTACCAAATCCTACTGATTGCAAGCCAGGTATTAACATAAGCTTTGCTGTGTGTTGGTGCTAGATTGTAATGGAGCGGAGATGCTGCGGAACAAAATGATCAACAAACTTTGTTTATATGTTTATATTCATTTAGATTATGCTGACTGTGACTGTGAAAAACAAGACATTTATTTAATATGCTTAGCTTATAAACTGGCAAAGTGTCGATTTAAAGAGTGTGTAACATTAGTTCAAGATAAACAAAATTTAGTCAACATTATAACTTTCTGAATTAGACTTTGTTGTGCATGAATCCTTGTGTGGGGATTATAAGACTAATAGAAAGAAAGAAAGGAAGTAAGAAAGAAAAAATGATTATTCTAATCACGGATGCTGACACAAGTCAGGTGTTAAAAAGCAAAGAAATACACATTCACAACAGTGGTTACTTGGTACCACAGATCAGTTGGCAGAATGACCGGGGCATAGACAGGGATGTCGTGGGTTCGATTCCTGCTGGAGTCGCGACTTTTCTTTCCTTGATTGATTAGTAAAATAGTCCCCATTTGAGGGTTCATGCAAAACAAAGTCTTATTATAAGTATAAGATTTTGACGTGACAATGTCTTATAAATTGGTTTGCCGGGTGACACTTCAAGAAACTGCCTTACGCTCCGCTCACGTTATGTGCTCACAATGAGAGCGAGTGAGAGGCACGCGTCCCTTCCACTCGGGCATGGTTAGCCCGCCTAAGAGCGAGAGAGACAGACATAATTTCATCGTTCTTCCTACTGTACGAATGAATATTCACATTGAAATTATTTTACCACTCAAAGTCGTTGTCACGTAAAACTTTCGCCCGTATACCGACTTATACAGGCAACCAATTTTATTTTTGATGTCATTTATGATTTGCAATTTGTCATTTATTTGGACATGAATAGAAAGAGAAAATAGTTATGGAATTTATGGCCGTGAGTATATGTATGTATGTTTGCAGTTATGTTGTCTTCTTGACAAATTCAAAACATATTGCTGATTGCGATCTAATGGTGGTAAATCTTTCAGCAAAGAATCCTTAACGTTGATATATCGGCTCACGCTGTACAAAGACTGGGTAAATCAGAACTGCATACATTTGAATGCCAGACAAAAATATCCAAAGAGATGAGTAAAGTACAAAATGAAGGTGGGTTATTGAGTATATATTGCACATACACACATACATACATATACTCACGGCTATAAATCCCTAAAAGGGGTAGCCAGAGCTGAGAAATTAGAAATGGTAAAAGATGGTAGAATAAAGGTTGTTGGTGATGGGTCTCCAACCGCATCGCCCAAAAATCCCTTAAAAAGCCCCAATACCGTTAGTCGCCTCTTACGTAAGAAATGACCCACCGGAAGAAATGGGGTAGTGCTATTCTAAGCCGACACTACACAGCTAATAATATATTGAAATTTCATTTATTATGGTGTTGAAGTGTTGGCTTTCTATAGCACCTATACTTACATTGCTTCCTGTGTATGTAGCTTTTAGGGTTAGACCTCATCGTGCAGAACGGAATAGCCTATTTGTCGCTCTTTCTCTTTCTGTCGCTCAGAACTGCCATTTGCTAGATCAAGACAGAGAGCCGTGTAGTGTCGGCTTAGAATAACACTACCCCATTTCTACCCGTGGGTGATCGTAAGAGGCGACTAAGGGTATAGGGGCTTTTTAAGTGACTTTTGGGCGATGTGGTTGGAGACCCGTCACCAAAAACATTTATTATTACCATCTTCTCCCCAATCAACTTCCAAAAGTGGCTGAGGAATTTCTCATTCTAAAGCTCTGGCTACCCCGTTAAGGGATTTATAGCCGTGAGTATATATATGTAAGACAGAGAGCATAATGTGATCGCCTCAAAGATTCTGCCGTGTGCTGCGTGATGTGGTTTGATCCTTAAGTGCTATATGGCAAAAAGCTTATCAATTTTCCAAAGTAAAAGATGATGCCGTTTCTTTTTCTATTTTTCCTTTCTAAATCCCTAAAAGGGGTAGCCAGAGCATCAGACCTAGAATTTCCTCAGCCACATTTGTAAGTCGATAGGGAACGATAGTCGATGGTAGAAATAAATTGTCATTGGTATTGGCTCTCCAACCGCATCGCCCAAATAGCACTTAAGAAAACCTCATCTATCTTATCTACACTAATATTATAAAGAGGGGAACTTTGTTTGTTTGTAATGAATAGGCTCGAAAACTACTAGACTTATTTTAAAAATTCTTTAACCATTCCAAAGCTACATTATCTAATGTTAGTAGAGGACGACCACGAAAAACACACTTGGACCAAATTGAGAGTGTGCTCAAAAAGGCAGGCGTCCGTAGTATGAAGAATAAAAGAGCATGAATGAAAAGATTAATGGATGTAAACGAAGCTAGAGAGGATTGTCAGGATCGTACGAAGTGGCGATCGATAGTCTCTGCCTACCCCAATGGGAACTAATGGCGTGAGTATATGTATTTATATATTATCTACAAGTAACAAGGTATATTTTAGTTCGGAAAAAGTAGAGTTCTGTTAGATACTTTAGGAAAGTTACTTATTTGCGTACGCTCTGTGTGACGGTCATATTAAAAACATATTTTTTCCCGTTGTATGACAGAGACCCTCAGCAGGTCGACTAATTATGGCAATTTGATGACATCCATCATGTGAATGACAATCAATGTTTAACAGTAAAAATTGTGTCGAGGCAGCTAGTATTAACTGTGCTGGTTATTGGCAATAGAACCTACTTTAAACTGTTAGAACATACATAAGTATACTCATACATATACTTACGGCTATAAATCCCTTAACGGGGTAGCCAGAGCTTTGGAATTAGAAATTCCTCAGTCACTTTTGGAAGTTGATTGGGGAAAAGGTGGTAATAATAAATAAATGTTTTTGGTGACCGGTCTCTAACCACATCGCCCAAAAATCACTTAAGAAGACCCTATACCTTTAGTCGCCTCTTACGATCACGCACGGGTAGAAATGGGGTAGTGTTATTCTAAGCCGACCCGACACGGCAAACTGTTAGTATTCTCTTTTAAGAAACAATTGGCTACTATGATATATAAAAAGAAAACATTTTAATAAAATAGCTTATATTCTCTGCCCAACTCAATGGGGATAACTATAGAGAAATCAAATAAAATCTACTTTTATTTTTAAATTATCACTACTTATTACCCTGTAAGTTTGGATGTGTAGTATCAGAATTCGAATAGCACTACTCCATTTCTACCCAGATCATAAGAGGCGAATAGGGGTATATGGTCTTTTTTAGGCGATGGCGAGTCTTTTGACGGCGATTTTATTTTTGGGCGATATGGTTGGAGACTCGTCACCAACAAATATTTATTACCATTTTTTTCCCACTCAACTACCAAAAGTTACTGAGGAATTCTCATTACAAAGCTCTGGCTAACCCATTCAGGGATCTATAGCCGTTAGTATCTTTATATATTATTTCTGTAAGCCTCTTTCTTGCTCGGAAGCTTGTGACGCGATAAGTTAAGCTAGAAATTTGGTTCAGGTATCGTTTTGTACAGTTCGCGGCCGTGATGTGCACAAAATTCAGACATCTGATGTAACTGGATTAAGTTAATTGTTACAGATTTTCAAAGTTTCGATTTTAGCCCATTGACACTTGAGTGTCATAAGCGCGCGCAAACTTTAGTCGATCAGAGGAGCGCTGTGATTGGTCTGAATTTTATCAAACCAAATAGATACTTTTCTCTTATTTACGTTTTTTTTTTCATAATAATACCACTTTATGTCCTCGTCATAAACGTCAAAGTAACGAATTGACAATAACATTTAATGTCTTTTATCACCAATGTATGAATAAAATTTGTTACCATTGTTTGTCCTTAATAAATAAATAAATAAATAAACCGGCCAATCAGAACCAATCTCCAATAATTCAAAAGAGCTGCGCTGTGATTGGTCGGAAAATTTAAAATAAACTCATTTTATAGGACGCCACGTAGTTGCGCCAGGGTTACCCACTAGTATGTATAAATGTGTGTTATTGTTTTTATGATTATTTTTACAGATAACAAGTTAAATATTAAAATAGAAGAAGTCCATGGCAATTATATTGAAATTGACAAAACTGTGGAATCTGATCATGATATCACAGAATATGTAACTTTAAAGAGTGAAGACGATTCAGAAGAAATTAATATAGCTTATTCTTCCGATAATATTGATGATGTTAAAGACATAAATGCTGAATATATGGAAGAAGAAGATGGCGATAGATTTATATCAAATGAAAATGAAGAATTGTCAGTCACAGATGAAGACATGGATGATAAATTTTCTGATGATGACATCGTAATGTCTAAAAGTACTGATCCGTTGTATGATCATCTTTATTGTAGAAAAAATGCTACAGAGAAAAGTAAGAAAAGTGTAAAACTTGGAGGAGTCAGTGCTATGAAGATTGATCGCATGGTAAGCGGTAAACTAAAAATAAATATTTAGGTAGTGCAAACTGTTAAATTAAAGAAAATGAATTTGTCGTTTATAGTTAAAATGTAGATGATGGGTAATTATAGATAGTATCAGTGAATAAAACATATACTCATCTCACATATTAAGTTGTAGACTCCAAAATTTTGTACATACATACATATACTCACGGCTATATATCCCTAGAAGGGGTAGCTAGAGCTAAAGAATTAGGAATTCCTCAGCGACTTTTGGAAAGTTGAGTGGGAAAAAGGTGGTAACATAAAGGTTGTTGGTGATGGGTCTCCAACCGCATCGCCCAAACATCCCTTTATAAGCCCCAATACCGTTAGTCGCCTCGTACGTCCACCCACACCGGAAAAAATGGGGTTTGTGCTAATCTAAGCCAAATTTTGTAAAAATGTTAAAATTAAATATCGTAAGTGCCCCAAATGTCTAAGTTGCCTCTTTCTACAGGAAAAAATGGGGATAAGCTTTTCTAAGTAGTAGGGCAAGCACGAGCGCTATTTCATCGACACGTTAACGGTTAGAATGAGATGGCAGTATACGATACTAAGTAAGTGCGTAAGAGATGAGTGCTTTATCCCACGCGATATCTAATTTAAACACGGCACGTGCTTGTTCTGCAGGAGACCTAGTACGAGCGCTACTTTATCGACACGGTATCGGTTAGAATGAGATGACATTATACGATACTAAGTAAATGCGTAAAAGATGGCTGTTTTATACCACGCGATGTCTAGTCAGTCGGTGTCTGAAAAAGCCCGAATGGCTGTGCATGATGCTGTCCTCGTTCCTACGCTTATGTACGGCAGTGAATGTTGGGTGTGGCAGAAGAAGCATGAAAGTAGAGTGAATGCAGTAGAAATTAGATCCCTCAGATTCGTGAAAGGTGTGGTGTAAAAGATGATATTGTAAGAAAGATAGAAAAAGGAATGTTGAGATGGTTTGGGCACATAGAGAGGATGGATGACAGTAAGTTCGGTATGCAAAGTTTTACAAAAGTGATGCTGATTACAAAACCATTTCGAGATGTTATGTTTTTAAAACATATTTTCTTGAAATTAAATCAAACAAAGCTAAGATGACCGTTATTTTAACAAAATACTGTAACAGTATTTGACCTTCAGCGTTGTTTGAAAGACAATCGTTTTTGCAGTTTATAAATAAAATATCGAAAATCATAGGTTTGTTTAGTATAACATCCTAATAATTTCATTTGAGTGTGTGAGTCATGTGAAATGTTTTGCAATCAGCAACATTTTTATTAAACATTTCGCTTTATTTGCATATCGCTACGTGATATTTTCGATCGATGACGTCATTAAGTACAAAAGTTAAACAATCTTTAAAAAACCTTATCTTTGCAATTACTGATTTTAAATGAAAAATATTCAAATCAGTCTTTTATTTTCGTGTTTGCTATCGAATAAAAATATTTAATCAATACCAAAAAAAAACTTTGCATACCGAATTGGTGAAAGAGATATATAGAGCCAATGAGGAAGGTAATGTTAGTAGAGAACGACCTCGGAGGACACATTTGGATCAAATAGAAAATGTGCTCAAAAAGGCAGGTGTCCGCAGTATGAAGAATAAAAGAGCATGTATGAAAAGATTGATGGATGTAAACGAAGCCAGAGAGGTGTGCCAGGATCGTACAAAGTGGCGATTGATAGTCTCTGCCTACCCCAATGGGAACTAACGGCGTGAGAATATGTATGTATGTATGATATCTAGTTAAAAGGACGCTCGTACTAACTATGAATATACAACACAGCTTTAAAAACAGCATAAGATATACTGGCCAATACACCCTGCTGTGTACCAACTTATAATGTGTATTTATGCTTAGCTCGGAAAACATTTACATACCGCGATGTAGGATATGAGTGAGACGCTGCTATGTGCGAGTGAGTCCGCAGTAGTGAGCGCTCTAACAGTACCTCACATAGCTATTTCTATTGAATCTATTATTTGACAGTACGCAGCTTACCGTTCATTTAACAAAGAAGTAGTAGAGCTACTTTCAACGTCCAAAGAAGAGATGATAGAGATAAGAAAGAGAGATGTTGATAATCCGCTGTTTAAAAAATCACCGCACAGATGTGTCAAATGCTTTATGAAGTTCAAAACGGAGGCGCTTTTGATGTTTCATGATGATTTGAAGCATTCTGTTTTAGTGAGTATATTTTTGTTTAAATTGCGTATTACACATATATATATACATACATACATATACTCAAGGGCTATAATTCCCTAGAAGGGGTAGCCAGAGCTAAGGAATTATACATGCCTCAGCCACTTTTGGAAATTGAGTAAGGAAAAGATCGTAAAATTAAGGTTTTTGGTGATGGGTCTCCAACCGCATCGCCCAAAAATCCAATAAAAAGCCCCATTACCCTTAGTCGTCTCTTACGACACCCGTGGGTAAAAAGGGGTAGCGACATTCTAAGCCGGCACTACACGGCAAATGTATAAACATACATATTATTATATACTCACGTCCATAAATCCCAAAAAGGGGTAGCCAGAGCTTCGGAGTTGGATACTCCTCAGCCACATTTGGGAGTTGATAGCGGAGAAGATGGTAGAAATAAGTTATCTTTGGTTATGGGTTTCCAACCGCATCGCCGAAAAACCATTTAAAAAGCCCCATACCCTCAGTCGCCTCTTACGACGCCCTTGAATAGAAACGGGTAGTGACATTCTCAACCAACTATAACAGTAGAAAGACTAGAATTATAAACTTCCTTCAACCTTTTATGAGGCAGAGGTATGATTAAAGATTGTATTTCACTCGTACCGTGTAGTGCCGGCTTAAAATGTCACTACCCATTCTTCCCGCTGGTGTTTGTAAGAGGCATCTTAGGGTATCGGGGGTTTTCAATGATGAAAATCATTTACCTTACAATCTTTTCCCCACTCAATTTCCAAAAGTGGCTAAGGAATTACTTATTCCGAAGCTCTTGCTACACCCTCTAGAGATTTATAACTGTACATACATACATGTACTCACGGCTATAAATCCCTAGAAAGGGGTAGCCAGAGCTAAGGAATTAGAAATTCCTCAGCCACTTTTGGAAGTTGCGTGGGGAATAGATTGTAAAATAAAGGTTCTTGGTGATGGGTCTCCAACCGCATCGCCCAAAATCCCTTTAAAGCCCCCAATACCGTTAGTCGCCTATTACGTAAACCCACCGGAAGAAATGGGGTAGTGCTATTCTAAGCCGACACTACACAGCCAAATATATATATATTAATAGCTGTGATTATATTATATGAATGTATGTACTAAAACTAAACCTATTACCTTTCCAGGACTCTTGTACATGTGAAATATGTGGAACCCATATGTCATCGAGTTTTACACTAGACCAACATTTAGATCATCACACTCACTGTTTAAGCTGCAAGATTTGTCAGTACAAAACTTCTTTAGGGGAACATATGAGAGCACATCTGAAAGAACATCCCAATGTGAGGACGAAACCGTTAAAGTGCTTAAAATGTAATGTTGAGTTTCAGTAAGTAAGACCTTGTATCGGATTCCTCACAGCCCATATACAGTGTGTCCAGTCAATAAACGTCCAACCGTTAACCACCAGTAGAGGACCCTGTGAAGTGCCCGGAAATGCAATTTTTTTATTTTAGAAATAAGCCAGGTGTAAGTTGTTTTTTATATTTTAAATTCCTTTGGGCTATTTTGTTACGGTAAGAGGGCAAAAATAGGGATATCGGCATTTTTTTTTTTATTAGACTCCTAATGAAGCAAAGAACAGCTTGGTTAGCAAAAATTGAAGATTAGAGGAGAATTGGTTAGCAAGAGGAGGACAACTTAAACCTGGCTTATTTCTAAATCAGGTTTAATATAATAAAAAAAAATGCATTTCCGGGCATTTCACAGGGTCCTCTATTGGTGGTTAACGGTTGGACGTTTATTTACTGGACACCCTGTATGTCCCCACCAAGTGGCTCGAGCCTAACCTATATAGGGCGATTTGGCCATAGTCCACCACGCTGGCCAATTGCGGGTTGGCAGAGTAACGAATACCACTGTGATAGTAGCCGGGACCGACGGCTCGTCTTAATTTTTGGATTAAAGCCTGCAATATCCTTCCAAACTGGGTTAAATCTTACAAATTAAATTTGTGAGTTCGAGATCGAACCCGAGATCTCCGAACTTGAAGCCAAGCGTTTAGCCGCAAGACGACGGAGGCAGTCTTGTATTGGATCGGGTGGTTATTAACTTCATTGCACATGGACCGCATAGAGAGTGTGCTCAAAAAGGCAGGCGTCCGAAGTATGAAGAATTTAAGTTAGTTCCCATTGGGGTAGGTAGAGACTATCGATTGCCACTTTGTACGATCCTGACAACCCTCTCTAGCTTCGTTCACATCCATCAATGTTTTCATACATGCTTTTTTATTCTTCATACATACATACATAAACTCACGGCTATAAATCCCTAGATGGGGTAGCCAGAGCTAAGGAATGAGAAATTCCTCAGCCACCTTTGGAAAGTTGAGTGGGGAAAAGTTGGTAAAATAAAGGTTGTTGGTGATGGGTCTCCAACCGCATCTCCCAATAATCCCTTTAAAGCCCCAAATCCGTTAGTCGCCTCTACGTACACCCACCGGAAGAAATGGGGTAGTGCTATTCTAAGCCGACACTACACGGCTATTATTGTTTTTATTCTTCATACTTCGGACACCCGTGTTTTAGAGCACTCTACTAATTATTACATTACCATCCAAATTCGCATTATAGATCCCTCTCACCAATTTACTATCATCCATCCTCTCTATGTGCCCAAACCATCGCAACGTTTCTTTTTCTATATTATTATAATATTATATCATATATTAGCCGTGTAGTGCCGGCTTAGAATGTCGCTACCCCTTTCTACCCACGGGTGTCGTAAGAGGCGACTAAGGGTATTGGGGCTTTTTATTGGATTTTTGGGCGATGCGGTTGGAGACCCATCACCAAAAACCTTTATTTTTACCATCTTTTCCCCACTCAGCTTCCAAAAGTGGCTGAGGAATTTATAATTCCTTAGCTCTGGCTACCCCTTATAGGGAAATATAGCCGTGAGTATATGTATGTATGTATAATATTATACTGGGCTATGCGGTAGGAGACCCATCACCAGCAATACTTAATTTCTACCATCTTGTCCGCTATCAACTTCCAAATGTGGCTGAGGAGTTTCTAGCTCTAGAGCTCTGCCTACCCCGTTTAGAGATTTATGGCCGTAAGTTTATGTATGTATGTCTAAATCTAACCCATATTTCATGTCTTTCCATATGTGGGAGCTTGTTATTGGCCTATTTCTGCCTATGTAATGTAATCATTTTATATTGTAAATTGAGCTGTAAGCCCCCCAAAGGTAATAAATTATAAATAAATGTCAAAATTATTTTTATTCATAAATTTATGAAAACATAAAACACTGTGATACGTGAATTTTATATATAAGATGAAGGCACGATGTGTCGAAGTACTTTATGTAAACTATAAGTATTTATATTATTTGCCGTGTAGTACCGGCTTAGAATGTCGCTACCCCTTTCTACCCACGGGTGTCGTAAGAGGCGACTAAGGGTATTGGGGCTTTTTATTGGATCTTTTCCCCACTCAGCTTCCAAAAGTGGCTGAGGAATTTATAATTCCTTAGCTCTGGCTACCCCTTCTAGGGAAATATAGCCGTGAGTATATGTATGTATGTATGTATTATATTACAGATATGTAATGTCGAATTAGAATAACACTAAACTATTTCTGCCCACGGGTGTTGTAAGAGACAATTTACAGTTTTGGAGCTGTCACCAATCGATCTTTAATTTACAACCCATTTCGTGAACCAGCATAGCAAGTACGAGCGAAATTTTAACTAGATATCGCGTGGTATTAAACAGCCATCTCTTTTGCACTTACTTAGTATATACTGTCATCTCATTCTAACAGGTATCATCATACATACATACATATACTCACGGCTATAAATCCCTAGAAGGGGTAGCCAGAGCTTTGGAATAAAACTTTCCTCAGCCACTTTTGGAAGTTGATCGGGGAAAATATGGTAATAATAAATGTTTTTGGTGACGGGTCTCCAACCACATCGCCCAAAAATCACTTAATTAGCCCCTATACCCTTAGTCGCCTCTTACGATCACCCACGGGTAGAAATGGGGTAGTGTTATTCTAAGCCGACACTACACGGCTAATAATAATATAGCTAGTAATAATATAGCGTAATAATATAATACTTTTAAATTTCAGTACAAAAGAAGAGCTACAAGAACATAAAATACAATGTAATAATGTTGAACAAAAGTACCAGTGTGATGTGTGCTCCCTTGTGTTTAGTAAGAGAAAGACTATCTACACTCATATGAAGTAAGAAACTCGATTTGTGTACTATTTCATAGCTTTAGTGCGTAAAGACGTACAGAATGATTGCTTTTTACTGTGGTGAATGAGTATATTAAATTTCAATAATACATTTTTAGATTTTTTTGATGGTAGGGTAGATAAAGAACTATATTTTTGGAGCGAGATAAATATTTTTATCTTTTGGCGTTTCAAGTCGAAAAACTGGACTTGTAAAATTTCTCGGTTTTGAACTCATTGTACATTTTTCTCGAATTGAAAATATTGGACTTTTCTTGGGTTTTTTGCATGTTGCCTATATCCGATTCGTGTAATGTTTAGTTTGCCAGCATCGAAAGCGTTGCGCCCCCCGTTTCAACAAATTTGAAACGATTCCGAAACCTTTTAGGGAATCCTCATCCTCTTCACAGCCCGTATATGTCCCCACCAAGGGGCTCGAGCCTACCGTATATAGGACTATTTTTTACGAAAATAAAAAAAAATAAAAAAAATTTTTGGCCATAGTCCACCACGCTGGCCAATTGCGGGTTGGCAGACTAACGAATACTACCGTGATAATTGCCGGAAGATACGGGTTAACGTGCCGTCCGAAGCACAAAATAAATATCGGATAATCAAGTGATTCGAGCTTGCAATATATTCTAGGGAAATGAAATCACAAAAAATAAAGTTTCCATATTGTTTCCCCAAACAAGGGTTTATTAAATATTTTTTTTTACTTTTTCAGAATTCATTTTCCATCGACGAATACTGAAGTGGCAAAGGAACTCCAATGTCCGCATTGTTCTTTCAAATTTGCGAAACATTATCGTTTGAAAAATCACATTTTGTAAGTATAAAATACTACTGTATTCCTTATATACTTGTATACTGTTAGCAATCGTGATAGCCTAGTGGGTAGAACACTCGGTTATCGTGCAAACGACTAGTGTTCAAATCCTGGGTCGGGCCTACACCAATTTGTCTTTTCTAAAGACATATGTGTGGTTAATTTATCATGGTTGTTAACGGTGAGGGCAAACATCCTGAGGAAACCCACATGGCTGAGTTGTACTTAGTCATGTGACAGTGTATTCGTATAAAACGGCGATAGGCCTGCCCCCTATCACGTGAGTACACTGTCCATGCAAAACGTGGGTACTCTGAACACCAGGTGAAAAAGTCACGTGATGTTCAGAAGTATTAGTACCTCTGCCAACCCCTTCGGGGATATTCAGCGTGAACGTTTATGTTATGTTATATGTTGTATACTGTTATTGTTACGAGACAAAGTTGTAATACATGCGTATGAGTTATGGAATAATTTCACTGCTTTATGCTTGAAAACCTCATGTATAGTCGTATTTTTAAACAAAGATAGTAAATTGACAGATTGGATGTTGCCAACTTTTCGTGCTAAAAAAATAGTGCTGAGGTAAGAAATCGTGAAATAATCGAAATTATTCGTTCAGTTAGCGAACTTATGAATTCCTTTACAATAAGTTATTGAATAAGTTGCTTATATTATACTTACTTGTTGTAGCCTATTTTAAAAATTTATATAATTAAAAATTGCAGAACAAATAAAACTAAGTAAGCAGATTTACCGATAATAATTCTTTATTCGGAGTCAGATTCCACAAAATCAGATGTACTGTATTCATCATCACACACATTAATTAAAAATCTATCTCCGATATCATCTATCCGCCGGTCGAGATGGCTCATTTTTCTACTTCTTTCATAATATTATGTGCAATGCACTTTCTCCATATTTCCGGAGTCACCTCAAGCAGACCTACTTCAAAGAGGTTTTTTACATCTTTTAATTTAAAAGATTTATTATTCTTTGCTACATAGCCCTTCACTTGCGCCCAAACCAACTCAATAGGGTTGAGCTCACAAAATGGTAGGGCGGCAGGCGAAGAACGGTGAACGTTAATATATCTATCACTCATATCACCTTACAATACACCTACCTTAACATAGGTACATACCTTATCAACTGTAGGTGGTTCAGTATTGTAAAAAAACATATGCACTTTTCTTCGAATGACCGAAAACGTGAAGTCGTCCAACTTCTCTTTAAATGATCGTTTCGGTCCAGGTTGCTCAGGAGATTTCAAATCTACATTTTCTTATTTTGTTTTATTCTGTATACGGAGACCCTTGCTGATTCCCAAGATTTCAGCAGTCTTTTTTACACAATTTTCGACGTTAGGCGATTCAGTTGGGACGAGCAACTTCAATTCATTATTAAATACATATTTGTATGTATTTCGTATCATCAATTTTTCAGTTACACTGAAAGATGTACGTGGTCTCTTCTTTTGTGGAGATAAAAACACATCTTTTGATGTGCTTGGTTGTTCATTAGGATCTATCGCGCACTGGTGTTATAAAAATAACACTAACAACAAAAAACGTAGAAGGATTATAACTAAATACTCGTAAGAGAAATAATGAACTTATTTCTATCTAAGAAATAAAAAGGCACGACTTTACTTGCTTGGTTGTATTTACGAGAATATATTAAAATAATTTATTTACATTTGACATTACATTTCCATCGACAAATAGTTATAATATAGCTCAGTTTATTCGTTCGATTATTCGATTACATAATTTTCTCACTATGGTTGATAAGTTGGCAACATTATTTTAGGATTTGACATATCGACCTGTCAGTTTACTATCTTTGTTTAAAAATACTATTATAGGTATTATTTACTTATCTATTAAGGAAAGAAAAATTTCGAAACCAGCGGCACTCGAACCCACGACATCCGGATATACGCCCCCGTCGCTCAGCCAACTGAGCTATGGTATCAAGTGACCACTGATGCAAAATTTGTTTTTCCTTGCTTCTTAACACCTAAGTGGCCTCAGCGCTCCCTACCTCCGAAGTTTTACAAATTAGGAAAGCCACTGGTCTATCCTCAAAGAGCCCTGCTGGGCCAAAAAAAAATTATCTAATTGATTAGTAATAATCCCCACATGAGGTTTTCATGCGCAAAACATTCTTACTTCTTCTAGTTCTTATTAATTGTAAAAACTACATACATACATATACTCACGGCTGTAAATCCCTACAAGGGGTAGCCAGAGCTGAGGAACTAGAAGTTCCTCGGCCACTTTTGGAAAGTAGAGTGGGGAAAAAATGGTAAAAATAAAGGTTGTTGGTGATGGGTCTCCAACCGCATCGCCCAAAAATCCCTTAATAGCCCCAATACCGTTAGTCGCCTCTTACGTACACCCACCGGAAGAAATGGGGTAGTGCTATTTTAAGCCGACACTACACAGCAACTTATTGTTATATTTGGAAAAAGTAATTGTAATTATTTGTTTTGTATATATTTTATGTTGTGATGTTCTATAAAGAGTTTTTTATTCTTATATGTGTGTTTTTTATGTTTGTGTATATTTATTAATATTTTGAAATCCAATACAATGTACGTACATAAACATAAACATAACATAAACATAAACGTTCACGCCGAATATCCCCGAAGGGGTTGGCAGAGGTACTAATATTTCTGAACATCACGTGACTTTGTCACCTGGTGTTCAGAGTACCCACGTTTTGCATGGACAGTGTACTCACGTGATAGGGGGCAGGCCTATCGCCGTTTTGTACGAATACACTGTCACATGACTAAGTACAACTCAGCCATGTGGGTTTCCTCACGATGTTTGCCCTCACCGTTAACAACCATGATAAATTATATGTATGTATGCTCAAAGTTTTGTGTTCTCGTATAAGAGGCTTCGAATAAATAACTTGTTTCTTTCTTTCTAATATACATACATTGTTCCCAGAATGGTACATTCAGGTACCACCGAACCGTACCACTGTGAGTACTGTGGCAAATCTATCAAATACTATGGAAACTTAAACAAACATCTTCTAACTCACAAAGACAAGGACCAAAACTACTTGTATGAATGTAAGGAATGTGATTTCACGACACGGAATCGAGAGTATCATCGCAAACATATGTTGTATGGAGAGAAACACATACATGAGGCTAAGTAAGTTATCCTGTTACTTAATTTATTTATTTTGGACAAACAACAGACACAGACTAAATACATTATTTCTAATTAAATTACATGGTGAAATCAGTCTGTATCCAGAACTGTTCATCACAGAATATTTACATTTCTATTATTATTCTATTTATCTTATCATTATAAACATATTTTAATAACTTATATGAAACTGCACTTTGTACAGAATATATAATCAGCATTTAAACATTATACATAATAAAGCTTATTACCAATACATCTATTGAATGGGATGAGTGAGTGAGAGTGAGTAATGAATGAAGAGGATGTGAGTGAGTGAAATATATACGGTTATATAATTCACAGATTAAATTAGCCCCAAACTAATATTATGGGATACTAACTCAAATATATACCACATATAAATAACACCCAAGATTCAGAATCAAACACTTATGCTCATCACATAAATGTTGCTCTCAGCGGGAATCGAACCCGCAACCTGCGGACCGAGAAGCTAGTCATCTATCCACTCAGCCACGGCTGTCGTCAAATTAATGTAATCGTTAATATTATGTATGTGTAGTAAGTAAAAATTTAGATGTCTGTGTGTATGTTGATGCATACATATACTCACAGCTATAATTCTAAAAGGGGTAGCCAGCTTTTCAAAGTTGGTAAAAGATTGTAAAATTACTTTATAGCCCCAATACCCTTACGAACACCTATGAAAAAAATAGGTAGTGCTATTCTAAGCCGGCACTACACGACTAGCTTATAATGGTCGCATAAAACCACTGGCCGGGTTTTATTGCAATTCGGTATATCGCCAGGTTATGTCACCAACTAGCTCATGCCATTTTCACCAATCACCACTTTTTATTCCGGAAAGATTAAAGGTTTGATTCATTTTATTATTTGGCTTTTAAGGGATTTTTGGGCGATGCTGTTGGAGACCCATCACCAACAACCTTTATTTCTATCATCTTGTCCGCTATCAACTTCCAAATGTGACTCTGGCTACTTCTTCTAGGAATTAATAGGCGTAATTATATGTATGTCATTTTATCAATATAATATTCTTCAATTTGTTCACCAGATTTCAGTGTGATCATTGCGGTAAAAAGTTTTCGACTAAAGGTGGTATGGGCTCCCATATGAGTCAGATACATCTTTATGGCGTAGCTAATGCAAGAAAGCAAGGTTCTAAACCTAAGAGGGTGAGTTTTTTCAAATAAAATCACCTATTTTTTTATATTTATCCAAAGGTTAAATAAAACATACATATACTCACTGCTTTGAATACAAAAAAGAGGAAGAGAGAGCAAAATTTCTAATTCTTAGAAATGCATAAATGATTGTTTCTTAGGGCCCTCGCCCACGGCGACTTTTTGTAGCGATTCAGTCGTGCGTTTCCTAAACGCGCGACAGCATCTCTTCTAACGCGTGTAGTCGCATTTGCAACGCGCTACAGTAGCGATGCCAACGCGCTACTAACGCGCTACTGCATCCCGATTGTATCGATACAAACGCGCGATCAAACTTGTACCCATCTCGCTTACGTATGAAATTGTGCAATACGCAACACGCTTTAACAATGTTCGTAGCAAATTCAACATTAACATTTAGGCGCCTGTTGAAAATTTTAAATTTGTTACTCAATATACCAAACGTACATTCAATATAACGCCTTGCGCGTGTCAAGCGATAATTGTATATTCTCTTATTTCGTGGTAAATGTTTACCAGCGTATGGTCTTTGTAAGTGTTCGGATAAGGCAAATCCTTCATCGCCAATAAATGAAAACGGTATAGTTATTCCATTGTTAGATATAGGTTTTGGTTCAGGTATATTATAATTTCCTTCACGTATTTTTTTAACCCATTCGCTGCTGTCATGTATTGTTGAATCGGAGCTCTTTCCATAGCATCCGACATCAATATCTATGAAATTATAATTAGCGTCACATACAAGCTATTGCTAGCAACACGATGGAAAAAAATGATTGTAATTGTAATATTCTGAGCCCGTATGACATGGTTTTATAATTCTTATATGTTTTCCATCTATTGCTCCAATTGTGTAAGGAAAATTTGCATGTTTCATAAATCCTTCAGCGGTTTTTAAATGTGATTCTTCTGTTCTGGTTCTGGCATGGATATAACTTTTAATTTATTCCATATTACTTCTACGGATTCTTTAACAATTCTACGTGCAGTAGTATGTCCACATTTAAAATCTATGTGAAGGTCTGTGAAATTACATCCAGTTGCTAAGTACCCGAAAAAGAATGTAAAGTATTAAAGAATAAATTATATTTACGGCCTGGGCCTAATTTCACAAAAGTTTAATACTACAAGTGTAAAGTAGCTATACTGTCATATCAGGCAATCACGTCATGCGGTCCCGCAACGCGATTGGCTGATATAACTGTAATGCCGCTCGCTTTACACTTGTAGTTTGTAACTTTCGTGAAATTAAGTACTGTTGATTAAACTTGTGAATATATTTTTTCAGCTGAGGAACTCCAGAAAAAATGCAAAAGTTTAAAAGATTCCTATCATAGAGAACGGGCAAAGGAAAAGAACTGTTCCAGTGGGTCCGGGGCTAAACCCAGAAAACAATATGTGTACTTTAAATTATTGTCATTTTTACAACCTTTGACCGAAATCAGACCGCCAAGACGTAAACGACTCCGAAGACTGTTTGGAATCTTTTGTGATACCAAATTCGAAGAAGCTTAAAACATATGATGCTGATAATGCACAAAACAAATTATATGAAATTCTGACTGAAAAATTAAACAAAGTCACGCCAACCATTCAACATCCTGAATTCCTGATCAACATTGTTTACTTTCTCTTTTTCCACATTTTAATTCCATAAAGGAAGAATATAAACTCGATGCAAAAGCCGAAATGATAGATTTGCATCGCAAATATAACAATATGGCACAGACGTCTGCATACGTCAGTCACTATGGATATCAGTCTGGATACCAAAGTTACGACACAACAGCTCGTACAAGTACTGAAAGTAGCGTGTCGCAATCGCATCTAACAAGTAACAATCATACGCTGCCAACGCCTGCTGGTACCAACACCAATACTGCAGGTTCAATGTTATATATGTATAGTAGGGTACCGAGCGCCTGCGAGCCTCGTCATTGGTCTCAATAAATCAGTGTGCAAATAGCTATCGTGTTGGTTACTTGTCGCGAGACATTGTCCCTATACTTAACAATTGGCGACGATACCGAACCGAGCGTGTTATCATAACGTACCATTGTTGTAATCGCTATGAATTCATACGGTTTATTAACTTCATTCGACCACACCACACAAGATTGGTCTAGTTATAAATCACGTTTACTGCAATGGTATATCGCAAATGATATAACCGTTGAGGCGGACAAAGCAAAGGTCAAGCGAAGAGCAATATTATTGAGCGCTCTAAGTGAAACTACCCACAAATTAGCGAGCGATCTGGCTCTGCCGAAACCCTTAGAAGAGGTTGATTTCGACGATATTATTAAAATATTGGACGATCACTTCACACCGAAGCGTTTTGGATTTGCAGAGAAATCAACTTTTTACTCTGCATCACAGCAGCCAGGCGAAACGCACACTCAATGGGCGGCCAGAATTAGGGGGTTGGCGGCACACTGCAACTTTAGAAACTTAGAAGAAGCTCTTTTGGACAAATTCATCATGGGGATGGTGCCCGGACACGAACGAGACAAACTGTTTGTGCAGGAGCAGCGCGAGCTGACGTTGGCGAAGGCGATCGACATGGCGGAGAGCGTACGTTGCGCACGGCTCGCGTCCGCCGGCGCCGCGCCCCACACCGTCAACAGCATCAGTAAAAGACAAGAGAAGTGTAGTGTATGCGGTTATACCAATCATAATGCCAATCAGTGCCGTTTCAAAAATTATAAATGTAAAAAGTGCCAACGTAAAGGTCATTTACGCAAAATGTGTTCCTTTAGTGATAAAGTGAAGTGCATTAATGAGTCCGTGGATGACGGAGACGATGGTATGGCATTTTATAATATTCGATGCATAAAAGGAAAACCCATGACAGAGCGGGTTTCTGTAGATGGTATATTTTTGGAATTCGAGATAGATAGTGGCTCAGCAGTTAGTGTTATGTCACACGATACTTATAGTAAATATTTCAGTTACGTGCCGTTGTCTGACACTAAAAAAAGGTTATACGGGTATAATGGTGGTAGTATAGTAGTAATAGGACTAGTTAATATACCGATACTTTATAATCAGCTGAGAAATAATCTTGATATTTTTATTGTAAAAGATGGAGGACCCCCGCTTTTGGGTAGAGATTTTATAAGTTTGTTTAGTTTAGAGTTAAAACCGGTCGTAAAATCTATAGCTATAAAGGAAAACGCAAACAGTAATATTCGTCAAGCCTTATTAAAAGAATTTCCGACGGTATTTTCGGGCACTCTCGGTACTTTTAATAAATTTTCGGTTACCCTTAAATTAAAACCAGGCGTCTCACCTATTTTTATGAAAGCTAGACCTGTGCCTTACGCTTTAAAAGACAAAATAAATGCAGAAATAGATCGACTTCTGGAATTAAACATTTTGCAACCAATAGAACATTCAGAATATGCATCGCCAATCGTACCAGCTTTAAGAAAAGATGGTGGGGTGAGGATATGTGCAGATTTTTCAGTATCCATTAATAAACAATTAGTTATTGATAAATATCCTTTACCTACAATCAATGATTTGTTTTCCAAATTGTATGGGGGGGTCCAATTTAGTAAAATCGATATGTCACGAGCATACAATCAGGTGATTTTAAATGATCCAAAAAATTTGACATGTATCAATACCCATCGTGGCTTATTTAAATTCAATAGACTAGTATTTGGACTAGCCTGTGCGCCGGCGATCTTTCAACGCACAATGGAAAATCTGTTGGCTGGTTTAGACGGCGTAATGATATTTTTGGATGACTGCTGCGTAACTGGTAGAGATTATGAAGAGCATAGACAAAGGTTAATTGCGGTTTTAAAGCGATTTGAAGAAGCAGGGTTAACATTACAGGAAAGTAAATGCGAGTTTTTTATGAATGAAATTACATATTTAGGTCATGTTATTAATAGGCACGGTATTCAAAAATGTCCCAAAAAGGTTAGTGCCATAGTAAGTGCTTCAAAACCACACAACGTAGCTCAGTTGCAGTCATTTTTAGGCCTCACCAATTACTATAGAAGTTTCATTCCAGACGCGGCCTCGCTGTTAAGTCCTCTTTATAAACTATTGAATAAAAACGTACAATGGGAATGGTCATCGGAACAAAATGATGCTTTTATGAAAGTAAAAGAAATACTATCATCGGATGAAACATTAGCTCATTATGATCCTAACGCAACATTGATACTGACTGTGGATGCGTCCCCCACCGGACTGGGTGCAATTTTATCTCAATTGGATAAAAAAGGGCACGAGAGACCGATCTCTTATGCATCACGATCTTTAATTCCAGCTGAGAAAAAGTATGCACAAATACAAAAGGAAGCCACAGCCATTATTTTCGGGGTACGCCGTTTCCATCAATATTTGTATGGTCGCGCGGTGCCCTTTATACTACGTACCGATCATAAACCGCTGCTGTCAATATTTGGGCAAAACAAAGGCATCCCGGAAATAACAGCTAATAGGCTACAAAGATACGCAATGTTTCTGGCAGCGTATAACTATACGATTCAGTACGTGCGCAGTAGTGATAACAGCGCTGACTTCTTATCTCGCGCTCCGCCGCCGCCGCCGCCGGCCGAGCAGGTGCCGCGAGGCGCGCACGACGAGCATTTGGATACTGCATCTTATGTTAATTTTATTGTCGACGGATCGTTACCTGTCACTTTGTCTGAGATAAGGCATCATACAGAAAGCGACAGTAATTTATGTTTAGTGAGAGATTACCTAATAAAAGGATGGCCTAGAAAAATAAGCGACACAAAAGTACACCCATTTTTTGCTTGCCGGTTTCAACTCTCATATGAAAATGGTTGCATAATGAGGGGCCATAAAGTTTTTATACCCGAGTCACTAATAAGTAGAATTTGTAATGAGCTGCATAGTTCTCATTTTGGAATAGTGAAAATGAAAGCGGAAGCTCGCGAAAGGTTATGGTTTCCCGGTATAGACAAAAAACTGGAAGACATCGCACGCGCTTGTGAGGTTTGCGCCGCGCTGCGCCCCTCGCCCCCGCGCGCCCCGCTCGCGCCGTGGCCGCACCCGCCACACGCGTTCTCGAGAGTGCATGCAGATTTTTTAGGACCGTTTAATGGCCAAGTATATTTAATTATAGTAGACGCGTATAGTAAATGGGTCGAATGTTTTATTATGACCACATCATTCACGTCTCACGCTGTTATAGAGAAACTATACGAATTTATGTCTCGAGTAGGAATACCAGATACTTTGGTGACAGACAATGGCACGTCTTTTACATCTTTGGAATTCAAAAATTTTTGTGAGCTTAATGGAATTAAACACTTATTTTCTCCTGTCTATCATCCATCTAGTAACGGACAGGCGGAATCTTTCGTGAAAATAATAAAGAAAGGCTTAAAAGGTATTATTTTAGAAAGTGGAAATAAGAAACCACAGCAATCAAAAATTTTCAAGTTTTTATTTGATTATAGGAATTCCAAAAATAGCACCACCGAAAAGTCACCAGCCGAATTAGTGTATGGACGTCGGTTACGTTCAAGATTAGATTTAGTAGTACCTTCTCATCCATCGTCTGCCTCAGCCAAGGAATCCGAATTAGCTAGCACTGTAGGCCATCATCAGTTTTTACAGGCAACTAATTATAGAGGTCAAGAACGAGCGCCTTTCACAATTAACGATTGTGTTTGGCTCAAAAAGTATATAGGTAATAAGAAATATGTTTGGATTAATGGCAAAATTGTAAAAAAGAATGGACAGAGATTATATACTGTATTTTTACCGGAAATGAATTGTGAAGTCACGAGGCATATTGACCAGCTGTGGAGGAAGAGTGACTCTAAGGATGACCCAGCACCGCCGCCGCGGCCGACCGACACCCCGTGGGGAGAACTGGTGGACGACATACCCACCGCCGCCGCCGCAGCCGCCCCGGGCAACTCCGTGGACGGCCTCGACACCGACACTAATCTCGAGGAGGGAGAGCAAATGGGAGACCCTGAAGGTGTAGTCACCCAGACCCCGACCACCCCTGAGAATCTTACTGGTAACTTGCGGCGTCGAGCGATATCACCCGTCTTCTCCACACCGACCACCCAAGCTGAGGATAGTGATTAGCCAAAAACTAGATGTTTGTTAAACTATATCAGGGAGGAATGTTATATATGTATAGTAGGGTACCGAGCGCCTGCGAGCCTCGTCATTGGTCTCAATAAATCAGTGTGCAAATAGCTATCGTGTTGGTTACTTGTCGCGAGACATTGTCCCTATACTTAACAATAATGATAACGTATATAATAATATTAATGATGATTCTACACAAGATCATAAATCTATATTCACCGTAATGTAAAAAGTAAAAAATTACAAACCTGTTTATGATAAATATTTTTTTGAATAGTTAATAAGTATTATTTTATTGTGATTTTAATCTGATTAAAGTTGTGCAAGAATCATTAAAAGATAATTAATAAAATAATTTGTTTTTCTTACCTTAAAGTTATGGTTAGTCGTTCTTCAGCTGATATACATTGTCTCATCACTGTATTTCTGCGTGTCATCTCTGGTTTTACAATGGAAAGCAATTCACAAAACGTCGACTATGACATTCTATAACAACTTCGGAATTTAAGATCATATTTTTTGAGTATTTTGTAGGGTTTCTCATTTCTCGACCTTTTTCATTTCCCGGAGCACGAGAATTCTCGACCACTATTTCCCGGGAATTCCCGGGTTGTCGAGAAATATGGAATTTTTTAAAAAATAATGTGTGATTTAACAATAAAACTACGCTTTTTATGTAATATTCAACAACATGTTAAGCTTCAATGATAGCCTGTGTCATACCCTAACTTCTTATGATAAAAGACTATGTCATTATCTATGACTATCTCAATTCCACGATCCTGTAGTAGGCTTCAAAATAATAAAATTTTTCGTCTTCCGTCAGTAAGAACCAATCTACGAACTCACTCCCCTATTTATCGCATGTGCTCGTCAACAAACTCAGTTCGATCTCTTTAAGATATATTTAACGATAGCTTGGCAGGCGTGAAACACTCATTATCAATTTATTATAGTGCTCCATATTTTATTATTTTTTTAATTTTTTATCTTTTTTATCTTCTTTTTCATGCCTTGTTGTCTGATTTTATTTAAATTTTTTTTTAGTGTTCTTAGTGTTAAATTTTTAATGTATTTTTTTTTTGTTCTTGTGTTTACAATCATAGGTCTAAGATAAAATATTTATTTATGTACTAGTGGATCGTCCCAGCTTTGCACGGGTAGCGTTGTTTTTTTAAATATCTGGGGTTTCTTTCTCCAGTCACTGCTCAAGCATTGTGAAATTCAGCGCAATGTTTTCAATTTATTAAATTTATAGCTCTCCCTAAACAGTGTAGTTTGGTGATTTTAAATGCGCTTTGATGAACGGTTCAGTATTTCCGTTTAATAGCAAATTTTTTAATAAAACGCTATGAAGTATTTATAACAATCTAAAAAATAAATCATTACGTGATTTAGGATGCAACTACTCGCGCCATCTAGTATGTTATATGTAAATTAGTAAAGATTTGGTTTTGATCACGGGCGCGATGGCTTATTTTATGTATAATTTCGGTGTTTGTCTACCGATTTCTATGATTCTTTTTTTTATTGAATAGGTAATAATGTTACCTTTTTTAAATTTGGAATGAGTGAGACGTTTACAAACGTAAGAGTAAACAAATATAATCAGAATGATCCGAACTGCTAAGCTATCAGGAATTACACGTGTTATTGTGAGCCAACCGTAAAAGATAGACATAAACTGCTGAGGATTTTTTTTTAGATAATTTTATGAAGAATATTTCCGTGACACATGATTTCTATGTAAGTTTAACCATTGAGGCTGCACACGCGACGGAAGCTTAAAAAATGGAGTAACTTCTCCCTTTTTCCCAAAATTACCCAAAATTCCCCTTTACTACTCTGCTGAAAAGTATACAAAAACCTGCGCAGGTGTATGAAGAATAATTGTACCAAGTTTCGTTCAAATCCGTCGAGTAGTTTTTGTTTCCATAAGGAACATACAAACCGACAGACAGACAGACAGACAGACAGACAGACAAAAATTTTACAAAATAATAAAATTCCGGCGGAGACGAATAGGAAGCCATTTCAGCGGGGCAAGCACGAGCAAAAATGGCCATATCGAAATACACACTATCTTATCGAAGTTTTCTATCGATCTCTTTCCCAAACTGCGAGCACGAGGCGTACTGTTCATAGTACTCGATACAACCATCGAGCCCGTTAAGTGTTATCGAGCTGTGAAAGTTGTTAAATTGAACCATTTGACCGACATTCATAGTTCAATCAATTAAGGCTAGTTACAGACTCTAAAAACCTTCAAAGTCACTTCCAAGTAAACGTTTTGTTGTCTATTATTATTACCCTAGTAAATTAAAAATACATTGACCGCAGTGAAAAGTCGTGCACACATTCAACTCTTGAATTAGTTGGATAACATTATTGTCAGTAACAGCTTATGATTGAATAGTTCGGTTGACATGACTGACAGGTGCTTCAACCATCCATATTTTTACATTTTACAATAATAAACAATAATGGCTGCTCATCTCATCGCTAATAGTCGTATGCTCATTTGAGAATTCTATCGGGGATTATGAACGATTAAGACGAATCTGCAACGAAAAACTGTAAGTATTTAACTCATAGAAACCAATATGATACATCGTTATGCTGCAAAATGCCGATACTGAAGAAGAGTTGTTAATTTGTGAATTAAAGACCATCAGTTATTTTCCGTTACGAATTCAAGCAGCACTGTGTCCAAGAAATGTGACGATATAGTCTAAATTAATACGAGATCATATTAAGTCAACCTCAAAGTTATAAAAGAAAACCCGCATATAACGTATATGTACGTTTTCTTGTACATAAACTACCTTTTTAAAAAACTACACAAGTCCACTTAGTCATGCAATTTCATAAAATAACAGCCGGTGTGTAAAGTACAGTGGAATTATCATTTATTTGGAAGGTAAATAAAACAGGTCACAGTGTAATCAAGGCAGCACCCAAAGTATGTTTACATTAATAACAATACAACAGTTTTAAGTTTGGAATAAGCCAACAAACAAGAAACAAATGAAACTTTTATGCTAAGTTATGGTATTGCTATGTAGGCCTACATTATGTTATTTATTGTAGGCCTAGAATCAGCATTTTCAATACTTTTTTGGACTTATTAACGAATAAAACCACCAAGGTTGTATTGATTTACATGTACAAGAGTACATGTAAAGAGTAGGAAGAATTCTGCAACAACTCATATAGTAATGAGATTTGAGATGATGATAATTATTGGCATATAACATATTTATTTGTATATAGGGTTCACTTAGAATTAACATTACCACATATTGTTGTATGAGGCAACTAAAATTTTGGGCCCTCTTAATGTTTTTTGGGCAATGGCATAATCCATTATGATTTTACCACCAAATTGTTTCAGCTAAATGTATCTATGTAACTGAAAACATATTTTTTAATATATTTTATTATTGAGTTGCTAATGTTTATTCTGTATAGTGTCGGTTGTTGTTAGAGGCAAAGTCTCTGAAGGATTTCTATTTTTGAGGCTCTAGGGGTAGGGTCATTTATTTATTATATTGACATTTTTATTTATTTTCCAAAAAGAAGTAAGAGAAACACTATGATCTCTCGCCAACAATTATCTGTGATATTTTCTTTAATTTCAGGATAATGCAGTAGTTAAGATCAAAAAGTTATTGTGATACAAACAAAATAAAAGGTAAACTTTGAATTTAAACTTTTTTAATTAAAATGTGAATTGTTTCTTTCCTTGTAGCTTTAGTATGTCTTAGTTGTCTTTATTTTGCAAATCAAAATCCTCTTATGTTATTTTTTTTACTAATTAAATTAATTATTACGTACATAGATTTTACAATACAGTAACATTGAATACATTACACGCTGCGTGAAGGTGCAAAACATAATTTATCAACAGTAATAAGAGCATGTATGAAAAGATTGATGGATGTAAATGAAGCTAGAGAGGTTTGTCAGGATCATATGAAGTGGCGATCGATAGTCTCTGCCTACCCCAATGGGAACTAATGGTGTGAGTATATGTATGTAATCAGGCAACTAAGTCCTCTGTCATATGTCAACGACATTCTGTGTTGAATAATGCCACAGAGTATACTTTTCTCTGTGGGTAGCTCATATTGCCCCACTATAAGTGATGCTTGTAGGCAGTCAAAAAATATAAAATTTATGGTATTTTTTATTATTTCAGCACATCAAAGTGAAGTTGAAAAAATGGACAATGGTCAAACATTCAAATAGTTTAGAAGACACGGAAAATGTGAAGTTTTATTTTAATCATTTTACTTGAAAAAGACTAGTATATTTTTTTGTGCTTTCATTGTTTTATTTTCATCACCTTACATATTAGAAATAAATTATATTGCAGCAGTAGTAATGAATGTACTAATTTTAGCAAACGGTATGCAACTAGCATATGGGCCACCGTTAGGCTTATTCCGTTTATCCTCCCTAAGGCGGATATTTGGAAAAGCACATCCTTCTATCCACCCTGATTGGGGAGGATAGCCTTAATTCTCATGAACTGCTTCTTCCGATTTTCTATCCTGCCTACGTACAGTAATTTACAGAAAAAAGACCCTAAGTTGAGATTTGTCACTTTTTGTTAGGAGTTCCGTTCTTGTTATGGTTTCATTTGTCACAACGGTCATTTTAAATGGTTTTCATCCTAATACTACTTACTTACTAACCCTACAGGTGCTTACCTGCAATTTTAAGGTTATATTATCTAAAGTATATGAATGTTCACGAAGTTCCTAGAAAATAAGATCCCTTAGAAGTATATTAATGTAAGGTTGTGAGAAATAGTGTGATTTGTGAACGAGTAGGTGTGAAAGATGACGTAGTATGCAAGATAGAAAAAGGAATGTTAACCTCTTAAAACGTTTCTAGACCAAATAAAAAAAGTTCTAATAAAGTGGGGGGTCCGAAGTGAGAAGAATAAAAGAGCATGTATGAGAAGAATAATGAATGTATGGGAAACAAGAGAGGTTTGTCAAGATCGTACTAAGTGCAACTCAACCACATCGGTCTAGCTAGACACGACTCAGGATTTGAACCCTCATTGTCTGCATGATAAGTAGTGTTCTGCCCACTGAACTATCATGGTTTATATAAAACTTAAAATAGTACATTACATGTACATACAACTGTAACTCATGGCTGTAAATCCTGAAATAGGTTTGCCAGGGATTTGAATTTAGAAGTAGCGACTTCTGGGAGTAGAGTGGAGAAAAATATGAATGGTCGGTGATGCTTGGCTTATTTAACAATTATTTCCTTCCTAAGAGAAATGTCTGAAGATTTTATTTCTAAGCAGGGTTAGGGATCTGTAGCTGTGATTATATTATGAATTCTAAGTTATTTTATAATAAAACTAAATTGGAAAATAGGAGAGGAAGAAATTATAACTTTCATGGTTATGGACTTTAAAAAGATGTGTGTTGGATGACTTCTTACAGGTTCTCCTCACAACCATACACCTACCGTATGCAAAGTAGATGTGTGTTTTATGTTAAAAGTTACCATTTATCATTCAAAAAACATAGATTAATCTTTTTATTTTAAAGAAAATGAATACTTTATTTCATAATTTTTATTATATTAAAAAATGAGGTGATTTACAATAAAAGTAATAAATTATTCCCTTCTTTAATCCCAAAAACTGATTCTTGATTGATGTATGAATGACTATAAATCCAAATAAGGGAAACCAGAGCGTCACATCTTGAATCTTCTGCTACTTCTGAAATTAGAGTGGAGAAAATTTGATAAGTTATTGATGGTTGTTGTTGTTTTTCTTATCTTAAAATTTTTCACTTACTTAATTTACGAAGCGGCTGATGAATTTCATATTCTACAGCTCTGGCTACCCAGAGATTAGATTAGGGATTGACAAATGTGATTCAATTATCCATTCTATTGCATCATATTGTCACAATACTGATATTGGATATACTTAGTTGAAAATGGGTGACTTACAATTAAAGTATTTACTTTTCAAATTATGTATACTTACCAATTGAACATAGTACAAATATGATTTTAGTCCATTGGGAGGCATCATGTATTACATCTAAAATATTAGGCAATTTATGTTTTGTCTTCAATTGATATACAATTTATTCCCATCTTAAATCCCGTAACTAAATCTTGATAGGTGATAAACTGAAATACAACATAACATATTTTTATTGAAAAATGTTGATAGACTATAAAGTAAAAATTCAGAATTGCTGCTAAGCTATGTACTTTGGAAACTAAATACTAACTGTGTATTTTAGGAAGGTAAAATAAAATTGTTAGCAATAAGCAAATGAGGCACAATGAATAGTTTGTAGTTATTACAGTGCATTATACCCATAAGATATATTTAGTAGAATGAGGCACAAAGTGAGTAAGGGTGTGGGGCTTTTTAAGTGGTGGTTGGCTAGAGATGGGCGATGTAGTCAACTTGTGTGTTGTTGGTAACTGTTTGCCACAATAAACCACCATAAGTACAAAAATCAAGTTTTACCATGTGGCTAATATTTTTTGTATTTGCAGAGTTCAAAAAAACATTTATAATACAGATACAATTTAATCTATTATATATAATGTATTTAATTGATTCGTTCATGTACTTCAAACAATGAGTTAACTTAAAACTTACCATAAATGGGCTATGTGGCTGGAGGCCCATTGGGAATGATAGTTTTCTTTTATATTTTATTCCATTTAATTTCCAAAAGTGTTTGAGAAATTGTTAATTCTGAAGCTCTGGCTATGTCCAACTAGGATTCATAACCATAACAGTATTGTATTGTAGAACTTATAAATAAATGAAGAAAGATGAGATTCAGTTTTTCCTAAATGTGACTATGGGGTTATCATGTAGATGAACTGTGATATTGCGGTATATCCATAATTAAAGATAAATGGTAAGATCCTTGCATTTGTTATAATATTATTATGTTCAATTAGTTAGTTAAGAAGAAAATTTCTTAGCTTAGAGTATTTTGTAATTGGGCTTTACAATTTGTTAACACTGTTTCATGATAACAAAGGGTGGCTGGGACTATAAAGATAATAATTAATCATTTTACATTTATTGAATTGAGTAATTATACAATACAAAAATATACTATCGCCATTTTTTTTCCATTGGAGAAGCCAGAGACTATCACTAGCCACTTTATTTTGTTTTATACTTTGTAAATACACTTACCTCTTATTTCACTTTAACCATAGTTCTCGTGTTATGCCACAGTTTTTCTTAAAAGCTATCCAAACGGATATCATCATTAGAATTATTGTTATTGGATTCTATTTGGTCTTCTTCTTAATCATTATACTTGCAGTGGCAGACCTAAAGGATTAAATTGCAATTGGGTCGTACGTAACGCAAGGTCGCTATGTCATATGTTCATTCATGTATAGTTGTAAATTATCACCATCCACACAATTATTGAAGAGGAAACACATTTTTCTCAAGTTCGACGGCACAACTTAGTGTTATATTTAGTATTTTATTCACAACATTTTTTCACTACACTACATGTTATTAAATATATTACACTACATGTTATTAAATATATTTCACTATATATAAGTAAAACTAGTGCACCTTTTGAGCAAAATCAAAGAAAGTACTATCAAAAATCATCTATCGTCACCCCTAAAGCACCACGATAAAACTTTATAAGTTTTCGTCATCCAAATGTCAGAAATCGAAAACTTTGGTGCATTACAAAGTGCCTCGTGCTCGCAAATATCGATATTATTCAATAAATCGATGAAAACATTCGGTCTATGACGTCACTTACGTCGAGGCATTCGATAACATTGCGCCTCGTGCTCGCAGTCAATGTTTTGAGATATGGTATACAAGGACAAGTGATAAAATCTCCGTATCACGCCCTTTATCGATCTTATAAAAAGCTCGTGCTTGCCCCGCAGTTGAGTGCGATATACAGATACATGATCATATTTCCTCAATCCAAAAATAAACCTAATGCAAAAGTTTTGGAGGCGCTCAAGTTTATTAAGTTGCTCTTCAGTTATATCAAGGTAGCAGGTATCAGCATAGTCAAGAAGGGGCAAGAGAAGTGATTGAGCTTACGCAGTTTTAGTAGCAGTAGGAAGAAAATTACGCAATCTTCTGAGGGATCCCGCTGAAGCAAACATCTTTCGGCTAACCATTTCTACTTGTGGCACCCAAGATAAGGTGCTGTCTATCATTATCCCTAGGTTTTTTACTGTAGGGCTAAAAGGAATTGATGTTCCGTCAAATAATATAGGCGGTAGTGACTTATAGTCGATCCTAGAAATAATTCGAGAACTACCGACTACAATTATCTGTGTCTTATTTGGATTCACTTTTAGTCCATATGCTTCACTCCATTTCAAAATCCGCTCCAAATCAACATTGATCAAGTTTATGGACATATTTAATCGGTCAAAATTAGCCTGTGTGTAAATCTAAAGATCATCTGCATAAAGGTGGTAGGAAGAAGTTAGTTGAAGAGAAATACTATTAATAAATATAGCAAATAAAAGAGGAGACAACACACCACCTTGTGGAACACCGGCAGTTAACTCGCACCAGGGAAAGTAAGACTCCTCGATGCAAATGCGCTGCCGTCGTCCTAGTATATAACTACGAAACCAGTCAATCACCGTTGGAGATATGTTAAGAGAACGAAGTAAAGTAAAGCTAATAATATTTCGAAGTCAACTGTTACTTATCTTATCCTTTAAGTACACGCGTTGTTTAGGACAACATTCCGTCACGCGTGGGGTCTAGAAGTATCCCCAATATAAATTTACATATAACTTCAGATTTATTAAATATTTTTATAATTATTTTCAATTATAACAAAAAACATTATAATAATAATGAAAAGTATTTATTAAGCTTACAAAAATCTGTCCTTAGACAGTTAGGATAATTTTTATCAAATTAACAATGTCGTACGTAGTTTTAATCAGGAACATTTATGACGTTCTAAAATTTAACAAAAGAGTCAACTTCTGACTAGCTTATATATTTTTTATTAAAATATCAGGATCAAAACAAAAATACAAAACACATGAGAGGAAAAAAAATGTCAGTTCTTGAAACATACTATCCTAAACTTATGTTAAAAATTTATCTTTGGGTAGGCATGATAAACAATAAGTAACTGCTACCGAATGAGGCTTGCAAATAGTTTTCTTGCAAGACAATAGTGCTATTTCATCCTTCGATCTGGGATAATAATAGCATCTTCGCTTTATTTTTAAAGCACTAGGACCAGCATCATCTGTACTGGGCAAAAGCTGCTCTTTGTCGGTCAACTCACTGAAATCTTATATAATTTGCTCAATTTGGGCATTGGTTAGTCGGCGACTCATTTTTTCAGTAATAGAAAACCAATTCTAATAAAAATTAACAAATTATAACATAAACCAAGTGAAAAAAGTAACTACGTTAAATCACGGGTGGGGTCTGCAGGTAAAGTAAGTAAAAATGTAACTTACCTTAGCAGAAGAGTGACGAACTTCCACTCGCCGAAAGGCCTCGCGTTGCATTGCAACAGTGCGTGGGGTCTGCTTAGACCCCGCCCGTGACGTTAAAGGTTATACTTCTGTCAGGATGTTACATATGGGGGTGCAGACATAGCTTATAGTGCTTAGTAGAGTGGTAGGAATTAGTACTTACTCTCTAACAAGCGTAACATGTTCTAATGAAATTCTCTTGGATCTTCCTTGCATTAAGTGCCTTATTGACTTAAGATTCATCAAGTGTTGAAGTAATTCAGACCTAAAAAATTTTTTATTTAGCATATAAGTCATTTTAGTAAGCATTTAATTTAATAAGCGACATGATAGTCCAGTGGATAGAACACCCGCCCGAAAAACAGAAGGGCGTGAGTTCCAACCCTGGGACGGGCCTACACCAATTTGTCTTTTCTAAAGTCCTATGTGTGGTTAATTTATCATGGTTGCTAACGGTGAGGGAAAACATCGTGAGGAAACCCACATGGCTGAGTTGTACTTAGTCATGTGACAGTGTATTCGTACAAAACGGCGATAGGCCTGCCCCCTATCACGTGAGTACACTGTCTAAGCAAAACGTGGGTACCTTCTCTGGAAACTAGATGGCGCTTGCCATGTGAGTTCAGGAGTATTGGTACCTCTGCCAACCCCTTCGGGGATAAACGGCGTGAACGTTTATGTTAACGTTTATGTGTTAATTTATTTATAGAGAGGATGGATGAAAATAAAGTAGCGAAAGAGATATATAGAGCCAGGGATTGTTAGTAGAGGACGGCCTCGTAAAACGTTTCTTGACCAGATAGAAAACGTTCTTATATAGGCGGGGGTCCGAAGTGAGAAGAATAAAAGAGCATGTATGAGAAGAATAATGAAAGTAAGGGAAGCAAGAGAGCTTTGTTAAGATCGTACTAAGTGGCGATCGATAGTCTCTGCCTACCCCAATGGGAATAATGGGCGTGAGTATAAGTAAGTAGTAAGCATTTAAATAGAAGCAAATTTTTATTTAAGTACCTTCCATATATATTGAATGCAAAAAGCGTTAAACAAGTTACTTGTGTTTGGGGTAAGTAATGATATTTTTAGTTTTTTGTCTCAGAAAAAATGACTGAAATGAAAGTAATAATATAAAATATTGGTGACATCTAATTAACAATAATATAGATTATTTGATATAACGGTGTTCACATATTTTATAGGATGTCAGAAAAATAAATATTGGCTTAATTTATACAATTGTTTGTGATCTACTATTTTGTGAGAATTCATCCTTTTTGGCAAACATTAAGAATTTATTGGAAGTAATTTCTCAACATATATGGTAGGCGTTTAAACACAAGCCCATCAAAACCACCTCTTTCTTCATTTATCGTTTACGGTACGTAAACAGTTTCCATTTCATGATATGCTAATGCCGCTAAGATTCAAGACCCATGCACCATTAACCCAACTCTAAACTACTAATGAATTATCCGCCAAACCAAATCCAACATAATAATTTCAAACAATCACACAGAGTTCCTCAATAAATCCGAGGTGTGAATGTAAGCTCGTTGCGAGACAATTAAATCAGTTTCCCCACACTAGAGCCCGACCAACGACAATATTATTCCTTCATACGAGCCGCGAGCGCAACCCTATTGAGTTATGACGTCATTAATGGTACCAACCAAAGAGATCGTGCCTTGTTCCTTTACGATCATACTTTTTGTCAACGGTGGTAGAGGAAATGAATGGAAATTTATTCAGATTGAACGTTTGTTTCTTTTTTGAAAATTGGAACTCATCATGGTAAAATAAAATCAGTTCTGTTATTCTTTCTGATCCTTTTCGTATTCTTTTGTAGTAGCCTAATGTGACTACAACTAAATGTCCTTGTATCTCCCTTAATGTTTTACCACATTCTTATTCAAACTAACAAATTGTAACAAATTGTTGTTGTATTGTAATTGTGTAAATTAATAAATTAAAGATAAATAAATAAAAGGATAAATAAAAATACCCACATGAGGTTTTCATGAACAAAAACATTCTAATTATAACAAACAGTGTAATCACTAATACCCCGTGTAATAACTGCCGCTCAAAAATTAAGAATTATCATAAAAATAATTATTAAACAATGCATTTATTTCCATTATTGTTACACAAATCCGAAACGGCTAAAACAAAATAAATTCTTCGCTAAGTAAGGCCTAGAGATATTATGTCAGTATAACAAAGTTTGCTAGTCAACAAACATTATCAAGTTCTGCGGGTTATTGATACGTTCAGAATAAACCGAAGATTAATCCAGCGCCGCGTGAATCGTGAAGGGATTCCCGCCAGCACTGCTGGATTACCAACTTGCACTCTATAACCACAGCCGCGTAACTAGTGTGCCAAATTTCTAACAGAACTTGGGAAAAACGAGTTTTTGTTGCTTTCACATGATGATTAAGAGAATTGTATTGGAAATTTTACCCAAAAACACAATAACTGTACTTAGAATAGAATAAATAGGTGTTAATTATGTTTTATTCTCTGTTTTAATGTTTTGTAAATTTTATGTAAGTATCGAAGCCAAACCCTTGTAGTGAATAAAAATTTCCCTCTTTCTACAAAAACTTACTAACTTACTTATTATTATTATTACTGTTAGAAGAAATGGTAACTCTATAGCCTTTTAAGAGTATACGGTTGTGTGGATGTATATGTATAATTGAAAAGCCATGCTACCGTTGTTCATAGTTACATAAATTAAATTATATTATTTTCATTATTTTTGATTAGGAATTACAAAAATATATCAAAAATATATTTTATTAATGCGGGAATTTAAGGAAAAAGATATGTCTTATATTTCCATTGTTATAGTCATAATTGATTTCGAAACTGATCGAGGTTATTGAAAAATGGGATCACTTTATGTTTTAAATACGCCGGGCCAGAATGCTGTATGTGCCAAGCGTAGCTTAAAAACAACTAAAGATACAAAAATAATAACGTCATTCATTCTTACAAGAGGTTTATGAGTGATAGTTCATGCATCTCTACTTATTGTTACACTAAATTCTTGTCGATGTAAATAAAATCGATTATAATATTATTTTATTTTATTTTTTTATATATTTATATAACCATTACAGATTTTATTTAACCCAATTCAGCTATATTTCACATTAAGACAATATATTTATAACTTAATTTAAAATCAGAGCACAAACAAAGAAGTAAATTAACCTAAATAACACACTAATTAAAATTTTACATACCGTAACACAAAAAATATAAAGCTACGCTTGTGAAGTGAGCCAAGGAACAGGAAAATATGTCCGTTTGTTCGGCAATATGGTTAACTGCAACTATTGCGCGCGTAAGAGAGCTCTCTCTCAATAGGTTGGTACGCGATGCAGGAACTTCGAGAAGACGACCCAGGCGCCGCCTCAGCGCATCACTTGGAACGTTCAGCCTAAGTTGGCTCATTAAAACGGTGTTCTGTGTAGAACCTCTCAAAATTTTAAATAGATAAACAATTGAATTGAGCTCCCTCCTCACATCCAGTTTGGTGTACCCTATCATATCCAATACGAACAATGTAGGATACATCAAAGGACAGTAAGGGTAGACTCCATACATTTTGAAAATGAAGAAAACGTGAAAACTTATTTTGGATTTTCTCCAACATGAGACAGTAAGTCACCTTTCTGACGGAAATTATAGATTGAAAGTTGCATAACTATTAATTATGTGTATCGCTGAATGTATATTTCGTTTGACTAACTCTAAAATGCAATGCATATAAAATAACTATATCGTATTTCTTAGTAGGGGAAGCATGGGCGCAGTTATTATGGAAAATAGACTATGTTGATGCATCCCTTTAAACGCGGAGAGGTGTTGTGTTACATACTTGTTTACGTGAATTATGATAGCAAAAGTTCGCTGTTCAAAGTTTGCGTATTCAAATTTTACCGACGAAATATTTCACACAAAATGCGAGACTTCTGACAACAAATATTACCGCTTTGTCTGATGTTTTGAAGTTATTTGAAGAGTTATATTGGGCTTCTTTTTTCGAGGTATCAATTTATCTATCAAAACATTTATGCGGTGACTGCCGAAAATATTTGCTTTAGTTTTATTACAGTTTACGGAACTTTGGCTCTTCAATAAAAGGGAAAACATTACATATATATAATTAATACATATATATACAGCCGTGTAGTGTCGGCTTAGAATAACACTACCCCATTTCTACCCGTGGGTGATCGTAAGAGGCGACTAAGGGTATGGGGCTTCTTAAGTGATTTTTGGGCGATGTGGTTGGAGACCCGTCACCAAAAACATTTATTATTACCACCTTTTCCCCAATCAACTTCTAAAAGTGGCTGAGGAATTTCTCATTCCAAAGCTCTGGCTACCCCGTTAAGGGATTTATAGCGTGAGTATATGTATGTATGTATGTATGTAATACATATACTCACGGCCATAAATCTCAAAAAGGGGTAGCCAGAGCTTCCATAGAGTTTCAGAGCTAGAAACTCCATAGCCACATTTGGAAATTGATAGAGGTCAAGATGGTAGGAATAAAGTATCGTTGGTGGTGGGTCTGCATGGAACCACATCGTCTAAAAATTACTTTAAAAAGCTCCATATCGTTAGTCGCCTCTTACGGCACCCGTGGGTAGAAAGGGGTAGTGACATTCTAAGCCGGCACTACACGGCAATTTCCTACATAATATTTTTTGAATTTTCACAGTAACACCGTGATAAAAAAAAACTTTACCATAATAAATATTATGCATAATTTTAAAAACACACACAAAACCTATTACTGTATTTATTTGAGAGGACCTTTACTGTATTCATACTGCTGTCATGTCTGTTCTACCATAGCCACCCCAAACTGTATGTTTTATTTTCTGAAATGTATCAAAAAACGATAGGCTTATTATCAAATTATTCATGGCTCTCAACGTGGTGACATAGTATCAACAAAGAAACAAACTTCTTAATCTTTATTGAGCATAAAATATACAACTAACTAAATAATATACAACTCCATTGTTAATGAATTCTTATTCTCACTATATTTCCTCATACCTTATTACTACTGCTGTTGTATTTTCCAGGAATATATTAATTGCGTACTAGTTCTAACGCTCGGAAATAATGAATAAACGTGCTCTGTACAAGGGTGGCACTGTAGACGAGCTTGTTTGAATCTCTCGTACATTGCGCGAGGAAGTTATTCTCATAATTGTGTTTGAGAATTATCATAAAAGATAATGAGCTTTTATGGAAGTAATTAAAATAACCGGTTTCCCGTTTAACTGCTTTATCTGACGGCAGACGTGGTCCAGTAGTTAGTCAGCTGATAAAGACTGGGGGTTGCAGGTTCAAAGCCTGCTGAAAGATAATTTTCATATGATGAAAATTTATGTAGTGTTTTTGGGTATCCCATAAATATTCTCATGATTTTATTCTTTTTATATAGTTTCTGACGCGCTAATTTCTTATAAATCGATGAGCGCTGGCTACATGCTCGGAAAATTGCACGTTCAAAATATATAATATATATATTGCAGAACTAAGCAATAATTTTGTGAAGGTAGTTAGTATTAATAATTGTATAGTACCGTATAATGACAAATAACACCTCAGTCTTCCCGTGACCATGATAGCTGAAAAGTTTTCGAAACGTCGGGCTTAAAAACACGCGATTAAAATATCCAAAAGTCAATAGTTGTTTTAATTATAATAATTAATTATTATTAGTAGTATTAGTTAAAGGTATCTCATTTCATATTGATGTTTTCTGAGGATGTTACAACGTAAAATTATAGTCCGTGAACCTATTTTGAGGGATACCTTTTTTGACGATTTACGTTTGATACATACACACATTTTATAGCTCATCATCAGCCTCGTTTTAATCTCATTTAATTGAGCACTAGTCACCCTTCAATTGCCTCTCATCAAAGTGAAATATAAAATAGTAGTGGAACGAGCTTTTCACGGATACTGCAATTTTTCAAATAGCAGAGATTTTTTCATTCGATGCTCACCCCTTATGATTTTTTGCGTGCTATGTTTCTTCTGGAGCTTGTTGGTTTCTAATTATAAAAAAAAATACTCCGGCTTCGGAACCCATTCATTACATACAAACAAACACACAAAGAAATAGTTTCTCTTTGTAATAAGTAAACAGATACTCAACTGCATCCTTACATGCAGTCATTTAACGCCAATAGACATAATTAATTATTTTATGAAACATAATAATCCTGATAGGTACTCTGTAAGTTAAAAAGAAAAAGGCGGTTATGTTATCATATATTCAATTCAGTCGTCTTATAGTAAAAATCTTCCTTTTATATTATACTTTACTTTTTTACTTCATATAGTGTATTGTTCATCTTCTTTATTCTTATCAGGAAGTAGTTGACGTGCTTGAAATATCCGTCCAAAAACTTACAAATTTATTTGCACAAAGCCACCCGGGTACAGAATAAATTTCACTTGAGCAAAAACTTGAACAAAATTCACCGCAAAAACTAAAACTCAACATAACAAAGAGTTTTCATTTCTTTTTTTCTATAACCGTAAAAGAAGTCCGATTAAGTCCGTGAGACAAATTCACTGTATTTTTTGCCAGTCTCACCACAACGGCTCCCGAGGACGCAAACCTGAGTTTATATTGCTGACTGAAAAAAAACAATCAGGCCAGGTTTCCTACTTCCCGCTGCGAGTGAGAAAAAATAAAACATTAGAGTGACTGAGATGCGGGTCGCTCCGTTCTGAATTGTTTTCTGAATTACATTAACATTAATATGTTTTTTTGCATTGCAACTTGTGTGCATTTGATATCATCATGATGTTTGTTTGTAACTATGTCAGTGATTTTTTTGTACAATTTTAATAAATTAAGTTACGTGTGTTCGCTGTCTGCATATATATAAATGACGACTGCATATGAATTTTACTGAACTATTATAAATATTACGTCCGTTATAAAATTTGTCTTTATTTTAAGACTGCTGCAGCCAGCAAAATATATGTATTACGCACAAAAAGGTTGAAATCACGAAAACTACAAATAGCAACCCATTCACAATTTCCCATTGTAACTGGAGTGCGTAACTAAGACCAAGTAATAAACTGCTGAGTTGGTAGTGTAGTTGAATGTGATAAAGTGGTGTCTTACTTTGACCTTTATAATTCGCGGTTTTCAATTTTCAGGGTTGGTTTCATGCTTTACTCTAAAATTAAGTCTCCGAACCATATACCCAGCAATGTTTAATTCTACAAAAAAAGTTAATCAGTAAACTTATTAAAATATTTTTTATGTTTGAATCTAGGAACTTTAGGATAATGCTAATGATTATTTGTGTAAATACTTAAAAATAATCTATGTAATATTATGTGTATGGTTGTGTTGTATTGATTGTATTCAGAGTATTAAAATAATATTCGACAAGCAATATGTATATAGATATATACATATATAATATATATATTCATAAATATTATCTATATGTATATATTATGAATGTATATATTAATATATGATATTTGTATTTTATTTATTAATTAGAATACTAACCATGGTTCTTTTCTTTGGTAATTAATATTTTTGTTCTCTTTGTACATTTTCTTTTTGTTGTATAATAAGATAGAAGTTATTTACAAGCACTGTAACTCTGAGTCACGTGGAAGGTTTGATGGCTGTAATACAGGTATAACCTAGTACAGCATCAATGTCACTATTTACTGAATTTATGCTAATTTGTTACTTTTCCTGTCGTTATTGTACACAATTTGTATTTTGGTACCAAATAAATATTTCTATTTCTATTCTGTTTTATGTTCTTGAATAAATAAATAAATTAAACTCCAATTCCAAAAGCAACCACACCTAATCCACCTTTCAAACTATTTCTATATATAACTTGTTCTAATTTGTTTTTGTAATATTGTGTCATATCCAAATATGTATGTTTTTAGTTAAAATAAATAAATAAAAAAAAATACATGTTTAAACATTCGATTTATAGAATAGAATAGAATAACTCCTTATTGCAGTTCAAACACAAATTTACAAAAGAAATTACCATACAGTTTACAGTGAAGTACAATTGGCAATTACAATTATATTTAGAACAATATCCCTTTGTGGATCAGAAAGGAGTGTCCTATTAACCGCTATCCCCTTTTCAAATATTCAACGAGCACCTCCGTTGTATTATTCATACAACCATCTGTTGTTCGACGTAGTAACGTTGTTGATGCGTGTGCATAACGTCTCTACAAATACCAGCCGCTCTCTCTGCCTTGTAAACCTTGTATTTTACTGTAACTACATCGGTTGGAGAAAAACGGGCGCTTGATCCGAGTAAAAACAGAAATAAACAAATGTTTTCCTTTCTCTTACAAATTTATCAATACGTGCACACTTTTTATATCAGGAGTTTGAGGCAATAAAACACACAATGATGAAATAAGAATTTGTTATGACTCTGGAAAGACGAACGAATTTTTTCAGTTTTCAACATTAATTAAATCAGTATAATAGCAATGTTTGTATAAAAGCTTATTAGTGCATTAAGTAAATGATTTAATTAATGAAGACTTGATGTGCGAACGGATCTGACCTTTAAGACATCCTACGCTACACCTACGTCATGTCTAGGTTATTTGCTACGGATTTGCAATCAGAGTTAATTACGGTGAGTTAGCATTGGTTCAATGGATTAGAAATCTCTTCGATTTGAGAAAATTTACGACTCGTAAAAGATGATATTGTAAAAAAAGATAAATAACGATTTTTAAGAACGTTGGGGCAGAGAGTATGGATGAAACTAAATAGGTGAAAGAGATGTTTGCTCATCTAACCTCTTCTCCTCATAAGATGGAATTTTGGGTTAGATTCCCGAGGGTGTTATATCACAAATTGAATTGTGTTTGTATTGATTTTGTAAAAATTTGCATGTTTCACCATTTTCTTGAAATCAACCTCACTGATTGTAATGACATTGACCTTACCATCCAAAGGTTGTCATTCGGAGATCGTTTTCAGTGATAAGCCACCTACTAGCTACTTGTGATTCATAGTATATCTGTATCATCTTATGTATTTTCGTATATTTAATATACATACATATGCTCACGGCCATAAATCCCAAAAAGGGGTAACCAGAGCTTCAGAGCTAGAAACTCCTCAGCCACATTTGGAAGTTGATAGGAAACAAGATGGTAAAATTAAAGTATCATTGGTGATGGGTCTCCAACCGCATCGCCCAAAAACCACTTGAAAAGCCCTATACCCTTCCAGAGCTTAGCGCCTCTTACGACACCCGTGGTTAGAAAGGGAAAGACATTCTAAGCCGGCACTACACGGGAATAAATAGATCTATCTTAGTGCGCAATAAACAGATATTCTACTGATTATATTCTATTCTTATAAAATGCATATGAATTTCCTTAACATATTCTTCATCGTAACAACATATATTGGCCACATACCTATATTAACTACAAAAACTATTTTCCTGCAAACCCATCGGGAATATACTGCAAAAATCTTTTCCCTATATAATATAATATTTAGGCGGGCATTTTGACACCTGTCAAAAATGTTGAAGGAATAGTATATTTCATTACTAGTACGGAATGGCTGTCATTGCAAAGAGTTCCGACAAATGTCTACCCGAGCCGAAGGCGAGGGTTGACAGTCGGAACGAGTTGCAATGACGGTTCCGTACGTGTACTGAACGACTATTTTTAATACAGTTGCGAAAAAATTAAGCAATTTAACAAAACAACTAAACTCCCAAAGATTATTTCTGGAAAATGGCGACATTTTTTCTTCACTTATTGTGGTAGGCAAAGGAAACTATGCCCATACAGCCAAGTCTTATGTATAATTTTTTTGTTGATATGAAATGAAAATGAAATTTAATGAGTTATAATGTAATGAAACCTAACCTCACTAATTCTATCAAATCATTAAATCAGATATCGAAACAAATTAGTCGATTTTGCCTATTATTTTGTTGTTGTTGATTCATGTTAATACGACCTATGCCACGTATTAACATGAATCATAAAAACTTCTTTGATTTTTTTAGTAAAATCTTTATGGTTGGTTTTTCTTTAAAATAGACATTATTTTGACAGTTGGGAAAGAAAACGCACTAGTGCGGGAAAGGTAAAGAAAAAGCACGAGTGTGTAATAGCCCACTTCCCGAACGCTATACGTCCCTGTAATACGCCACTTTTTGAGCAATTGTATTAAAAAATATTTTATTAACCAAACAAATTCATCATATGTCAAGATTGTGAAATATTAAAAGAGTTCAAAGAAATCAGAAAGGAAAAGTCAACAAAACTCAAGAAATATACGAAGGGTTTTTTTTTCTGAAAAATAATTAATTAGGGGTTTTCTTATCTAAGTCCGGGGCGGTTCGTTTACAATTTGATATCGAATTAACATCTAACTATAGTCTGATTTTTAATTCGAGTCAGTAAAATGACATTTCCAGTGTTGCAGGTTTTTTGTCCCAAATAAATAGTGATGTGGTTTTTTATATACCTGTAGCGACGCGCTGTCAGTACCTCACAGTTGGACCGCGGTCCCCAGGCATACCACCGCCTGGCGGAAGATCTTCCCTTTTCCTCCACATTGGTGACCACCGACTACAGAACACAATGGCGTCCTTCTAAGCACAAGGAGTCATATGGATTGGCCAGACAAGTACGAGCAGCAAAAGGATATCAAAGGACTGCAGACAAAGCGCTTCGAATCCACGGCTCAAGAGACACGACTCGCAGCACGGCAGCAATGGGACACGCAACGGGGCACCCACACCGTGGCTGCTGGAGTCGACATTGATGGTCCGGCATACATGGCCGTTGAGCACACACACACTGGCACGAAGATATGGAGTCAAAATTTCCTGTTGGAGGGGGAGTAATGTAGCGGCGCGCTATCAGTACACAATGACGCGCACTACATAGAAACGCTGACAGTGCAAGATGAATCACATTCCACAGCAACACGAAACCAAGTAATATACGTCACACTCGTCATCAAGACTCGCCATACAAATCGTACATCGCGCAATCGAAGTTTCTAAAATATTAACTATATATACAAGTTCCAACTTAATACAGTTGGACCGCGGTCCCCAGGCATACCACCGCCTGGCGGAAGATCTTCCCTTTTCCTCCACATTGGTGACCACCGACTACAGAACACGATGGCGTCCTTCTAAGTACAAGGAGTCATTTGGATTGGCCAGACAAGTACGAGCAGCAAAAGGATATCAAAGGACTGCAGACAAAGCGCTTCGAATCCACGGCTCAAGAGACACGACTCGCAGCACGGCAGCAATGGGACACGCAACGGGGCACCCACACCGTGGCTGTTGGAGTCAACATTGAGGTTCCGGCACACATGGCCGTCGAGCATACACACACTGGCACGAAGATATGGAGTCAAGAATTTCCTGTTGGAGGGGGAGTAATGTAGCGACGCGCTGTCAGTACACATAGGCGCACTACATAGAAACGCTGACAGTGCAAGATGAATCACATTCCATAGCAACACGAACCCAAGTAATATACGTCACACGCGTCATCAAGACTCGCCATACAAATCGTACATCGCGCAATCGAAGTTTCTAAAACATTTACTATATATACAAGTTCCAACTTAATACAGTTGGACCGCGGTCCCCAGGCATACCACCGCCTGGCGGAAGATCTTCCCTTTTCCTCCACATACCTAAACATATACCTACCTAGGGATTATATACCTAAACAAAAATATTTGCCGCGTAGTGCCTAATAATTTCACATATAGGCAGTGATGAAGGTTTCGTAGAAGATGGTCTACTTATTTTTGAATCTAAGAAAAATAGTATGGACTATCATGAAGAGATGAATTCGGATTGTTTTGAAGAATGGCTTAAAAGCATTTTGCCAAAGTTAAAGCCAAATGCGGTTCTGGTATTAGATAACGCACCGTATCATTCAAGAAGAATCGAGCGTATCCCCACTTCGAATTGGCGGAAGGCTAATATTATTCAGTGGTTAAATGAAAAAAAAAATCAACATGAACCTACTATGATAAAGGCTCAGTTAATTGAAATTGTAAAATTAAATAAATCTAATTACGAACGCTATGCTGTGGAAGAGTTGGCCGCTGAATACGGTGTTACAATCCTGCGTCTGCCCCCCTATCACTGTGAGCTCAACCCAATAGAGTTAATTTGGGCTCAAGCAAAGGGGTCGCAAGGAATAATAAAACTTTTAAAATAAAAGACGTAAAAAAACTTTTTGAAGAAAGCCTGAAAGAAGTAACGCATGAAAATTGGAGACAGTGCATCAACCATGCCATGAAAGTTGAAGACAAAATGTGTCAACTCGACCACATCATAGACGAATGTGTGGATTCATTCATTATAAATGTAAATGATTACGATTCCGATTCAGATACCTTATAAAATAAAGCATGACTAAATGTTTAAGTCTATCGATTGCCGAACATCACTATTGTAGCGGGTCACCCTTTTTTGTATCAGTGACAGTTGCACCTGTCATTTTACTGACTCGAATTAAAAATCAGACTATAGATGAACTTCTTACTCGTAGTAAACAAAAAATTGGTAGGCAGAATATCGAATTCAATAATTCCTCACAGCAAATTAGCAATAGGTGATGGATATCAACCCTATCCTAATAGGGTAATTGGCCATAGTCCACCATGATAGACAAGAGTGACTTGGCAGACTAATCACTACTATCTTAGTAGAAGGCAAGACCAACGGCTTGACGTACAATCCAAAGTACGGATTCATTGAACTTTTTGTATAACAAATTGATTCAAGTAAATTTTTTCTCATTAAATTTGTTAGACCTCCCCGGGGACTGAACCCAAGACCTTTAGGTTTGAATACCTACATTACAATTGGCCTAGACCTCGCTTTTATAACATACCCTTTTTATATTATAAATCGATAAAGAACATCATACTTAAAAACTTTGCCCATGGAATGCCTATCTAAAATATTGTAATTTTCAAAAAAAAATGATAATTAAAAATTTTCGTACCTAGTTCAAACTGAGAATGTATAGAACTAGATTCTTTGCTTCAGTGAAAATAAGAAATAAAAAAAAACATTTGATCTATGGTGTAAACAAAAACATAACCTCTTTCGGTATTTTCCAGTTCAATCGCTCGCTTACCGGTTTATTTTCATGATATTATTTTTCAACGACGATCAATACAACTGGAAAATACCGAAAGAAGTTATATTTTGGTTTACAGAGCGAAAAGCATAGATCAAATGTTTTTTTTTATTTCTTATTTTCACTGAAGCAAAGATTCTCATTCTATACATTCTCAGTTTGAACTAGGTACCACAATTTTTAATTATCATTTTTTTTTGAAAATTACAATATTTTAGATAGGCATTCCATGGGCAAAGTTTTTTAGTATGATGTCCTTTATCGATTTATAATATAAAAAGGGTATGTTATAAAAGCGAGGTCTAGGCCAATTGCGTGAAGTACTACTGAATTGCGTGAAGTACTACTGAATTGCTTGAAGTATTACTCTGTGGCATTGACAAGTGTTTGTGTCAAAAATTAAAATTTTAGCATATTAATTGTATTTAAGATAGTTTTTAAAATAATTCACACTGAAAGGAACTCCATTTATTAAGGATAACATATATTATAAAAGGAGTATTGAAGTTGATTCATTATTTCGTGATTATACATGGGATAGCCAGAGCTCATATTATCATCTCAATTAACCAAAAAATTACTTCATATTTATTTTCATAAATATAATCACGGCTATAAATCCCTAAAAGGGGTAGCCAGAGCTTCAGGATAAGAAATTCTTCAGTTACTTTTGAACGTTGAATGGGGAAAAGATTGTATATTAAAGGTTCTTGGTGATGGGTCTCAAACCACATCGCCCAAAAACCACTTTAAAAAGCCCCATACCCTTAGTCTCCTTAGTAGTGACATTCTAAACCGACACTACACCGCAAAATATACATAGTTTATACTTATCCAATATTCATACTCTGAACATCTAAATTAAAATCTCATGTAATTTTTATCCAAATTTAGTTAAGTTCCAAATTATAAAGTCTGATCTCAACGTAAACCGCGGATGCGTAGATTAAGAGCGAAGATTTTAGCTGAATTATTAAAAATCTGGGCCGTTTTGGATAGTAATAAATGGTCCTCGAAAAGTCAGTGGCATGAAAACGGACTGTGCAAATGAGTTCCGGTTTTAAACATACATTTATGTATGTTAACATTATATCATTTTGTTCACGACTGTTATCTTGGTAAAAGCGAGGACTAACAGCTTAACGTGACATCCAAAGTAGGGAATCATCTAACTTTTTGGATAATAAAGTGATTTAAGCCTTCAAATTCCTTCCAAACCACGTTTATTCTTTTTGATATGTGATGTTACCTCCCCGGGGACAGAACCCAAGATCTTTGGGTTTGAAGTCCTATATGGGCTAGCCAGGGCCTTAATCATTTATTTATTTATTTAAGGAACACCAACAGCATACATATTAACACAATCATATGATTATATATAACTAAATTTCTAATTCTAATATTGTCATCATCATCTCAATTAACCAGAAAATACTTCATATTTTATATTATTTATCCAATATTCATACTCTAAACATCTAAATTAACTTCTCATGTAATTCTTATCAAAATTTAGATAACTTCCAAATTATAAAGTCTAATCTCAACGTAAAGCGCGGATCCGTAGATTAAGAGCGAAGCTTTAAGCTGAATTATTAAAAATCCGGGCAGTTTTGGACAGTAATAAATTTCCCTCGAAAATTCAGTAGCATGAAAACGGACCGTGCAAATGAGTTCCGGTTTTAAACATACATTTATGTATGTTAACACGATATCATTTTGTCCTAGAGTCGTTTATTGGAAGAGTATTTTTCACTTTTTTTGCATTTGACAAAGTGATGTTATTGTGGGCCGGATATTGTACTGAGTAAACACGAAACTTACATAAATTCATATATACTTACGCCATTAGCTCCCATTGGGGTAGGCAGAGACTATCGAGAGCCACTTCTACGATCGTGCTTACATCCTGGCAAACCTCTTGCAGACATGTTCATACATACAGATACTCACGCCATTATTTCCCAGTTGGGTAGGCACAGACTATTGATCACCACTTTGTACGATCCTGGCAAACCTCTCAAGCTTCGTTTACATCTATTAATCTTTTCAACGACACTTGTTCATATCAATAAAAACATATATTTATAAAGTTTAGATGGTAGCATGTAAAACTAAAATGATGATGATGATAAGTGAATTGCCTGCTTCAATTTGAACTTTCTCGGTTCAATTTGTAAAAATCAGACTTGGTGAAGTGTTTGATGGGGTGCCTGAAAACTCATCACCAAAGATTTTTTATCACACCAACCTTCTTTTCTCCTGAAATGATATAGAGCATAGCTTATTGGATTTATTTGGCGTTAAAACTGTGAGTGTAGGTAAGAATATTTAAAAGTAGTGGACTATTCCAGCTTTAAAAGGGTAGTTTTATTTTTCTAATAATATTACCCGTACAAGGTTAGCTCAATCTCTTACAAAATTTAGCGTGATTTAGAAAAATAAATAAATCGGTGGATTGGTTTTGGAGCCCATTCGAACACCTACCAATATATAAATTTTATAACAAGTGCAGTTTTACTTTAAATTTTATTATAGAAAACAAAAGTTATCATATATAAGCTGTGGTTTCCTATAAGTGGATAGTCACCTGACCTGAAACATTTGTTGTCAAATTAGTTTAGCTTTTTTTTAATGCAATGCGTACCATTTGTTGGTGATCCTTAAATAAAAATACATTATTATTTTTATTTCTACCATCTTGTCCCATATCAACTTCCAAATGTGGCTGAGGAGTTTCCAGCTCTGAAGCTCTGGCTACCCCTTTTTGAGATTTATAGCCGTGAGTATATGTATGTATGAAAATGTATTTAAATATCTGTAGTTTTTACACTCTGATTAAAGTGACTCTTTATTTTAAGTGACTCAGTTGGAAGACTGTATAATTAATATGGCTATTTTCAGCTTAAGAACTTCCAAAGATTTATCCGTAACTTTTTAATGACTACCTGCTCATTTTCTCTGGCTATTAAACTTAAATTACAATTTATCTTCGATAAATCTTGTTATATTGTGCAGCCTCACTTTTCTTTACTTCAACTTATTTATTTATTTATTTATTTATATGCATCACACTACAGACATGAAACATTACATGATAAATAACATGCTTAATGCCTTATAATCTAGTTACAATGTCCTTAATTGTGTGTTGACAGCTTTTTTTGTAATTTAATTTATGCGTGTAAACGTTAAACTCTTAAATATTTATAAAGTACACTAGTTAATAATAATAATATTGTGAAAAAACCTAACAAGACAGAGTAAAATAAAAATAAAAGTAAAATAAAATAACAACTAAGGAAGTAGAGTAGTAGTATCAACAATTTCAATTTTGTGACTTTACTTTTGTTTGTTTTGAAATATATTTCTTATTTGTGATCTAAAACGGTTGAGACCCACAAAAATGTCAAGTCTATTGTTCAAACTATTATATAGGCGTCTCATATGAATGAATGGGTCGTGCTGAGCTCTTAGGCTTTTACAAGTAGGTAAATTAAAAGTGTTTACGTTTTTGACAGCTCGAGGTCTGAAGTTAGGAATATTTAAATTCAAAGTAGAGGCTAATGTAGTACAAAGTGTACTGTGCAGAATCGTATGTCGAAGTAATGCGTACTTCTTACCAAGAGCCTTAGCCTAAACCCTCAAAGTCAACAGTGTTAGCTTTGTATAGCGAATGTCCACTACATGATGACGAAGATGGTGATGGTAAGGATAGAGAAAGCCCTTGATCATCATCAGCCCATATTGGTTACTTAGATTTCTGTGTTCCCCTTTTCAAGGAAAAGAAAATTCTTCCACTTCCATGTTTAGATATACTCGAAATATGTTTGTTTGTTCACAAAAACTTAAGTTTTTTTGAATTGACTCCGCCTTCTATTCGACCTATAAGAAGCTGCGTCAAACAAAATTTTATTGCAGTACCATCCTACAGCAAATTAGCTTTGTATAGGAAAAAAATATATTTCATGGCAATTTCGGTGTACAATAAATTAAGCGTTGAAATGAGGGAGAAGACTTTGTCTAATTTTAAAAGAGATCTATTCAGCTATCTAATAAGCCACTGTTTTTATTCAGTAAACGATTTTGTAGATAAATGTGATTTATGATGATCAATAACTTTATTGGAGCTGATTAGTGGAATAGTTTTTTGAGTATTATTTAAACTTATTTTATTTTCATGCATGACTTTTGGTTAATTACCAAATGATAATTGTACTAAATAATTGAAAAAAGTAGTCTTAGTTAAGTAATGTGTAATCTACTTGTAATTATTTTTATTTGTTCTACTAATTTGATTTTGTGAATAATTAAATTTAGTGATACTATTATTTTAATCTATAGTCCAATTAGTATTTTTACAAAAATATCATTAGAAATCAAACAAATTATAATTTGTAATTCACAAATTTAAATATAATGTAATGTATATAAACATAACTAAACTTCAGACGCCTTCAAAGGCAAAATATAGAAATGGTCAGAAATTATCTTGTAAACATCTTCTATGTAGGTACCTATATTTCCTGAAGAAATAAATCATTTCATAATTTTATTTCATAGACACACACTGTTGGACATAGGTCTCCCCCAAAGATCACTACAACAACCGGTGAGCAACTTCACTTCTTAACTAGTGTAATAGCAATAATACCAAAAAGGAAAAGCCAGAGTTTTGACGAGATCTTATTTTATCGACACGATAACGGTTAGAACGAGATGGCAGTATACGATACTAAGTAAATGCGTAAGAGATGGCTGCTTTATCTCACGCGATAACTAGTACTACACACCAAACACCGCTCGTACTAGCCGGGCTGGTGACTTTTGGTCCGAAGTTAAATATAAGCGGTTATTACATTACGCAATATTCAGACAGTCTTAGTAAGACTGTCTTAAAGTCTAACTAGACAAGCTCGCTATTAGACTGTGCTGAATACTGCATGCTAACTCATTTTCAAAGCGTACGTAGCCGGTGGCGGTTGTCATAACCGCTTAAGTACGAAGTGTTTGATTGGAATAATCTTTATGAATTTTCTGCCATAAATATGGCATGTCTCGATACAAATCGAGAACATTAAAAAGCACTTCTTTTTCCTTTGAACAAGCCATTGTACACGCCCCGCCACAGCAAAACACATGTCACGCACACCTTCACTCTGCGGCTGCCGCGCGATGAATGAAGAGTCTAGCGTGCTAAGTCTTATTACACTACGCGATATTCAGCAAGCAAGCAAGTAAGCACGGCCGAACCCATTCGATCGCTCTAATTAGACAGGCTAACTTGCTAACTCTTATTACACCATGCTCAATCTAAGTTAGACTGTCTGAATATTGGGTAATGTAATAACCGCTTTATGAGATGAGCATAAATGATTGTTTCTTAGTCATGGGTGTTATTTATATGTATGTCATATAAACAACATTCAATATGTCGTTCCCATTACTATTCAGTTGTACTGAGTTTGGGGCTAACTTGATCTCTGTAATAATACGAGTATGTTGGTATATTTATTTCACTTTTGTAAGATGGGTTAAGCACTTTTTGTATGATTTGCTGTAAGTATCCCTAACAAATAAAATAAAATAATCAAGTACAAAAAACTCAATCAAGTATAAGAGCTGTAACGATACGGAAACAGAACATTGGATAAATACTTTTCTTAATTAACGAACTTGATTTGATTTTTCATGTTTTAATGTAACTTTCAGGACTGGATTCCTAAAGTAAAATATTTCAAGTGTTTTCTGATATAATAGTGTCTAGGTATTCAAAATATTTTTCTGATAGCTTTTATGACATATGGCGATTTTATTACTATTAATTATATACTTTACAGACGTTATAACCTGTAACAGTATCTACCGGCAACGGATCTAACAACTAAAGTTGACACTTTTGCTAAGAAATCCAGTTCAACGCAGTACTTTATAAACAAGTTATGTAGTTTGTCTTGTTATTAACTTGAAAAGTTAAAGTGATACTAAGTAAATAAATATACTTCAAGACTCGTTATATCCTTTTGCGCGCCAGCACCCACGCGAAGTGAGCTTGGTGCAGTAAAGGAAAATATCTTTGTAATATTGTCGTATTTTTCAAATACAAAACACACGTAAATTTCAATATTTCAAATACAACAGATGTTGTTACAAAAACCGACGATACCAATATATAGAGCATGCACTGTTCCCAAAACACCTCAATCATATACTTATACATCATAATCAGCATTTAAAAATTACAAAACTTTTAATTTACTGTATTTACTTTAAAACGAAACGCTTACATGAAGTTGGAAACGGAAATGTAAATTGAGCTTATTCAAACTTAGCCTTGTTATTGAAGAACTGTAAGCGGAACAATTATAAACATATTATTCAGACGTCAGCGTACAAAATAATGCTTATAAATGCAAGCTTCGGAAGCTTTGAACTTACTATAAAAGCAATTAAAAGTTGTGTTCACCGCAACGTGGCGGCGCGGCGGCGAGGCTGCGGCGCATTTCAAATTAATTTTTCATACATACCCTCCTATTACATGTGTTTACTGCGACACTTCACTCAGATTTCAGAATCAGCGTGAATCATTTATTGTTCTCTGTTGTTCACATTCTGAGTTACTTATTTCGCTTAAATTATCCTTTTTTACACGGCAATTATAATGTGATTAAATTGCTTATTAAACAGCAATGTAATATTTAAAATGTATGAACACTATAACTTAGCCTCTGTGGTCACGCGGTTAAGCGCTTCGCTTCAAGTACGGAGGTCTCGGGTTCGATCCCCGGGGGGGGGTTAAACTCACAAATTTTATTTGTAAGATTCAACTCAGTCTGGAAGGATAATGCAGGCTTGAATCACCTGATTATCCAAAAATTGAGATGATTCCGTGCTTCGGAGGGCAAGTTAAGTGGTCGGTCCCGGCTACAATTACGGTAGTAGAGGTTAGTCTGCCAACCCGCAATTGGCCAGCGTGGTGGACTAAGGCCAAATCCCCTATATAGGGGAAGGTCGAGCCTCTTGGTTGGGACGTATATGGGCTGTGAGGAACACTATAACTGAAGATGAAATACCACCCAAACAGACATTATCATTAACAAAATAATTTACGCGCCAAACAATTTTCCAAAGAACATAGCCAAGTTAAGTAGATTCATTTTAATAAATCGTTAGCTTAATGACAGTAAGAAAGGACGATGACACGGAAATATTGTGCTAGTGTTAAAGAGAACAGACAATTTGTCAAGTCCGCCGCATTGTCCTAATATCGCGGCGAAACGAGATCCCCGCTTATTATTCTGCGGAACATTACGCCACTTTTGTGGTCCTTTCATATTGTTATATTTACTCAGCTTTTTATAAATACACGCTATGTCTTACACGTGTAAACTATTATGTACTTCCTTGATGATCAGTTATAATTTTATAATGCCGTTTAGTGTGGGTGGGTGGCTTTAGATGAGTGTCTAGATAGGAACTGAGGTTACCGGGTTGTTTTAAGAGTACAAAAACACATTGAACTATTATAACTTATCATCCTTGGCAAAAATATCCGATTTAATAGTTATTTAATTTATTTTACAATGTTTCAAGAAAAGGTTGGTTAATTGTAAACTTTGCCGTCATTTGGCAATCCTTCGGGAGAGTAGTAAAAGGCTTGATCTATGCTCAGTTACAAGTCTGATTTATTTAATAAAATGCCTAGCTTATATACTAACATTAAATGATTTTATCTTGATTCATATTTACATAAACATAAACATAAACGTTCACGCCGTTTTTCCCCGAAGGGGTTGGCAGAGGTACCAATACTCCTGAACTCACATGGCAAGCGCCATCTAGTTTCCAGAGAAGGTACCCACGTTTTGCTTAGACAGTGTACTCACGTGATAGGGGGCAGGCCTATCGCCGTTTTGTACGAATACACTGTCACATGACTAAGTACAACTCAGCCATGTGGGTTTCCTCACGATGTTTTCCCTCACCGTTAGCAACCATGATAAATTAACCACACATATGACTTTAGAAAAGACAAATTGGTGTAGGCCCGTCCCAGGATTGGAACTCACGCCCTTCTGTTTTTCGGGCGGGTGTTCTATCCACTGGACTATCATGTCGCTTCATATTTAATTTTTATCTAATGAATGTGTTGCAAAAATAGATACGGCGCATAAACTAATATTAAATCTAAACATCAGAAACAATAATTGATTCTTATTATTTCAAACTTAATAAATAGTTTGACATATTTGACACCAATAATTCCGCGTGAATTATTTGATAACACAGCTAGTCTGCTTCACAAAATGCCACTCCGGAATGTTTATTCATGAACCCCGAATATATTTCGCATTCATTTTGCTGCTGGAGTGAAGGTATAAATTGTTAAAAATGGCCATAAAATGCAGCCACAGAGTTACCGACGTGACTTTATGATATGCAGGTGCACGGACGCACGCAAATAAACATCCCAGGATGCACTGCACGCTATTTTATCCCATTTTGGGACGGAAAGATAAATGAACCTACAGCCCATTCTATGTATAAAATATCCGGCAGTTGTAGCATACCACTATGGCAGACACGTTGAAACTATTTTACAGTTACTTTGGCAGGTAGCTTTGAAGGAACTTTGATGATGTTAAAGCATGTTTTAGTATTCACACAAAATAGCATGCCCACAACCCTAATCAACTTGTGAACGTTTGAGTTGTGAATTATTTTAAAATTATGTTGAAGGACACTCTCATTTATCATTAGGAATTGACTAAATCTCTTTATCGTTTAAATAACTGACAATAAAATATATTTAACCAATTAACAGATGAAATAAAGTTAGACTTTTACCAGAAATTTATTTTAGGATAGAAAAAAATCTTATTTCCTGACTTAATTATGATTGTTAAGAGTAAATTCATAACTGACACGGTTGAATTTAGGGTAGTTATGCCCACAACCTTCATTGAGAACTGGATCTGCCCCTGGTACTAGTAGAGTAAAACGAATACATTTATCGCAAATACCTAATATTTTTCAGCGTCCCCAGCTGAATACATAATATTCGGCGGCGTTTACAGCCGAACACCGAATATTCGGTAGCTGAAAACACGAAATCATGATGATTTTCGAATAATTAGAAAATGCAACCTGCAATGTTCTAAACCAGAAATCAGGATATCTCACAAATCGAATTTCCCAGAAATCGGGCGGTTACAACCGAATGCTCTAACCGTGAGATCACGAACACTCATGATATAGTTTGATGGTAAAATAATGCAAAATAGCATACACATGTCTGGCATACAAGTATCTTAATTATCTGGGGTTTATTTGACCTGTATTTATAGATATTTTATATAACCTCGTTTAATAGCAAACCTTTCACAGTTTTAAACACTTAATAATTACATACTTATTATACGAATGTAAAAACATAGTAATATTTAAAAAAAGTGTTTTTGCACAACGTTGTTTATTATATTTAAAATAAGAATAGTTATAAGTTGTTAAATCCACGAAGACGCGCCCCACTACTTTACGTTATTTTTCAATGTGAATCTCATGCTTCGACACGATTGGCCAATATTTGTTGTGTGTATATGTTCACATAGATGACTTAATTAACCGTGAAAGCACTAACACATAAGCCTTCATTTCACACTTCCAATATAAGAGATTGGAAGAAACGGCGGGGCGCGTCTTCGTGAATTGAACTACCTATTCCTTTGAGTTACTTTAGCTATAAATCGTTAATTTCAATTTGTAGTAACCGAGCAATAAAGAGTCTAAAAAAGCTACTCCTATAGGACCTAACTATATTTTGAGCTTACGATATATTTAACTGTGTATTTATTATCAAATGTATTTTATACAATAACATAAAATTTTAAAGGTTTGATGTAAATTAACATTTTGAATAAGAATGAAAACGAATTAAAAAGTAGCGGAGATACGTCACGACGAGCTACTATTGCCAACCCTACACATTCCCGGGCCAGGTGTAATTGTTCTGTCGATACTCCGGCGCCAGGACAATAATCACATCATCCCGACCTTTCAGACCCAATCTCCGCCGCCGGTTTGGATTGTCCTGTCGCAATTACATTCTGACAGCTCCCGTCCGCCGCTTCATTTGGTTAAACCAATCGTGGATCCATTCAATAGCGTTTTTATGGAACATCAATGGATTTTTTATTTATATTTACTGTAGTAATACAATTATACTGTGTAGTGTCGGCTTAGAATAGCGCTAACCCATTTCTTCACGGTGGTTTTGCTTGAAACTCATAACCAACCATCATTTTGTCAATTTTTTCTCGTCTCATGTTCCAAAAAGGACTTTCTCAAACTCACGCTCTGGTGACTCTTTTTTGAACTTTATTCCCGTGAATGTATGTATGAATGTCAAATTAATTATGTTTTACCTATAATCACATTTATCCTGATTTTTCAGGGTCAATTTCCGCCAGGTTGGGAGTGTCCAGTTGCAATTTCATTCTGACAGCACCCGTCCGCCGTTTTATACGGTTAAACCAATCGTGGAGGCATTCAATTTCGTTTATGCATTGATGATTTATTTTTTCTCTGTAGAAATGATATTATGCCATGTAATGTCGGCACAACCCATTTATTTCCTCAGGTGACTTAGAGTTTTTGGGCTTTTTAAGTGATGGTTTTGATAATGCAAGCCCTGGCTACTGTTTATTAGGATTTATAGCCATCAGTATAAGTCGCTATGAAATGTATGATATGTAGGTTTGAAAATTATGCCTTTAAACTCAACTGGAAAAAGCTTTGCTTTAAGTTGCAATACGCTATATTTTTGGTTAAATATCAGAGTTGTTAATTAGTGGGTAAATATATCGAATGTAATCCCACATTCCCACATCCACATCATTGCCTAAGTATTTCCTTTTTATGATAAAAATAATATCTTGATTTTATTTGTTTCGTTATTAGTGCAAGTCAGTAAAACGCGGACGAAAGATGGCTTATGTTCATCGTCAGACAAGGACGTCAGATTTATTTATGTACAGATGGTCCGGTCTGCGTAAATATAATACCCGTTAGGTTGGATTCCCTATTTATTTCACAGTCAAATGTAGTTTGCAAAGCTTTCAGTACTCTTTTTATATTATAATAAATTAAATTTGCCGTGTCATGTTTGTTTACATTATCACTATCATGCCTCTTCCATAGGTAATGCGCAGTGCCGAAAGAGGTGAGAAGGGCGTTGTTGGACGACGTAGTTACAAACCTACCCCCCCTGATCCTCAATTAAATATTTTCATCACTACCAACTTATTTGGCATAACAGCCGTCAGTAAAGCTATATTTAGGTTTAACATGAATAATAATGATCATTGTCAAATTGATCCAATATATCAATCCGATCCGCACATAGTGACCCCTGACACATCCGAACAGGCACCTAATATCCTGTATTCGTAATTACTCGAGGGTCTGTACTCTGCTGATGGAAATCGAAATACGCAGGGAAGTATTCAATTTCAGAGGTACGGCCTTGCTTTGCCGTCTCGTTTTGCAATTTTGTTCATTATCATCGCAGAACGTATGAATATGTTATTGTTAATAAAAAGATGGAAATAACAATTTATGCACTGCATATTTTTCTCATTTTAACATTTCACTTGGAGATTCAATCAATTTAAACATTAAAAACTTATTTGTCAATTGAATATTTTTCAGATTACATATTTGTAGTAGCCTTAATTAGATACTAATTCTGAATATAACTGTAGAAAAAATTTAAGAAATAGTAGAAAAACAATACCTATGAATAAATCCATACTTCCATACTAATATTATAAATGGGAAAGTGAGTTTGTTTGTTTGTTTATTTGTTCCGCTTTCACGCCATAACTACGGAACCGATACCCTTGTAATTTTGCAGACGTATAGTTAGAAGCCTGGATTAAACAATAGGGTTCTTTTTATCCTGAAAAAATTGATGTTCTCGAGGGAAAACAAAAATATTGTATGCTTGCTAGATGTAGTGGAGATGGCGCTGTGTGTCGTTTAAAACAAAGTAATATATTGCAAACTAATATAAATATGTAAATTTAGAAGCTAAATGATACGATGATGAATCCACGAAAATAAGAAATATGCAAGGGTTCCCACAGGAGCATCAAAAAATCTTAACTCATATCTGGCTCAACATATTGCAGCGAATATTTTTTTATCCATGGATTTAACATCAGACTCTTTTAATGGTCATTTTGGAAAGATTAAGATTAATTAAGGGGTTTCATCCATTTTCATAAAAATAAATGACAAATTTGTTGGTTAATAGTAGGACTTATAAAAAATAAAGCGTAAAAAAAATATTACACCGCCGGTAACGTCCCCGTGGCGAAGCGGTATAACTATCTACTATGAATATTTAATTAAAACTATTATGAATTAATCGTCTCGGATTCGTATCTCAGGTGATTCAAGCTTTTTGTATTATTATTTTTGTTTTGTTAGCTTAGAATTGCAATATGTAAAAAAATGGCAAGCACTATCCCTTCACTTTAGCGATTATTTTGGATGGAGATCCACCACTAACCATTCCCATATTCGCTCGCAATCGCTGCAAGCTCTCACGCCATCACGAACGATCAGTGTAGGGGCAGCATTGGGCCGCCGCCGAAGCGCCCAACTACTATCCGTATTTGTACTTACAAAAGATATTCTCATTTTTGATCATAGGTTGGTCCAGATTGAGTGTTTCATGATTGTTATGAGAAATTAAACAGGAAATTTTTGGAACTCAACCCCTAAAGGGTTGATATAGCAAATGAAAGTAATAATGATAATAATGATTTTTGTCATTTTGGTATCTAGAAACAAAAAACTTGGTGCGATTAAATTTATGAAATTTGTCTATCAATCATTCATAAGTATTTACTAACGGCCATAAATTCCTTAAAAGGGTAGCCATAGCTTCAGAGATGGTAATTTTTTATCCACTTTTGGATATATATATATATTGGGAAAAGGTAGTAAAATAAAGGTGATTTATTAGTGATTGTTCATCAACTGCATCGCCCAACAATCACTTAAAAAGCCTCAATGTCTTTTATGGCCTTTACAACACCTGCGGGAATATAAATATAAAAAAAAGAGAAGTTAGATTTAAGATAGTGTTTCGTTATTTTGGATTTAAACCGAATGCAAAAAATGTAGTCCACGCGAACGAAGTCGCGGGCAAAAAGCTAGTGATTTATAAAATACAAACTATAAGAAAGTATGAGGCACGTGTGTAAGCTACTCTGAATATGAGTTTATTTTCATCCAACAGGAAATGATATAGGTACATACATACATACTCACGGCTATAAATCCCTAAAAGGGGTAGCCAGAGCTGAGAAATTATAAATTCCTCAGTCACTTTTAAAAGTTGAGTGGGGAAAAGATGGTAGAATAAAGTCTGTTGCTGATGGGTCTCCAACCGCATCACCCAAAAATCCCTTAAAAAGCCCCAAGTCCGTTAGTCGCCTCTTACGTACACCCACCGGAAGAAATGGGGTAGTGCTATTCTAATCCGACACTACACAGATATAAACTTTAAAAAAAACAAAGATGAATAAGCCTACCCTATCTACAAAACTAAATAACATGAATTTATCCATAAATTTGCTTTATTAAAAAGTCGTAAAAATATCAACTAGAAGTCATAATACCGTTTAAGTCCGCTAGACATCTCCATACCTCCGGGGAGGTAAAATTATTTACGTTCGACCTCTTTAGGAGCACATTTGTCACGCTTAATGTCTAGAAACATGTCGCATAATATCACCGTAAGTTATGTTACGCGACAGCCGATTCCACTCCGTAATACTCCGAATGATTCTGAAAATACAAATACAAAGTACATTGGTATATATACTCAGGGTTGTAATTCCAAACAAGGTAGGCTGTTTAGAAATTGCAACCCCCATCCATTAAAAGTAGTGACAAATAAATATACAAAAAGAAGAATATATGAAAAGAAGAATATACGAAAAGAATCACTTTATGATCTGATCATCATCAAAAATTCAAATTAAATTTATAATCACAAATTATAATCGGGTAAACAGAGTAACTATAACTATAAGCGAATAACTATAAGATTTTCTTCATAGCTGAATGAAACTCAGTGGTTTCTATTCGTTTTGCACATATAAATCTATCAGACTTCGATGAACATGGCACTTGTGATTCCTATTTTAGAGGGAATTGGGAATTTGGGTTTGAATATCGAATAGGAAATTTATTACGTCCCGTTCGTTGAATAAAACGATAAATTTAAATTTTCTACCAATTCTACTTGCCCGCATTCTACCTATTTGTCTTTGGACTGTGTCTAATGCCTCGCATAATTTAAAAAATAGGTCCTTGTATATATATGAAGATGAAGTCATTGATTTTTAGCTCCCAGTGTTAAGTGTATCCACTTCTTGCCTGGTTGATGTACTTTATATACTCTATCAAATGTCTAAGGGGAAACCACACCCGGGCCAATTTACAATTTGAACTCAAGCTTCCTGTATCTGCAAAAGTTTGTTTACAACTGAGCTATCAAGCCCCGAAACATCTTCAGTTATAATTTATTAAATAGTTCATTTTCATGGAAACCAGAGTGAGATGAAAAAGTATCTTCGTTAAAGTAAAACTAGGCCAAAAAATCGCCACTTAGCGGTACAAAATCATTAAAATTTTACAACAAAAAAAGCTGAGTAATCTTCAAAAAGTAATTAATAAAACACTTCGGAACTTTTATACTCTTTGCTTGATCATCTCGTTCTGTTAAATTGTTGTGCGGAAAAGCGGATCTTTTCTTTTGAGAGTAACTTATTTCATTAAGGTTCACAAAAAATATTGTAATATTGACTGCGTTTTACTTGACTGCTGTAAATATACATACATATACTATCGGCTAAAAATATACATACATATACTATTGGATATAAAATTATAAATCTTTTAGCCACTTTTGGAAGTTGAGTACCGAAAACATTGTAAAAAAAGGATGGTTGATGATGGATCTCCCGCTACATAGCCAAACTATGACTTCAGAAGCATTAATACATATAATCGTTTCGTACGAGTAAAACGTAAAAAAAAAAAAGAAAGAAAAACATTTATTCACCGCTACATTACATTATACACGCACAAAAAAGACACATATCACAATAAAATATATACAAACACAAAGAAAAAAAACAATATAATGCACACTAATTACAATATATCAAAGAAATCAATAGCCGTATAACCTGCGTAGTAGCAACGAATTTGGAAGCTGACTCAGCATTATCGTTGCGAAAGGGTTAGTGCTTATTTCAGTCGACCCTACACTACAGAAACTGCTGTAAAAGGATGGTCATTGATTTTGTATTGTATTAAACAATCACCTTTTAATCCATATATGGCTTATATTTCAAGTAAAAACTTATGTATGTATGTAAGAGTGTGCATCCTTTATATTTCAATCTATTTCCCACTCAAATTTCAAAAGTGGCCGAAGAGTTACTAATTCAGAATTTGGGATGAGTTGAGGTAGGTATGTAACGTCTAGACATAAAGTTGGTAAATAGCACAGCTGGAGAGAGCATGTCACGTGCGATATAAATTTTCGCAGAAGTGTGGAAGCTTAAAGGATGAAAGCAGCAGGCGACTGGTCGGTGCGAATAAAGGTGCGAACACACCAACGGCCACCGAGGCGGACAAACCGAGGTTAAATGGTACTGAGAACGAATATGACAGTGTTGAGAGCTGTCTGCGGACGTATTGTTTGTCACGGTTGTTATAAAACAGTAATAAGATGCTTACCTTATTATTTCTAATACATAAAAAATTCAAATAAAATAAAACTCATTTATTTCGGACAATGCAAATCTATAATTGTGTTAGTTCGTACATTAATCTTAGGGTGCTATGGTTAGTAGAGAATTTATACAAAAGTAAAAATAAATTAAAAAGTATATACAAATAACAAAAATAAATAAAGACTAATTTAGAAGACAACCACATCATGCATGACCAAGCAATTTTTGTAACATGCATTTTTTCAGTGATGATTGATGTCGAGGCGGTTCTTTTACGTAAGGTAGTTTATAGAAGAAGGTTAGAAAAGTTATGTTGTATTTATACTTGACCGTACTTAGTCCGCGGCGGCGCGTGATCTTAAGTGCTCCACTGAATCTTTTTTACTTTTATCATATATTTTAAGTATGGAATTTCGTATATTGATCCTGATTTTTTGTGTCGCCCACCCCATGTCGTTCGTTATATATGTATATGAAACCGCAAACCGCCGAATAATGAAAAGTGACCAAGTTACTGAATATAATTTAAAATACCAAAAGATTAAAACCTCGTTTGAAATATTATCCCAAATAAAATCGTATGATTTATCCTTAAAAACATTACATACAACGGGCCTACAAAATAACAAAGCTAAAGAGAGCGAACATTCCGTGCAAACATGTCTAGCTGTGTTATCGTAATGTCTGACATTCGTTACCGAGTTTTACAACTACCCGCAACTGTACGTGACCGAAAACTTCTACGTGGAATGTCTTTCTTCATTCCCAAGTTCAGTTAGGATGAGGACTCTGTCCCAAAATGTTAGTGTCATAATACGGATTTCTAGTACGGGTTACTAATACGCTTGACTAGCTCTTTCAATTGTAGTGAAAACTAAGTTGCCTCTGTAACTTTTTGTCTACTAACAAACAAAACGGAGTTTTCTACTCAGCTAATGTTTTTCTTTATTTGAATATTCGGGAAACGCATTAAGTATACGAAAAGATTCATAACTTTGTATCGATTCGTTTTATGCGGAATATCCGAATATCGAAACCGGCAATGAGCCGTGAGATTTATTAATTTGTGTCATAAGGTTAGAAATTGTCAAACTCAACTCAAATGTTCATGCCATATATCGCCGAAGGGATTGGCAGAGGTACTAATACTTCTTAATATCATGTGATATCGTCACCTGGTGATCAGAGTACCCACGTTTTGCTTGGACAGTGTACTCACGCGATAAAGGGCAGGCCTATCGCTGCGCCGTTTGGAACGAAAACGCTTTCATATGACTAAGTAAAACTCAGCCACGTTGGTTCGCTCACAGTCAACAACATAAATCAACAAAGAAAAAACACATTGTCAAAAAGACAGAAAAGCCAGACTCAGGATTTGACCTTACGGCTCCCGCATGAAAAAGGGTGGTTTTTGCCAACCGAGCTATAAAATATTAGAAAATTAATAAAAAAAGGTATTTACCTACCCATCAGTATTACACAACACATGCAAGTTTGTAAAACGAATATCCATATTAATAAATAATATAAATATTGCCACTGGACTACGAATTTCGTCGTCGTTATTAACATATGCCTAAAGAGGCCTGATCCAGAGTTCAGACTTTGAAAGAAGCTTTATATTATTAAATGTATTGCCCCGTTGTGTTCAAAATTTATATCTCAAAGTGTTCAAACAGTGAGAGTCATATTCAAGTTAAGTTCTGATGGAATGTAGTGCCCTTAGTAGATATCAAAATGCCGTCTGCCTCCTCAGATCTGGATAAGCCACTTGAACCGTATGTATAGTAACTTTGAGTCATGGAAGAGGCGAATCTAAGTAAGTTTGCGAGATACACTGACAGTAAAGTTACAGTACTCACAGCAACTTTATACCAACATTCAAACCAACTTCGCAAGATTTGCAGGCTGTGCTACTAAGACGTTATCATCCGTCTTTTATTCTACGTGAATATAATGCAATGCCTCCGTGGTCTAGCAGTAAAGGGCCCGCCTTCAAATCCGGAGTTCTCGAGTTTGATCCCGAAGTTTTATCTGAAAAATTTAATTTCCAAGATTTAACCCAGTTTGGTAGGACATTGCAGGCTTAAATCACCAAATTATTCGAAAGTTAAGATGATTCCATGCTTTCCTTCGTCTGCTAACCCTCACTAGGCCTACGTGGTGCACTATGGCTAAATCACTCTATATAGAGTATTCTCGAAGCCTTCGGTGGGAATATAGATGGGGTCTCAGAATAAATGTAGTAGTAGGTAGATGTAATAAAAGAAGTAATCGTAAATCACAAAAGTAATTTATTCATATTTCATTTCACAATTCGGTCATTCCAAACAACATGTTGGACAAAATAAATACGGATTAACAAAAAAGTTGGAGAACAGTCTCATCATAATATTACACATATCTTACATTAACATTGAATTAATTAGATTTTATCATCTGATAATTTATATCTTAAGTCATGATAATAACAGAAAATTAAATTATTATAATTAGTCAAAATGAAATCTCATGATAAAATGGCTACAATTCAATTCATTTACTACATAACAGCATAAAATTTCGATTTAACTTATCAAACAACTTTTTAGTCGGTAATTGTACCCTAAAAGGATTTTAATACAACAATGTCAAATTACTATACAAATTGAAAATAACTACAATACAAGCAAGATTATTCTTATTCATTAATTATTAAGGAAATAATGTTTAACTTTAGATAAATAGTTTATTTTATAAAGCCGCTTTAACACTTATCAAAGTGGACGTCAAAATCACTTTAACCAATGTTATGTCCATCAAAGTGTTCTTATTTTACAAATTGTACTTTGATAATGTGAATTCAGCTCTACAAATCATTTCTAAAGAACATGTTCACAAACATTATATTAATGAGTATTTAGCAAGTAAGTTATAATTTGGTGATGGCGAAGTAGACTTTAACATCTTACAATATGAACTCTTTTTTATAATTGTATTCATCGCGAATTCATTGTGATGTTTTGGTTAGGTATTTCTTTAAAGAACAGGCTGTAAAATATAGATTGATTTTAACGATAATGTTCACGCTCGTAACACCCAGTTGTTGACAATTTATAAAGTTTAGAATTCGTTCGGAAATACATTTCAAAAACACCATTATTTTGCTCTCTTACGTTCAGCTTATTATTAGTCACTACTAGAGTATAACCTAAACCGGACCGCTTGCGCATGTTTCTCGGCAGTTTTTAGATATAGCTATGCCTAATCCACTTTTAACATTCTGAGAAAGTCTCGCCTACGATTTCTATTTCGGAAAGTAGAAAGAATATCAAAGCCTTAGGGAAGGTGCTGGGTTTTATTCTGCACAGAATTAAGTAATATTTTAAGAATATTTTAAATCTTTATTATTTTCCTATTTACACTATCAAATTTCGATACAGCGAATCGTCAAGTGATTCGTTTTTTTAGGTATGACCATGTCGGGACGAGAATAGAATATATTTCATATTTTCCAAACCTTTAAAGTATCAACACCATTACCCGGATAAATTGTGATAAATATAATTTTGTGTCCATAATATTTTTTCATCACAATGAGTTTTTATTCAAGTAAAATCTTTTATTTAGCATATTACAAAATTCACCACACAACGAAAATATACAGTGGTTTGTCCTATTCTTATCGCGACATATATTTTTTTTACTTTCCTACGCTAGCACCTTGTCAATGAGATAATCCTATACTTACAAATTTACACTTTACAATAATGAGATTAGAAGATAATATCCAAACCGCATCATAAGTCTACCAATCTTACTCTAACAGAAACTTGAGAATTTACAACCATTTTTGATATTCTTACGACTGAACTTTACAATATACAAACAGTCATGAATAAATAAATTCTGAGCAACTTGTTACATCGCATTTATATACAGCACAAATATTAACGTTTATTTGATTACCTCAAGAATTCCTAAATCGTGAGGCTATTAACCTACTAACTAGGCCGTTAAAATTGAAAAAACATTTTCAAAACTTATAAAGACGTATATCCAACGACGATAATTAAACAATAAATAAAGACAACGCTTACTTAAGTGAGAACAACAATTCTTCAAACTTAATGGGTTAACTTAGTATGTACATGTGAATATCACTTGACTCCGCACTGTCAGTTAATATCACTGAGTCACAGCACTATCGTTTGAAACGTTTGTGTTTGTGCTTGTAATATTATGTGAACTCATTGAATTGCTGTAGAGCTGTCTTTACCCTGTGGAAAGATTCTTTATGTTAGTGTTATCACAAACGCGGTATAAATAAAAACAAATTATACATCAAATATTAATTTAATTTAAAAAAATCTGTATAACAATGAACTCGTTGCATTGTATGGTTTGAAATTTATTAGCAGTAGCACACAAGTAATGAAAAATTGAAGAGTTAAGAAAGCAATCTTTTTCTGCAAAGCTTTAAGTCAGATTTTATCTGCAGTGTCATAAGAGGCAATTCAGGGTATTGAAGCTTTCAATTGAATATTGGGCATTAATTGATTACCCATACCAAATATACTTTTTTTAAACCTTTTCCCCAGTTAACTTGCAGAAGTGGCTAATATCTTGTATATAATTCTCAAACTGGCTACTTATTTAAGGGGTTTATAACTGAGAGAATGTATGCTCTCATCAATTGATGAGATCAGATCAATGGATCAGAGCTGAGAGTCAACTCTTCACATCGAAAACAATAAAAATGCCTATTCTAGTTATCCTAGTTATCTCTTCTAACCCGTATTAAAATGTATTAACACGAAACGAATATTCGTATTTTGACATTCGACAACGATACCTCCGTAGTAGTCGTTGGTGTCATCGAATAGAAAGCGCCAATATTTATATTATTCTACACATATCAAAATGTCAAAATCCGAAAATACGTTGCGTGCGAGGGAGATAGAAATAAATGATAGTAAGGGTAGAAGATATAAGTAAGCTAATTATCGTTCTCGGCGTGAAGAGTAGACCTTCAGCACAGGACCGGTCGTCGTGAAAATATTTGGGAGAGGCCTATGTCTCGCAGTGGACGTCCATTGGCTGATGTTGATGATCAACAAAAAATGCCGTACATGCCCGAAGAGGTTGCAGAGGTACTAATACTGAATATCACAAGAAACTATTGTTACCTGGTTCGCCGTTTTGTGCGAATACGCGTGGGTTTCCTCACGATGATTTCCCTCACCGTTAACAATCATGATAGAAGAGATAAAACAATTTATTCAATCGACTTTTAGATAAGACACACTTAATAATAAAATAAATGTATAATTTAAATAAACCATACTTATCATGCAGCCTCGGATCCCTTCGTCGCTGCAGCTGATGCAAGGCCCTCAATACCCCCAGTTCTGCCAACGCGGCCTGGCGCGCCGCCGCGCCGTCCTCGCCGCGCCACACCAGGTTCGATACCACGAACAGCGCCGCCGCTTGTAACTTGCTTTCTGGGTGCGTCTGGGGTGGAAGGAGAAACGGTCAAGTACGAGTCGCATCTAGGTTTCCGCATCATTGGTAACGTAAAGAAATCTACGAGACCAATTACATAGAATAGTTCGGATGAAATCATACCAAAAGACGGTCAAGAACGAGTCGGATCGCGGATCTAGGGTTCCGCATCATTGAAGACTATTGGGTTATCTATGAAACAAGTTATATAGAATAGTTCGGAAGAAATCATACTGAGCTTTTAAAATCCAAGTAACGCCATCCGTCAAGGAAAGGAACTAGAATTTGATAGAACGACCCGGGCCATTTTTAAATATTTATATTTGAGACAGTCTTAATTTTTTTTTATCGGATTTTAGTATTCGTCGTTATAACGGCAACAAAAATTCACAATCCGTGAAAATGCCATAATTCTATCTTTTTCGGCGTTTTGAATAAAGGTCCTCGCCGCGCCACACCAGGTTCGATACCACGAATAACGCCGCCGCTTGTAACTTGCTTTCTGGGTGCGTCTGGGGCAATAATCAAATAATTATCATAAGCAATAATAACTAATTGCTAAAGGTTACTAATAACTTAGCAATAATTTTCCACAGACTCTGGGGTGAAAGAAAAATAGGTCAAGTACGTTTCGGCTCGCGGACCTAGGGTTCCTCACTATTAGTAACCCATCGTCTTCAGATTAGTGTTGATGAGGATTCCTCTTCCTCTTCCTCAAAATGAATAAAATAAAATAGCAATCATATTTATGAGGTTCCTCATCCTCTTCCTCAAAATTTGATTTAAAAAAATCCTCTTCCTCATCCCTTTCCCCATATTTTAAGAGGAATTTAAAAGGAACGACATTTATAAGTTTTGTTGAAACGAAATGTGTGTGATAGAGAGCCAGAGAGAGAGAGAGAGATAGACAAGTCTCGCCGTATTAAATAGTTAAAGGAAGACAGAGATGAAAACATATAAACAAGTTCAATACTGGCGTAATTTGCGTTATGTTACTTGTTCTTTTATTCCTCTTCAGCATCCTCTTCCTCATCCTCTTCCTCTTAGTCTACCAGATTCCTCATCCTCATCCTCTTCCTCAAAATTGATTTTGTGAAATTCCTCTTCCTCATCCTCTTCCTCATAACAAGTTCCTCAACAACCCTACTTCAGATGTGCCACTTTACCGTTTCACTGTGTTACACTCACAGAACGAGACAGTTTGAGTAACCAGAATAATTTTATGACGTTCAACACAATATAACTATAATGCTTTGGTTTTAAAACCAAAATATAAACTACTTGAATCTTTACCAAAAGCCGGAATTAGTTTTTAAAAAAATACACTCGAATAATGTCAATGCTGTAGTAGCAGTACATATGACTTTAACACTTTGGTTGAAACCTTATCAAGGGTTTAATCCTATGCCTCTTTGCACCAGAGGAGGTTTTAATCTCACTAAAGCCAAAATTGCTAAATTAGCAACCACCATAATTTCAACCTTATGCCATTAAAATAGCAATCAAAACTAATAAACTTAATAACTTGACCATTTAGAGTTGAGATACAAATCTAATTAAATCCCACACCGACACGACATCCCACCACCTATCAAAAATTTTCAATCAATTCAGTGTTTTCGGAAAAAACTTCGCACATGGTTAATTACATCACAGTATAACGAATTCGCTGTACAGTATGGTTGTGCTTCAACTATGGAATTCGAATGAGGGCTTACTCTGTTTAGCGCTATACACTTATCTATGTATTACATTTTTATATTTGTCTTATATATTTAGTTTAAAAAATATTTTTATATTATGTTTTTATTAATACATTTTTAGTTTTCTATCCATAATATGTATATCTATCTATTTATTGATTTATTCTTTATAATTATTATATTCTATTAATTTATTTACATATTTAATCTTTATTTATTTAAATTCAAATGCTTATGTGATAGTGTGTGTGTGTGTGTGTGTGTGTGTGTATGTAGAATGCTTGCATGAATGCATGTGTGTGTAAGGATTGATGTATCTGTGTATGTGTGTGCATCTGTGTTCGTGCACTTAGTCTTAAGTTAGTTTTAAGTTAGCTTTAAGTCATGGTCAGAGCTGAAAATCGGCGCTATCCACTTACAGTGAATAGACCGAGCTCTAAACCATTTTGTCTTTTTGTATTTTTCTCATGTTGTTTATGTAGTTATGTATTTAAAAAAAGGCAAATAAAATCTTATTATTATTATTTCGAAAGTCATTTTTGTTTCTCGCCTCTCCCATGGCCGAAAATGAAAATATAAATTTTAAATGGGAGAGGCGGTACTCCCCGACAAAAGCACAGTCGGTCGGGGTCAGGGAGTTCAAGAACCGACGGACGATCCGAGCCGTATCGAGCAGCACCGCTTTCTGCATTTGTGCTGGAACCGACACGCCAGAGAAATCCAACCGCCTCAAGTTGGTCGCGAGGCTGGTTGGAATTAACCCGTTCGCGGACAAAACAATTGGGATAATTTCAGTCGAGGTCACACCCCACATGTCGGTGATCTCGTGAGCCAGATCGAGATACTTCCGACGCTTCTCGGTTTCGGCTTTCACGAGACCCTCGTCATGCGGGATAGTGACATCCACTAGAAATACCCTCGACTCCGACCGATCCCATACCACGATATCAGGCTTATTCGCTAGAATAGTCCTGTCCGTGATAACGGATCGGTCCCAATAGATTTTGGCACAGTCGTTTTCTAAGATTGGCTCCGGCAGATACTTGTAATACGGCAGCCTCTGTTGCAAGAGTCCGTATTTCAGAGCGAGCTCCTGATGCAGGATTTTGGCTGCTTGGTTGTGTCTGTGCAAGTACTCAGTGTTAGCAAGAGCCGAACAACCGGAAATAACATGCCTAAGTGACTCTCCGGGACGGCCACATGCTCGACAGATGTCTGTGGTACCGTCCTTTAGTATGTATTTCCGATAGTTCCGCGTCTTGATAACCTGATCCTGTATTGCACAGACAAAACCTTCGGTTTCCCCAAAGAGGTCCCGAAACGCAGCCAATGCAGGGAGGCTTTACGGTCCACGAAAGGTTCGTGAAGTACCTTGTAAAACCTCCCGTGCAGCTCCTTCTCTTTCCATACGGACTCCCGATCAGAGGTGCTAAGTACCTCCGGGGTTCGCCAATCCTGTGAGGCCAACGATAAGGGAGTCAGTCCTTTATCACTAGCGACCACCTCTCCCCGAATACTATCATCCGTCATCGTCAAAAAATAGTTTCTGAGGTTGCATACCTCGCGGTTGTGCATGGTTTTGGCACTCAAGAGGCCTCGACCACCACACTTCCGCGGAATATACAATCTCATAACCGACGACCTCGGATGATGCATTCGATGAGAGGTCATCAACGTGCGGACTCGTCTGTCCAGAGCGTCGAGTTCGGTCTGAGTCCATCTGAGCACGCCAAATGTGTACATCAGTACAGGCATGACCCAGGAGTTAATGGCTCGGATCTTATTAACGCCTGACAAGTAGCTATTAAGCACACTTTTCAGGCGTTCACAAAACTCCTCGCAAACACCCTGTTTCACGTCTGCCACCTTCACACCGATGGTTTGTGACATGCCCAGATACCGGTATGTTTCAGCCTCGGAGAGTGCCCTCAAATGATTGGTGCCGACATCGACACCATCAGAGTGCACGACATGCCCCTTCTCAACATGAATGACCGCACACTTATCGACCCCGAGCTCCATCTTGACGGAACCACTGAAATCGTTAGTGATCGTCAGTAGCTCCGCCAATCTGTCAGCCGTGGGGGCGTAAAGCTTCAGGTCATCCATGTAAAGGAGATGAGGCAAGCGTGGTCCGCCTCTCCGAAACTGAAAGCCTGTCCCCGAATTCTCCAAGAGTGTACTTAGAGGATTCAGGGCCAAGCAAAACCAAACTGGACTCAGGCAATCGCCCTGGAAAATCCCTCGCCTTATATCAATTTGGTCATCCGCGTCCGTCATCCGCTGACCGTCTAAACTCAGGATCGTTCTCCAGCACCCCATACACTGCCCGAGGAAGTGTCGAACTGTACTATCAATTTTGTACAGCTCGAAGACCCTCATGAGCCATGTATGAGGTACCGAATCGAACGCCTTCCTGTAGTCTATCCAGCCAGCGGAGAAGTTCCGACGGTTGCGTTTGACCAGTTGGCCTACGACCGCGTCGATGAGGAGCAGCTCCTTGCTACCGCGACTACCGCCCCTACATCCGTTCTGAGCTCTAGAGATCACATTGTTATCAACAATGTGTTGAGTAATCTTGGAGCTCAGAACGGATGTCAAGGTCTTGTAAATTGTACAAAGACAAGTGATGGGGCGGTATTGTGATGGATCCGCGGTAGCATCGCTCTTTGGAGCTAAATGAGTGACCCCAGTAGTTAAGAAGTTCGGGAGCGTCCCACTCTCGAGGGCGTTTTGGAACTGACGGGCGAGAGTAGCGTGACAGCGCGTGAACCCCTTCAACCAGTAATGGTGCAATCCGTCCGGCCCCGGACTTTTCCAGTTCGGAGCCTTACGGATCGCAGCCACCACATCCTCCTCGGATATGTTGACGGGGTTCATGGGCGCTATGGGCTCGCACGCTCCCTCGACCGCCTCGAACCATCGGCCCTCTTCGTGATCAACAGGCAGCGACCAAAGCCCACGCCAAAAGGCAACCACATCGGCTTTTTCCGGTCGCTGACCCGTCGAAACCACATCGGGACGCTCCAAAGTTCTGTAGAACTTCTTCTGGTCACTCATGAAGAGACGATTCTGTTGGTACCTCTTTACCCTTTCAGAATATCGCCTAATTCGCTTACCCCAAGCAGCGATCTTCTGCTTCAGATCATCGATGCGCTCCACCAGTCTACAGGCAAACTCCGGTGAGTTGTCAAAGACATTCTCACCAGGGAATGCCTCCCTGACGAAGCGCACCACCCTCGGCCTATTGTTGCCTGATCTGAAGCTGGTCAGTTTGCCAATGAGGACCCTGGACCTTGTGATACGGCTTTCAATCCGCCTCATCCAGGCTGGTCTAGTTCTAGTCCTGGGACTAGTACTGCCAGCCTGGCGGGAGCCACCAGCTCTTGTTGGCGGCATCCTGACGCCGACAAATTGACAAACTGTCATTGCGGCGCCAAAGAGAATTGAATCCGTATCCCAAAGGTCCATGCTGCTCTCTAAATATGAGGGCAGCATGTTATTGACGGCCTCAACGACATCCCGAACCTTGATGCTGAGAGGAACTCGGGGCAGCCTTGGCCTCCTTTCGAGAGGCACTTGGCGATATTCCAGGATCGTCTCTTCGAGTGCGCTCCTCACCATATCCAAATCCAGGGAGACTGTTCCCCAATCGCTTTCCGCACCACCCGCATCCGGCAGGTTAACGATCGGCTCCCTCCGAACTTCCCGCTCAGGGACAGGAGGGAGAACCTGCAAGGGTGGCTCTTCGTCCAGCGGAGGAACAGCCTCGCGTCGCAATTGTTCGAGTTCGGTAGTGCTAAAAAGTTCTGAGCGTTGTATGTACCGAACTCGGTCCGCCAGGTTTTGTTCTGTGACGGTCAAATTGGGCTCCAGCCGCAGAAATTCGCGGTACATTGCTGCCCGATAACCCGTCCGTCCAGTTCTTGAACCCGAGGCCCTAAGATAGGCCCGCATGGCATTCCTATTCATATCGACCGTCCATGCCATGCGGCGCCTTGTTCCACCAGCGGCGGGCACCGATTGCTGGGACTGAGTTGCCTCAGTCCAAACCGATGCCAAGCCATCTGGTGGCTGAGGTGGTCGAGCAGACCGACCAGGTGGTCGTGCCGGTCTGCTGCGGCTGGGGGACCGCATGCTGCCACGTCCAGCCCCAGCTCCAGACGCGCCCCAGCGATAGCCCCTGGGGAGCGGCCCTATACGCTCATCGTTTCTCTCACCTGCCATTTTACGATGAGCGAAGATTCACCCGGGGTTTCACTCACTTGCCCCGGGGAGACCGTTATTGCTCTATTTTGCGCTGAGACCAGTTTGTAGACACGGTCAACACCTACAAACTCAAGTGCTGACTATTTGCATTGCTGGAATGGCAAGCTGGTAAACATGTCATCCTGCCATTCCAACAATGGGCGGTGGGGTCGTCACATCCCTACGCCTATTTATTATTATTATTTGGTATCTTTTTAGATTCTCGCCTCTCCCATGGCCAAAAAAGAAAATATAAATTTTAAATGGGAGAGGCGGTACTCCCCGACAAGAGCACAGTCGGTCGGGGTCAGGGAGTCAGGTTCAAGAACCGACGGACGATCCGAGCCGTATCGAGCAGCACCGCTTTCTGCATTTGTGCTGGAACCGACACGCCACAGAAATCCAACCGCCTCAAGTTGGTCGCGAGGCTGGTTGGAATTAACCCGTTCGCGGACAAAACAATTGGGATTATTTCTGTCGAAGTCACACCCCACATGTCGGTGATCTCGTGAGCCAGATCGAGATATTTCCGACGCTTCTCGGTGTCGGCTTTCACGAGACCCTCGTCATGAGGGATAGTGACATCCACTAGAAATACCCTCGACTGCGACCGATCCCATACCACGATATCAGGCTTATTCGCTAGAATAGTCCTGTCCGTGATAACGGATCGGTCCCAATAGATTTTGGCACGGTCGTTTTCTAGGATTGGCTCCGGCAGATACTTGTAATACGGCAGCCTCTGTTGCAAGAGTCCGTATTTCAGAGCGAGCTCCTGATGCAGGATTTTGGCTGCTTGGTTGTGTCTGTGCAAGTACTCAGTGTTAGCAAGAGCCGAACAACCGGAAATAACATGCCTAAGTGACTCTCCGGGACGGCCACATGCTCGACAGATGTCTGTGGTACCGTCCTTTAGGATGTATTTCCGATAGTTCCGCGTCTTGATAACCTGGTCTTGTATTGCACAGACAAAACCTTCGGTTTCCCCAAAGAGGTCCCCGAAACGCAGCCAATGCAGGGAGGCTTTACGGTCCACGAAAGGTTCGTGAAGTACCTTGTAAAACCTCCCGTGCAGCTCCTTCTCTTTCCATACGGACTCCCGATCAGAGGTGCTAAGTACCTCCGGGGTTCGCCAATCCTGTGAGGCCAACGATAAGGGAGTCAGTCCTTTATCACTAGCGACCACCTCTCCCCGAATACTATCATCCGTCATCGTCAAAAAATAGTTTCTGAGGTTGCATACCTCGCGGTTGTGCATGGTTTTGGCACTCAAGAGGCCTCGACCACCACACTTCCGCGGGATATACAATCTCATAACCGACGACCTCGGATGATGCATTCGATGAGAGGTCATCATCGTGCGGACTCGTCTGTCCAGAGCGTCGAGTTCGGTCTGAGTCCATCTGAGCACGCCAAATGTGTACATCAGTACAGGCATGACCCAGGAGTTAATGGCTCGGATCTTATTAACGCCTGACAAGTAGCTATTAAGCACACTTTTCAGGCGTTCACAAAACTCCTCGCAAACACCCTGTTTCACGTCTGCCACCTTCACACCGATGGTTTGTGACATGCCCAGATACCGGTATGTTTCAGCCTCGGAGAGTGCCCTCAAATGATTGGTGCCGACATCGACACCATCAGAGTGCACGATATTATTATTATTATTATTAAATTTTACACTTAAGGGTCTATTGCACAAGAATTAGGAAAGCACAAATACTTACTAAATAATCAACTAGTTTTCTTAAAACGTCTTCATTCGCCATTATCATATCTTTGGCTTTCTCCCCATCTCCAATGTTTCCCAGAATACAGAGTGCTTGCTCCTTCACTTCCGCGGGATATGAGCCTTCTAATACTACTATTACAGCCTGAAAATAAAAATAACAGTCTTAGTATTCATTCGGAAAACTTAAGTCCCATAATCAAAACTTAAGTCTGCAGAAATCTGTTTCGCCACCAATGTATGAAGACAAAGAACTAAAGAAATTAATCGGAAAATCATTCACTCATTCATTCAACTGAATTATGAAAAACGATATGTATGAATAAATCAATTCAATAACAAACAAATAATAAAACTTCATTGCTAAGTAAGTAAATGAGGAAGTAAGTAAATTTATTGTTATTACATTTCTCAGCTAACCTTACGTCTTCATGATCACTGGAGTATGTCTGTTTCCGAGCAAACAAAACAAGAAAAAGACTCGGGATTTAAACTCACGCTTCTCTAGATAGGCATGTGTGCTTGCCACTGAGCTATCTTTTTTTTTATTTGCCTACCCTATATATAGATAAACATTTACCTGCATAACCTGCGACGAATACTCGCTCATGATAGCATCAATATGTTGTCTGGTAGATAACAAATTTCTGAGCAATCCCAAAGTTTTCATGATCACTGGAGTATCGCTGTCTCCGAGCAATCGGAACATTTGTTCTGTACCAAGACAGTTTAGGATGCGCTGTTTCACTTTTTGTTCGGCCTGAGAATAAAGACATTGGTTTTATTTTGAAACTGTTTCAGAAAAGATTTTTAATTTTTAAATCATATCCAAATACTTAACTTTAATATTGTAATTTGATTTGTAAGTGTTTAAATTTATCTTTGTCACTATTTATAGTGCTTTCAAACCTTATTTAAGATAAAGGAATTATTTTCAAGTAAAAGAAATCTCTTGAATATCACAAACTTAGTTATGCCATTTTTTCAACAGACTTCAAAGACAACATTAATATTGATTGGTACCACAGACCGGTATTTGAATAGATGACGCAAGTGTCATTATTTGTATAGAAACCAAGCGTGCCATTATTTCTCGCCCTACCGTGACGTCACACAAGCAATTTAGTGTTAGAACTCCCTATCCGCGCGTAAACGATTCAATCGATTATAATTGAGTGCATCGACAGACGAATGTTAAATCGACAGAGGAATGATAAATCTAGGATTATTTGTGTTTTTTTAATGTCGCTATTTTCTCATGGTCTCATGTTAATTCTGAACAATTCTTCCTACATTATTTTCCTCCACCACTACTTCTTCTAGGAGAACAACGATCTAAATCAGTGAGTTAGTGAGAAGTACAGTAGCCTTTATTAGTATAATAACTTGTCTTTATTGATAACCTACCTACCTAATTATCTAGTTTTAATAATATGTTCTCGGAAAGTTACAAAATGAAAAAAAAAACCGAGATGATATTATATCTAAAAAACGGAAAACTAGTTGAATGCGCTATGACGAAATATAATTTAACCCAGAACTAAGTCGGCTTGGAAAAAAAAGAAGTTGTAGAGAAAGAAAAATAATTAAGTTTTTTTTCCGCTGTCTGTCTGTCTCCAGGCTGTATCTCATAAACGGTGATAGCTAGAAAGCTAAAATATTCACACATGATGTATTTTTGTTGTCGCTATTACATCAAAACCCAAAAATTAAAAAAAATATTAAGGGGGTTTCTCATACAATGAACGTATTTTTTCGTACTTGTTTGCTCAGTATTAAATCGGTAATAAGTAGACACATAAAATTTTCACAGAATATTGTATATCACCTTTCAAAACAAGCCGTTAAATACGAGTAAAGTACATATCAAGGGGGGTTCCCATACAGAAACGTATTTTTTTATTATAGATGATCGTACGAAACCATTCGTTTGTTCTTTACTGGAAATAAAAAAACAAAGTAGTGTAAAAAGGTCTTCAACATTTGCTGAAAATGGAGAATTATCATAAGCAGTAACAGAATTAAATTTTCTTATTTGTGTAATGTCTGATGCCTTTACTAAAGTTTGTAAACCAGGTAGCTATTTCTAAGTATGGAAACTTTACAAAGAATTCTAAGCACATTAAAATACACTATCATTTTGTAAATGACAATGTTAAGCAAGGACGTAATAAAAATAGAGTCAAAAAATAATATTGCAGATATATTTATAAAAGCTTTGGGAAATGTTAAATTCACTAAATTTAGCAAAATGTTAATATAAAGGAATAAAGTTCCCTAATTGATAATTATAATTTCTGTAGTACTTAAGAAGCTTTGTCTTATTGTTATTGTTTTACAATATGAATGTAAGAAGGCGTGTTGGTATATATGTACATTTATATTGGCAATACTGACTGAAGGAAGGAAATAAAAAAGACTGACACATACCACATTTTCAGAGATGGAGCCTAGAGCAAAACGTAGAACTAAAATTAAACTGTTCTTTTATTAACTATTTAACAGAAACATTGTAGTTATACTCAATTTCCAAAAGTGGCTGAGGAATTTATAATTCCTTAGCTCTGGCTACCCCTTCTAGGGAAATATAGCCGTGAGTATATGTATGTATGTATGTATAGTAGTTATAAAAATACTTTAGACACATGGAAAACCCATCGCGAATATTATCATTCCTCTGTTCCCAAAATCGATAAGAATTAGAATCGAATACAACTAACTGTACAGGTACAACACAATATGCTTAAAATGACAGAAATATGACAATAGCCACCGTACCCTGACGTTGATTGACAAGTGAAAATATCGTTAATTTTAATGTTCATTGCGTGTTTTAATAGACAAGCCATACTATAGTCTGATTTTTAATTCGAGTCAGTAAAATGACAGGTGCAACTGTCACTGATACAAAAAAGGGTGACCCGCTACAATAGTGATGTTCGGCAATCGATAGACTTAAACATTTAGTCATGCTTTATTTTATAAGGTATCTGAATCGGAATCGTAATCATTTACATTTATAATGAATGAATCCACACATTCATCTATGATGTGGTCGAGTTGACACATTTTGTCTTCAACTTTCATGGCATGCTTGATGCACTGTCTCCAATTTTCATGCGTTACTTCTTTCAGGCTTTCTTCAAAAAGATTTTTTACGTCTTTTATTTTAAAAGTTTTATTATTCCTTGCGACCCCTTTGCTTGAGCCCAAATTAACGCTATTGGGTTGAGCTCACAGTGATAGGGGGGCAGACGCAGGATTGTAACACCGTATTCAGCGGCCAACTCTTCCACAGCATAGCGTTCGTAATTAGATTTATTTAATTTTACAATTTCAATTAACTGAGCCTTTATCATAGTAGGTTCATGTTGTTTTTTTTTTTCATTTAACCACTGAATAATATTAGCCTTCCGCCAATTCGAAGTGGGGATACGCTCGATTCTTCTTGAATGATACGGTGCGTTATCTAATACCAGAACCGCATTTGGCTTTAACTTTGGCAAAATGCTTTTAAGCCATTCTTCAAAACAATCCGAATTCATCTCTTCATGATAGTCCATACTATTTTTCTTAGATTCAAAAATAAGTAGACCATCTTCTACGAAACCTTCATCACTGCCTATATGTGAAATTATTAGGCACTACGCGGCAAATATTTTTGTTTAGGTATATAATCCCTAGGTAGGTATATGTTTAGGTATATAAAAAACCACATCACTATTTATTTGGGACAAAAAACCTGCAACACTGGAAATGTCATTTTACTGACTCGAATTAAAAATCAGACTATAGGTAGCTTTGTAACTAAAAGCGGCAATGTATTATAAATTATGCGATACACACTCGGTTAAATATTTTTCAGTGTAAAACCACAATAAACATTAAATAATTGATTTTGCAATAAAAACCACATAATTTTATAATAAAATGACCTACCGATGAAAGGAAATCTTTCCATTAATTCGTCCCGCTTTATTTGGAAAGTTTTTGCAACTCAATACGGGACAATAAGGCATTTTTTATATTTGGCTTGACATCCGTCACTGAGAACGTTTGAGCGCGGACTCAATCAAATGGCGACAAACTAAGAAAATTTTACTCAGTTTTTACACGCGAAGTACATGCACTTGCGGCATCTATTCAAATACAGGTCTGTGATGGGTACAAACTTTACGTATTAATTGATCTCAATTGGCCTAGACCTCGCTTTTTTAACATACCCTTTTTATATTATAAATCGATAAAGGACATCAAACTTAACAACTTTGCCTATGGAATGCCTATCTAAAATATTGTAATTTTCAAAATATAATAATAATTAAAAATTGTCGTACCTAGTTCAAACTGAGAATGTATACAATGAGATTCCTTGCTTCAGTGAAAATAAAAAATAAAAAAAAACATTTGATCTATGGTGTAAACAAAAACATAACCTCTTTCGGTATTTTCCAGTTCAATCGCTCGCTTACCGGTTTATTTTCATGATATTATTTTTCAACGACGATCAATACAACTGGAAAATACAGAAAGAAGTTATATTTTTGTTTACAGAGCGAAAAGCATATATCAAATGTTTTTTTTTTATTTTTTATTTTCACTGAAGCAAGGAATCTCATTGTATACATTCTCAGTTTGAACTAGGTACGACAATTTTTAATTATTATTATATTTTGAAAATTACAATATTTTAGATAGGCATTCCATAGGCAAAGTTGTTAAGTTTGATGTCCTTTATCGATTTATAATATAAAAAGGGTATGTTAAAAAAGCGAGGTCTAGGCCAATTCACTTAGGTATACAATTCGTTATAACTAAGGCTTACTGAAGAATTATATAAAATGTACTTGGTCCTTCGAGCCACTTGTTCGTTACCTGAAATGCCATGTTCATGAGCGCCCATATTCCGTTTAGTCGCAGCGCAGCCTCAGGCCGCTTCGTTAGACTACATAACATTTCTACTGCTCCTGAAACAAGTTAAATAAATGGATTTAAAAAAAACTCTTTATTGCAAATAGGAATAATAAAATTTTACAGACAATATGTTCTTAATTAGAAGTACAATTTGTGGTGTTATGGCTTAAAGCGATTTCATGATTATATTACTACTAGCTGAACCGACAGACTTCGTACTGTCAAATTTGCTTATGACAAAGCTTAAGGCGTTTTTTTAATTAATTTAATAAAACCTCAAAAATTGTAGCCTATGTGTTATTCTGATGTATAAGCTATAGCCTATGTGTTATTTTGATGTATAAGCTATATTGTGGTAAAGTTTCATTCAAATCCATTCAGTAGTTTTTACGTGAAAGAGTAACAAACATCCATACATCCATACTTACAAACTTTCGCCTTTATAATATTAATAGGATTATCAAGTCAAATAACTTTTCAAATAAAAATACTTTTTGTTTATGACTAAGTTAAATATCAAAAGGTAAAGTTAATTCTTTATGGCTAAATGTAGATTTGTTAAAGAATTATGTTTCATTTCTATTAACATTAAAGGAAGCAAGACAAATTTTACGATTCCGAAATACATACATACATATACTCACTGCTATAAATCCCTAAAAGGGGTAGCCAGAGCTAAGGAACTAGAAGTTCCTCAGCCACTTTTGGATGTTGAATGGGGAAAAGATGGCAAAATAAAGGTTATTGGTGATGGCTCTCCAACCGCATTGCCCAAAAATCCCTAAAAAGCCCCAATACCGTTAGTCGCCTCTTACGTACACCCACCGGCAGAAATGGGGAAGTGTTATTCTAAGCAGACACTACACAGCAATAAGATATCTATATGATTGTTACATAAATATGTTTGTAGCATAATGTCATTTTAGCTAGTAATAGTAAACTTGAATAAGTATAATCTTTACATTTTATAACTATGATGAAAATTTCCTACTTTTATTATATGAACTCGCTTAAAAAGAGATGTTGTTTTGTTTTGCATGTAAAATATGTAATGTAATAATTTGTGGATTTTTAATTTGTATTATTAAATAATTACTTTAAATAGTAGTGTTGCACCGAATGTGGGTTCTGCCGAATGTCGAATTCGGCCGAATGTTCGGTATAAATACATGCTGAAGCCGAATTTCGGCCGAACTTCGGCCATATATACTCAAGGCCATAAATCCCAAAAAGGGGTAGCCAGAACTTCAGAGCTACAAACTCTCCATTCACATTTAGAAGTCGATAGGGGGCAAGATGGTTTGAAATAAAGTATCAGGCCTCGGTCTCGAATTCCGCGGGCAGCGGGGCGGCGGCGGAAGCGGAGCGGGAGCGGCAGGATCTGATGCGTATCGTCAAATGGACCGGGTCTCGAAAACAGCGGCGCGGGAGCGGCGCGGGGGCACGCGAATGGCCCCTCTCCCGCGCCGCCGCCGCTGCCGCTCCGCCGCCCGCAAAATTCGAGACCGAGGCCTCATTGGTTATGGGACTCCAACAGCAACGCCCAAAAACCACTTAAAAAAGCCCCACTCCCTTAGTCGCCTCTTACGACACCCGTGGGTAGACAGGGGTAGTAACATTCTAAGCCGGCACCACACGGCAACGTATAAGTATTTGATTTATAAAAGTATTTTTTTTAATTTATATTATGTAACCACAATTATGTTAACTTGCTTAATGTTTAAATATTTTATTAATGCGTTTCTTTTATATTTAAAACAAACACCAAAACTCGACTTACACAGCTATTTATTTACTTATATATTTAACTTTTGAGTACATTTTATTATTTATTTATTCTATTTATTATCTAACAAATTTCGGCCGAACTTCGGTTAAATCTGCCAAATCTAACCGAAATTCGGCTGAATACGAACTTCGGTAAATCTGCCGAACTTCGGTAATACCGAATGTTTAACGAATTTCGGTGCATCTCTAATAAATAGTACCAACCATGATCTAGCATAGGTTCCTTAGCGGGTGAAAACTCCAGTAGTAAATTACACAAAGTAGATGATCCGACAGTCAACAACTCTGTACCGGGGAAATCATTCAGTAGTTGCATCAACGGCCTCCATACTGCATGGTCCTGAAATTATGGTTCAAATTAGGTAAGATAAGTATCTCATAATTTATATCTTTGTTCATGAAAATCTCATGTGAGGATTATTACTATTAAATAAAGGAAAGAAAAATTTCGACACAGGCGGGAATCGAACCTGCGACCTTAAGTAGTGTTTGCGTTTTCTACCTCCAATTTTTTTTTTTTTTAATTTTCTTTCCTTTATTTATTTTTTATTTATTAGTAATAATCCCCACATGAGGTTTTCATGAACAAAAAGATTTAAATTATGTGATAGTTAGGCGTTAAGTGGCCTTCCGAATTAGTAAAAAAATTCGGAGGTATAAAACGCAAACACTACTTAAACGTGTAAAAGAAATAAAGGATAGGAGAATTTCGCGCTGGCAGCCATTGACACGGTAGCTCAGTTGGCAGAGCGACGGAGGCGTATACCCGGGGTCGCGGGTTCGATTCCCGCCTGTGTCGAAATTTTTCTTTCCTTTATTTATTAAGATAAGTATCTGCTAACCTTTTTATAATTGAGATAACAAATTCGCATGCGACAAAGATTATTTGACTAAATATTTATTAAAAATTGAATTTATAACTGATATTGACGTTATAATCTCATAACAATTAAAACTATTGACCCTCACCTGCCTCTATATTTATGAAGCTTGTTTATTTGTGTGACAAAACAGGAATCTTTTAGCATGTTACTCCAGTAATACTAGACTACATTCATTGGATCCATTTAAACTTATAGTTCCGACCGCTGGAACTGCTTTGGAAAAACGAAATTGCAATGTAATGATAGCTAGGATCTATAATAAGATACCAAGAGATACCGATTGCTCTACAACTAGTCTACCACTAAACGATGTTTGCCGTGCCCTTACAGGGCGTCACCTGTACTTATACTGTATTTTTATTTGTAACATCTCATGAACTTGTGGCATGCAAATAAATTGAATTGAATTGAATTGAAGAGAATTTCACATTCTACGGCTAAATTCAATGAAACGTGAACTAAAAAAATGGCTGATTGAGAAATGTTTTTATGACCTTAATGATTTTTTTTGCTGTGTATTAATAAAATTTGTAATACTCGGCTAACCCAAATGGTTAAATAATTGTAATTAATACATTTATTGACTATTTTTTTATGTAAATATTTCCATTTATGCAAATAAAAATGATTTTGAGTTTAAGAATTCAAAATAAATATTAATGATGGTTAGATTGTTTTTTGTTCATGAAAACCTCATGTGGGGATTATTTCAAATAAATAGCTCGTGTCGAAATTTTTCTTTCCTTTATTTATTAGAAATATTTAATGATGTTCAGATCTATCCTTTTATAAAATGTCATTACAAAAATATATTTTTTTTAAATATGTATATACCTGAAATGTAGTTCGTAGCTGTTGCACTGATCTTGACAAAGAATGCAAACATCTGACTGCGGCTAATCGCACCTGGAAATAAGATATATTTCTATCAATTAAATGTGGGAACATAATTTTAACAGCCTTAATAGCTCATTGGATAGACTTACGCTTCTAATGCAAGAGAAGTGAATTCAAATCCATAGAAAGGCCTACCAATGTGTCTTTTTTAAGTCAGGCAGTTATTGATAAATGATAAATTTTGTTGAAAAATGACTGTTTAAAAGTGTTAGGGACTCTACCAGCCCTTCAAAGATTTACGGCGAGACTGTATTATAGATTTTATATGATATAAATTGCGTGGAGTGCTGAACTTGAGAGTGAAGAACCTTCCCGAATAACGCTTTCATGAACAAAAACATTCAAATTCTATGATATTTTAAAGCCCCTACACACGGCCCTAAAATCAGACTCGATATCGGGACGGTGAATTGTGGATGAAATCGGCTGCTACTCTACACACGTCCCTGCCCTGACAGTCAGTACTGAACTGACTGTGTAACAAACAACTCGTCGATCAGAGATGCCGCCGACACTTTCAAAGCAGCAAAAAATAGGCATTGCCTTGGCGCTTACTATGGTGCCACCTAAACAGAGACGTATATATAGCAATAGCATTTTGTATCCCTCTTGTCGCATGTCGCGGTTGTTGTGTTCATTATGCTTTTTATCCCATAAATAAGACAAATCTCTATAAAGATCAATAATCTTCGTCCACGCTTCTCGGTCCGTCTCCTTCGCCATGTTTTATATTGCAAAAAAGTCCCAATAGCGTAAGCACACGTCGTATCGCCGAAGCACTCGCGCGCATTCTGGTAGAAATCGGACCCGATTTAGCTACACACGAGCCGACAGCACTCCCCTAGTTGTCAATCTTCCCTAAATCGTGAGGTCGCCCGAAGCGATTTCAGATTTAGGGAAACGATAAAGTTTAGTCTTCCGATTTGCCAATACACGAGGCGATTTAGGGTACGATCTAGGGTCCTCCCCACCACTTCCCTGATATCGGGTCTGATTTTAGGGCCGTGTGTAGGGGCTTTTAAAAGCAGTTTAGCGAGTAAAGTAGGAGTAGCATGTCAGATTTATATCTATATTATATAACTTTCAATGTTTTTAACTATGTTCATAAGGCTCATATCATTATTATCACAACAGCAATTGTTACAAATTTCACCACACAGGTTAGGTTACACATACACATTCTTGAAAAAAAAAGGATTATGTAAGATATCAAAATTTTCTTGTACTACCCTAATAAGGACAAATGAAAAAGCTAGCTGCTACTGATAACTATACAGTCAAATTACTTTAATATTATGAACATATCTAAAAATGTTTTTACAAAACAATATTAACTTAATAATAATTTAATTGAATAACTTACACCAGCATCCGAATCATTCATTCCATCAACAATATGCACCATGAGGCCGTGAGTCTCGATGATTCTCTTCCGAATATCTTCGTCATTCGCTCCCAAAGAGGCAAAGCATTTGAAAGCCCCTTGTTTGGCCGCAGGAGAGGGACATGCTACTATATCGGCTAGGGAACTCATTAAATGGTTGGAAATGGCTGCTAGCCTTTGTAATGATGTATCAACCTGGAAGAAACATCAATTTATTAATTGATATTTGCATTTATTTTGTACTAGCTGACCCGACAGACTACGTATAGTAGTCTACCAAAATTGATTTACATTCATTTGATGGAGGTCATCATATCATTGTCATTTTTAGCCGACCGAAAAACAATGTTTTTCTTATTAATCTCGCAACTTTTTCACTTTTTCTATAGCTAAGGATCTTCCCCAAATTTTAAGTTACATTTTACAAAAGCAACCGTGATAGCCCAGTGGGTAGAACACTCGGTTATCGTGCAAACGACTAGTGTTCAAATCCTGGGTCGGGCCTACACCAATTTGTCTTTTCTAAAGACATATGTGTGGTTAATTTATCATGGTTGTTAACGGTGAGGGAAAACATCGTGAGGAAACCCACATGGCTGAGTTGTACTTAGTCATGTGACAGTGTATTCGTACAAAACGGCGATAGGCCTGCCCCCTATCACGTGAGTACACTGTCCATGCAAAACGTGTGTACTCTGAACACCAGGTGACAAAGTCACGTGATGTTCAGAAGTATTAGTACCTCTGCCAACCCCTTCGGGCGGCGTGAACGTTTATGTTATGTTATTTTGCAAAAATAATTAGTCCAATCGGTCGAGCCGTTTTCGAGTTTTGAGCTTAACAAAACATTTAGCGATCCACATTTATTACATAGAAGACATATAGAAGATGACAATGATTGAATTGATTGTACTTTGTGATTGTCATTTGTGACGGTCCACGGACAAAGAGATATCAAGGCCGGTATTGCGTTATGCATATCTCTGTAATCTGCAACCCATTAGGTATTCAAGTCTAAAAATAATATCTTCGTACAATGTGTATTTAGATTTTTAGTTTAGATAAAGAAGTGTAGAAGATATCTTGTATTTCGATATTGATGTAACGAAAAAAAACATTGACAACCTCGCAAACTAAACTAACACCTGCAATAAGTTAAATTTGACATGGAACGTCAAATATAATCGTTTAGGAAAATTACATGATTATCTGATACAATTCTGGTACCACCAATTTATTACCATATTTTTTTCAATAGACCTAAGTAATATTGTACTTACTTCAGCTAAATAAGACAAGGTTTCGGAGGCCGTGGCTCGTATATCCTCAGGCATGTCGTTCGTACAAAGCCGCGCGAGACACGGCAAAGCACCAAACACTACCCTGAAAATTACAACTATATTTTTAAAACCAGAACTAAGAACTAGATTAAAACTGTGAAGTACACTATCGTGCTATTTTAATACAAAATTTAAATAAACAAGTAGAAAATACAGCATTCATCAAAGGACAATGAGTTTCCGAATGTACCGAAAGAGCAAGTCTGTGAAATGCTAGGCGCTTGAGGGAGAATATTATTATTATTTACTTTATTTACAAGTTACAATGACTCAAGTGTTAGTAACAGTGGGAAATCTTAACCTAATGTTAGTAGTCATACACAAATGGACACAATTAAAGATAATATAGATAATAGTTATGTACAGCGTATAAATAATATGTACAATTTTCTAAAATAAATGTACACGTTTGGGAGCCTGGAGACTAACGCAGTGTGATATGTACATTGAGTCTAGCCGACCCCCTATCATGCTGAGGATGCTGTTGGAGCTGGCCCGCACCCTACAGAGCAGCGAGCAGCAGCGTTTCCGCATCGTCGCGTAGAAACAGTCTACGCGGGCCTCCGCAAACATACCCGAGGCACTGCAGAAACGGGGCAGCCCCAACAGAATCCTGAACGCGTCATTATATTGAACACGGAGAGCGCTGTACGATTTTTGGGTATATCTGGCCCACAGGCTGCACGTGTAAAAAGAGGTGCAATAGGCTCGAAACAAAGTAGTTTTAACACTAGTTGAGCAACGTACAAACCTGCGCGCCAGCATGTTCGCCCTGATCGCCAGCGCCCTCCGCTCTCGTTCAATATCTTCATCGTCCTTCAGGTCAGGAGTCAGGACGTGACCGAGGTACCTAAACTTGTCAACACGTTGCAACGGAACTCCATTCAATCTTACGACGGGAATCTCGACCCGCGTCCTGGCTCCTGGCCCGAACAACATGCACACCGTCTTCTTAGCATTGTACACCAAACCGTGTCGAGCCGCGTATCTCTCACAGATAGACAGGAGTCCTCTAAGACCACCCACTGATGCGCTCAGCAGCACCATATCGTCTGCGTAGCTAATGTTGTTGACACAAACTCCGTCAATGTGGCAGCCGAGTCTGGTGCCGCTGAGCTCACCTATGAGGTCATTCACGTACAGGTTGAAAAGGGTCGAAGAGGTCACTCCGCCCTGTCGAACACCGCACTCCAACCTGTATGGTTCTGAGAGCTCCCCTGCCCATCTAACATTGTTGACTTGGTGGGTATACCAAAACTTTAAGATGGCTATGTGGTGAGACGGTACATTTACTTCCTTCAGCTTTTTCCAAAGTTGGTCAAAGGCGACCAAGTCAAACGCCTTCGAGAGGTCCACAAAACAGGCGTAAACAGGTGTCTTGCGCTCCATATAATACGCGATAGTCTGCTTAACACAAAGCACTGCACTTTCCGTTCCAAGTTTATGTCTAAAACCAAACTGGTTGTCATGGGGTACTATAAATTTATTGAGGTGAAGATTAAGCAGACTATCGAATACCTTGGCGATAATAGTTGCTAGAGAGATTGGTCTATAATTTCCACGATCTGCCAGGTCTCCCGTTTTATCTTTGACGATAGGGACCACTATCGTTCGCATCATATCGTCAGGAAGGTAGCTATGACTTAAACACAGTCCGAAGAGCATCGCTAAAACTCTGGGCAAGTGAGGCCCCGCGTAACGCAAATGCTCAATACTGAGGCCGTCATGACCGGGCGACTTTCCTTTGGAAATTGACTGGATAGTCTTTTTAATATCATTACAGCTAAAGTTCGTTCCCGCCGTCATGTCGGCCTCAGCAACGAGCACCTCGTCCCGCGCAGCGCCTAGTGGCGAATGTATAGCAAATTGCTCACAGAAGGAATTTGCTATTTCTTTTGGATCGCTCACCCCGCCGACGCTAACAGGCAGGCCAGGACCTATATTAAGCTTTCTTGTATTTTTCCAAAATGAGCGAAAATCACGCGCTTGATGGTTAGAAGCTAACATATCCATCTTTATCTTTTCCTCGTTTTTCTGACACCAAGCAAGTCGTGATTTAAATATCTTTCTGGTCTTACACATATCGCTATACAATTGACCCACATTAGGCTTACCTTCCTCCACCCACTGACGAAAGCACTGTTTAGCCTGCCTGTGAGCCTCGGCAACGTGTTTATTCCAGCCTATCACGACTTTTTTCCTTACTGGTCTGATGTCACGACTAATCTGAGCAGCCTCACTAATGGCTCGAACAATTGAGCCATACAAGTTGTCAATAACAAAATTATGGTGCTTGTTTCTACAAATATTATCACAACATTGCTGTAGTTCCATTGGAAAATCAATCTGCCTAAGCCTACTGTGACACTCTTTCGTATATGTATCAGTTTGAGCCTCGCTCTTCTCTCCCCATATAACATTGTTATTTATCGTGGTTGGCAACAGCGGTCTCTTACTTACTATCTTATCTAAGGTACAGTCGATAACAAGTGGTAAATGATCAGACCAGTAAACGTCGTACATTACAGACACACTGTGCACTAACGGCGCGGCAGCGCCGGTGACTACACAATGGTCTAACCACCGCCTCGAACCATGTACCTCGCTTATAAATGTGTACGTACTTGACCCTATGCCTAGTTTGTCTATGTCAATACAAAACCAATTCTGCTCACTACAAAAGTTCATTAAATGATAATAAAACTGTTCATACGGGTGGGCATTATAGTCTCCCAGCATAAAAACGTTTTCTACTCCAAAGTTTTCAATCAAAGCACTCACCGTTCCCAGCACGTTCGTAAAATCCGATAAGTTACTCACTGCGTCCGTCGGCATATATACACTCATCACAATCACAGACTTGCTGTCGAGCACAATACGAATAGCACATACACGAGGGTTGTTACACTGAATAACTTGCACATTATTGAACACACTACGGCGCCACAACAAGGCCACCCCGCCGTGCGGCCGCCCTTTTAAGATACCCGCCCCCGAGTCGATCGCGGACACTCCTGTATAACTGAATGCCTCGCTAACACTGCTCAGGAATGGTATATCCTCTGGGAATAGCCACGTCTCCTGAAGGGCTATGACATCTGCAGTCTCGCACAACGAACGAACATGTTCAATCGATCTTTTGACATTTTTACAGTTAAAACTGACAAGTCTACAAGTTTGTTCGCAGTTCGCCATTGGTAACAGTACTAAGGGCCGATTTATCTGTCAAGGCATTGTCGTTTTGTTGAATCGCTTTTTTATTATCTTTTTTACTCGGTCTGTAGTTTAAAAAGCGACGAAAAATTATACCCGAAGGCCACAGTGATTCATCTAGAAACTTAGATAATTTACTCTGTGCAATAAAAAACTTGTAGGCACAATAATCCACCTCCTTCGACATTTTAATTCGCTCGAGAGAGACCGATTCATTTGTTTTTAACGATATATGGCTCATTATTTCTTGTTCAGAACACTCCTTGCTTATATTTGATATGAACATAGGTATCATTCTGTCAGCCGATTTGAAATTGCCTATGTTCTCCGTAAGCACGCCTTTTCTAGCTAAAGTTCGCTTTAACGACTTTTTACGCGTTACCAGCTTCCAATCATTCTCGGCGCTATGTTCATTGCTATACGGCATACGCAAGCGGCGGCGTTCCTTTTCACCCGGTGCTGACTGTCGTTGCGTAAGCGGCGGCGGCGGCGGCGGCGGCGGCTGCGCGCATATCGCACTGTATCTCATAACGGCTGAGTTCTGGCGGTTCGACTCCGATCTACCCTCAACCGCCTGTTTACTTGATTCCGTTGTAACATTTTGAGATTTATTTACCTCGTTGTTTACTGACTCTGGCGGTAATGTTGTTTGAAATAGCGAGAGGCCTATGGGACCGCTATCGCCAATCCATGCACCACGATTATTGTTGACACAGTTATCAAACCCCTCGCAGGGTGGCGAGACTAATGATGCATGCTGATAATGACGCATTTCCAGCCTCACATCATCAAGCTGTTTCGATGTCACACACGTAGATTTTAGCTGGTCTATCTCCGACTGCATTTTTAACATATCTTTTAGTAGTTTCGTACAGTCAAGGTGATCGAATGTAATTGGCGGTAGCTTCTCTAATCGCCTAGCAACGAACACCGGCACGACGTCTGGATCGACTTTTTTGAGGATACCTATAATATCCTCAATGTCACGCTCTTGCTTTCCTTTTCCCTTGCGTATAACATTACGTTGATCCGATGGTAATGACTCAAATAAGAGAGACTTTGACTTTTGAATCTCATCTTTTGAGAACGCGGAAACACATATTTGCTTTAATGTCACTTCATCGATAACGGATAGCTTATTCTGCACGTACGACAGTAATTCGTCGATCACAACATTGCAATTGCTACATTTCACTAGGTCCGACATATTTGCGTATTAACTCAATCGCGCACTAATGAGCCACGAGCGACAACGGCGACCGACCGGGACGCGTGCGTGAGGTCGTATGGCTGACCTTGATCAAATTTTGCCCATAAGAATGTGTCATTGAATCGCCCTACAAACTTGCCCATGTGCTACACAATGGTAAAATATGTAGATATTTAAGCTAGTTATCTATACATATATACATATACTTACGCCATTAGTTCCCATTGGGGTAGGCAGAGACTATCGATCGCCACTTCGTACGATCCTGACAAACCTCTCTAGCTTCATTTACATTCATCAATCTTTTCATACATGCTCTTTTATTCTTCATACTTCGGACGCCTGCCTTTTTGGGCATATAGTTATCTATATTTACAGGGAATATACCTAAACCTAATCTAAATATTACCTAGGATCCTCAGCAGTCAAAGCCCCTGCTCTATGTATAAAAGTGAGACAGCGGGCTGCCCCCATTGCCACTGGCAAAGGCTTGTCTCGACACACCAGTGTACTTAGCAATTCTGGAATTGTTTTGTCGCCATGTCTATAATAATAATGAATATAATAAATTTCTTTATTCATAACATATTAGAATAGGCTAGGTAGCAAGCTACAAGTACAATTTTTGTATTGATATTTTTCAATATTAGGCACATATAGGAAAAATAGGTTAACTAATCTTACTTCAAGAGAATATAGACCCCTGACCTCAAAACTATTATTAATGAAAAATTGAAGCCCGTGATTCCACGGTGGTGCATCTATGATCAGTATACAATTACCTATGATCAGTACAATATACAATTATCTCTGGAATATCATTTGGTAATTACTATGCATGTCTTATTTTAGTTGTCATTTACAGGGATTTTCATGAATCTAAAACATAACTGTATGGCTGTGAATTGCACCCATAGCCACCGGCAGTGGCTTATCTCGACACACCAGTGTGGAATATTATTTATAATTTATATTCCATCTAAGTATGTGTTCATAGGGATTTTTCTAAATCGAAAATATTGTAGTAAAATTTACAAATAACTGAAAAACGGTTTATTCACAGCTAGGAGTAAATAATATTACTGAAATCGACAACGATAATTCATCCGTATCTCTTCTAACTTATATTAACATTTTTTACTGTCTCGCTCACACGGAAAGAAGATTCTGATTTTGCCAAGTGTACATGACGATATTTGCAAAACCACCTGTCATTGATTACATCAACTAGTAAGCGCCATATTTCAATTGTTTTTCAAACTTTGTTTGTCTTTCAAAGCCGCAAATGCGACGCGAATATGTTTTAAAAGCATTTAGAATAGGTAAGGACGAAATTATCGTTGTCTGTAGAGTAGAACAAATATTTCAACACTTACTTCGTCACCAAAGCCACTTTAGACACATTAGGATTTTCAAAGCACATGGCAGCCAGAAGATCTAAAGCTGGCAACACTCGGGCCGTGGGTGGACAGCCTTTACCATTACTCAACATACAAGCGACTGCCGCGCATGCGCCTGCCTCACATAATGCTTGCTGTTCTGTTTGGCTGTAGCACCATATGGATAGAATACGTACTATGCATGCTCGGGCGTTTGGTGAGCCTTCATGGGCTATGTCTGAAATGGATAAAATATGGTAAGAAAAGTCATAAATTATACGTTTTTGAAGTAGATTTAATTAGTATGTAATAAATAAAGAAAAGAAAAATTTCGAGTGTTTGCGTTTCCTACCTCCGAATTTGAACTAATTCGGAAGGACATTTGTCTACCTTTTCAGATAGAATGCAAATGTTGAAAACGCCTAACTATCACATAATTTAAATCTTTTTTGTTCATGAAAACCTCATGTGGGGATTATCTATACTAATATTATAAAGCTGAAGAGTTTGTTTGTTTGAACGCTAGGATCTCAGGAACTGCCGAATCAAATGGAAAAATTACTTTTGTGTTGGATAGTCCATTTATTGAGGAAGGCTTTAGGCTATATAGTATCATGCTGCGACTAATAGGAGCAAAGAATCAGCGAACAATGTTGCAAAAACGGGGATAATTATTCATTTTTTAAGGCTTGCGTTGTGTGCGCTGCGTAAACGGAAAGAAAATAACGGACACGGAAAGAATTATTCCTTTTAAATGATTTAAAAAAATGTCCACGACAGTATATGTGTATCTTTTAAGATTGACTCACCATAACTTTTTTTATGATAATCAAATTTGGTCGAAATTAATGCACTATTGCCAATTATTTGCCATAATATTTTATAAACATTATATTAATCCTTACCCAAATAATTGTGTTGTTGATTAAGAGTATTTAATTTTGAACAAAATTGTCCTTGACATCACTTAATTTAAATTAACATCTTAGAATATGATACAATTTTAAAATTAAGTAACAACAAAATTGACACGCGTGCATGAAGCGCAAGACAAGACGGACGGACTGACTCAGAATCAATCTCAGCCGAAACTACTATGAATGAATGAATGAAAAAAATTATTTCAGACTTAAAAATATCCATACAATTATATTTATTAGTAAACAAGACTTAGTATCTATGTTAGTAGAACTTAAATAAATAATTACTATGTACATGAGTGGACATCCAGTAAGCCTGTATATGGCAATCCACCCTTTCAGCAATAACCTTCTATACTTACTTACTATACTTATAAACTTAAAAATTATAAAATGAAAAAATTGTGAAAATACTATTAAAAACACTTTTATTCTCATCGCATGACAGAGACCCTCAACGGGTCAGTTAAATATTTCAGTTGAACGCCGTGAAAGTCTACACTTTTGACAGTACGAAGTCTGTGGGGTCAGCTAGTTACTAATAAATAAAGGAAAGAAAAATTTCGACACAGGCGGGAATCGAACCCGCGACCTCGGGTATACGCCCCGACGCTCTGCCAACTGAGCCACCGTGTCAATTGGCTGCCAGTGCGAAATTCTTCTATCCTTTATTTCTTTTACACGTTTAAGTAGTGTTTGCGTTTCCTACCTCCGAATTTGAACTAATTCGGAAGGCCATTTGTCTACCTTTTCAGATAGAATGCAAATGTTGAAAACGCCTAACTATCACATAATTTAAATATTTTTTGTTCATGAAAACCTCATGTGGGGATTATTACTAATAAATAAAGGAAAGAAAAATTTCGACACAGGCGGGAATCAAACCCGCGACCTCGGGTATACGCCCCGTCGCTCTGCCAACTGAGCCACCGTGTCAATTGGTTCGATTCCCGCCTGTGTCGAAATTTTTCTTTCCTTTATTTATTCTTTATTTATTAGTAATAATCCCCACATGAGGTTTTCATGAACAAAAAAGATTTAAATTAACTAGTATGTGTTTGATCAAAAGCGATTAGTTTTCGTCACGACTACATCACGTCTACTGTAGATGCAGGAGTGTCACTAATGAAACATATTTTTAATTCAAGGGAAAACTCCCGGGATGCGTTAGGTACATTTTGTGACCTCACAAAAGCATTTGATTGTGAAAAAAAGGAAATAGCGTTGATTTAACTTAAATATTGCGGGTTTGACGAGCAAGCACTGTAATTAATGGCATCACATCATATCTTAATAAAAGAACTTTAAAGGTTGATATTAATGGAACTTCTTCGGAAGGATCAGAAATAGAAATGGGCGTTCTGATTTACATTAATGATTTACCATTTATGGTACAAAAGTATTCTGAGATAGTTATTTTTGCAGATGACACTTCTTTAATATTTAATGTACCGAGATCTTCTACATCTCTTGACGACGTAAATAAAGCTTTCTCACTGGTATTGCATTGGCTTACTGTAAATAACCTGGTTCTGAATGCCAAAAAAACTAAATGTAATTAATTTACTTATCGAATGTTAGGCAAGTTGATGCAAATATTATTTTTGACAGTGAAAAAGTATAATTAGTGAAAAAGTATAATTAGTGAAAGAGACAAAATTCCTAGGGATAATAATCGATTCTAAGTTGCAATGGGGACCCCATAAACTAACACTTTCTAAAAGGCTGAGCTCAGCAGCGTATGCCGTGCATAAGATTAGAGAATTAGCAGACATAGAAACAGCTCGCATTGTTTATTTCAGTTATTTTCATAGTATTATGTCGTACGGTATTTTATTATGGGGTAAAGCGGCTGATGTTCATAAAGTTTTTGTCGTACAAAAGCGAGCTATCCGATCTATCTACATGTTAAGGTCGAGGTATTCGTTGCGCGAAAAATTTAAAGATATTGGCATTTTAACTGTCCCTTGCCAATACATATTTGAGAATTTAATGTATGCCAAAAAGCATTTAGGCCAATTTATAAAATTTAGTGATAGGCATACTGTTAACACTCGAAATAAGGACAAATTTAACGTACCGAAGTGGAGACTTAATAAAGTAAGTAACTCCTTAATGGGACTATCCCTCAGAATGTTCAACAAACTTCCTACTGACATATTGGAATTGCGTGTGGCATCTTTTAAAAAGGCAATTAAAGCAATGCTTTTAAATAAATCTTACTACTGTGTTCAAGATTTTTTAAACGACAAAGACCCAACGCGCACCTGATCGTGTCTGTAAAGCTATAAATCTTCCCTCGTTATTGCCGCGTACTGACTGAGCGAGCCGTCTCGCGAGGCAGCCTCGGTCAGTCAAGACGCAAGACGTGCCGCGCCCGCGGCAAACGCCCGCGCTGCTTCGCCCGAGCCTGCCGCGGCTCGAGCCAAGATTTGTCGGTTTTTTAATGTTTTTTGACATGAATTCCTCATGTGGGGATTATTACTCATAAATAAAAGATGTTATTAAAGGAAAGAAAAATTTCGACACTGGCGGGGTTTGAACCCGCGACCTTCGGGTATACGCCCCCGTCGAACGTGTAGAAACACTACTTGAACGTGTAGAAAGGAAACAAAGGATAGAGAAATTTCGCGCTGGATGCCAACTGACACTGTAGCTCAGTTGGCAGAGCGACGGGGGCGTATACCCGAAGGTCGCGGGTTCAAACCCCGCCAGTGTCGAAATTTTTCTTTCCTTTAATAACATCTTTTATTTATGAGTAATAATCCCCACATGAGGAATTCATGTCAAAAAACATTAAATTATGTGATAGTTAGGCGTTTCCAACATTTGCATTCTATCTGAAAAGGTAGACAAGTGGCCGTCCGAATTGGTTAAAATTCGGAGGTAGGAAACGCAAACACTACTTGAACGTGTAGAAAGGAAACAAAGGATAGAGAAATTTCGCGCTGGATGCCAACTGACACTGTAGCTCAGTTGGCAGAGCGACGGGGGCGTATACCCGAAGGTCGCGGGTTCAAACCCCGCCAGTGTCGAAATTTTTCTTTCCTTTAATAACATCTTTTATTTATGAGTAATAATCCCCACATGAGGAATTCATGTCAAAAAACATTAAATTATGTGATAGTTAGGCGTTTCCAACATTTGCATTCTATCTGAAAAGGTAGACAAGTGGCCGTCCGAATTGGTTAAAATTCGGAGGTAGGAAACGCAAACACTACTTGAACGTGTAGAAAGGAAACAAAGGATAGAGAAATTTCGCGCTGGATGCCAACTGACACTGTAGCTCAGTTGGCAGAGCGACGGGGGCGTATACCCGAAGGTCGCGGGTTCAAACCCCGCCAGTGTCGAAATTTTTCTTTCCTTTAATAACATCTTTTATTTATTTGTCGGTTTTATCAAAAATCAAAAGCGCCTCAGTACGTTTGCTGCGCTCAATCAAGACATGAGTGTTTTGCCTCGCTCATTTGTTGTGTGTTAGTTGGGCGGTCTCTGTTCAAGTACAAGTAAAACTCAGTGTCGTGCGTGCCTCAGCCTAACCGTGGCTCAGCCTTGCCGCGCGAGGAAGAAACTTACAGACCGTGGCTGCCTCGCGCGGCATGTGTACCGCGGCAAACGTACGAGGCTTCCTCGCGAGGCGGCTTGCTCAGTCAGTACGCACCTATTCCCAGGAATAATTGTCTGGTAAGGATTTCAGGATAAAAAAAAATACGTTCGAAAAATGTTGTTTTTAACTTAATTTTGAAAAATTAACTTTTTGACTTTTGTTTTTTTTTTGACAGCTATAGAATTAGAATGTCTTTTTTAAACATAATATAACAAATATAATTCGTAACTTTCAGGTGGAGATGGATTTCTCAAATCAACTCAACGTTCAAGCTGTATTTTTCTAAAGGTGTTGCAGAGTATAGTACTACTCTTAAATATCATGTGACATTTGTGCAACCTTGTATTCAAAGAACGCATGTTTTACTTGGACTGCGAATTTGCGTGTTAGGCCTATTGCAGCTCTATAAAATCTTTTACTTACTCAACTTCCAAAAGTGGTTGAGGAATTTCTGATTCTGATGTCTTGGTACATACACCTTTTTGGGATCTAAATTCTACTAGCTGACCCGACAGACTCCGTGCTGTAAATTTGCTTATGCCAAACTTTGGGCGTTTTTTCCAGTACTCTGAGTTCAATCAGGCGTGAATATTTTATTGGTAAAAAAAAATCGGGATAAAAAGTATTCTATTTGATAATTGGGGTCATTATCTAGCATTCTGCTAAATTTCATTTATATACATTCTGGTTTGAAGAAGCCTTTTCACCTCAAACACACAAACATCCAAACATCTAAACTTTCACATTTATAATATTAATAGGATACATAGAATATTGACATAGACAATTTGAAGTAAACTTACGTGTCAATCTTTTTAACAATTCCATATCTGAAGGGATGCTGCTGATTGGTGCTGGCTGATGGAGGAAGACACTCCGTAATGCACAGAGTGCTGCTTCTGTGAGCTTCATATCATCAGTTGATGTTCTTAATAAATCTACCAATGCTGTTGGTACACCCTGCTCTATTAATGATGCAAGATTTTCTGGAGTGCCCTTAGCTAGGGAACCTGCAATTTAAATTGAATATTGGAATAAATAAAATAATAGTTAAGGTGGCTTGGGTTATCCAAGCCATGTAGTGCTGGTTTAGAATGATACTACCCCTTTTTACCCACGGGTGTTGTAAGAGGGTACTAAGGGCATGGGACGTTTTTAAGTTTAAAAAATAAAACAATGTACAGGTCAAATAATAATATGCACAAAAGATTTGAAAAATATAACAGTATGCCATGAGCATTAATAATTTTCAAAAAAAATATGTTTGATGTGAACTACCATATTAACAAAGAGGGACATATACCTAAATATAGCACTTGGCTATAAGCATCAGCATAAAAAAGTGGCAGCCAGAGCCTCAGAAATGGGAGAGCCTTGGCTACTTTTCGAAGTATTAGTGGGGGAAAAGGTGGTAGAATTAATTCCTTAGGATTGTTTGTAAATTGCCCAAAAATATAGGAAAAAGTGACAAAAACCTGAAGTTGTCTCTTAGAAAACACATGGGAATAAATGGGTTTGTTATTTTATAAGCCAATTATATCTGTTTATATTTCCACGACTTGACTTCCAAGTGGCTAACAAATTTCTAATTCTAAAGCTCTGGATCACCCTTCTTGGGATTTATATCCATAAGTATATGTATGTATTGTATGTATATTTATAATTAAATATTCATCAAGCTACAACCAGAGCAATACTTTAGATGCATTTATGTTACTCCTAACCATTAACTAGTGATATATGGTCTTACAGGCGTTGGGTGTATTTAAAATTCTTAGAATAGGCTATTTGACCGTAATAAAAATATACATTTCTTTTATTTCATTAGTCTAAATATTTCTTCTAAAATAAGTATTTTTGATGCAACTGTCACGTGACTAAAAACGACCGTGATTTACTATTTCTATAATGACGTAGATCGCGCATAAACAGACTGTGTATTGCTTCGCTCATTGGTGCTTAATGCGGAATTGACGTCATTTGTGCTACAGCCGCCATATTACTTGTTTTCGCGGCACATTTGAATATTGCATTTTCTTTTTCGATTTTTTAATAAAATAGCTAAAATGAAGACAGAAAAATATTTTTTTAGGGCTCCTTATAAACAAATTAACACCGTAACATAGTTTTTAAAACTTAGTCAAATAGCCTATTGTCAATTTTCCCTTGCATGTCACAACCCTGCATCTCAATGGCTTTTGTTTTAGTCTTCAAACAAATGCGGAAGGAAGCAGATATGTCGTCCATTGTTTAATAGGTAAGTAATACTAATAAGAAAATCAGCCATAGCCTATGAGGTTGCATGTTCTTCGATGTCATACAAATATTTCTAAAGTTATTTTGAAGCACTGGCTACCCCATCTGGAGATTTTTAGCTGTTAGTATATGTATGTACTATATTGACCTATTCATATCTAACTATATTTAATTGGCTATGTAGTGTCGGCTCAGAATAGCATTACCCCATTTCTTTTTATGGGTGTTCATAAAGGAGACTAAGAGTATTGGGGCTATTAACCCCTCAACTGTGTTGTCACGAATCCGTGACAAAATTTATTGGAGACTCTCTTATGTAATTTAAATTTCGAATAATATCCAACAGACGAAAGGTTAAAGTGCTTTTTGGGTGAAGCAGTTGGAGACCCATCACCAAAACCTTAGCTTTACAAAACTTTTCTCCACTCAACTTCCAAATGTAGCCGAGAAATGTATTGTTCCAAACCTCTGGCTTCTAGGGATTAATAGCCGTGAGTATATGTATGTATGTAATATCTAACCTCAATCATTATTTCCTAGCAGATGTTGAAATTACATATATATAATTTATGACTTAACCTTTCACGTCCCGCCGGCTCCCAGAGTAGCCAGAAGTAAAAGTTGCTAGTGCTGGGAAGTCACAGGTTAAATGTCAATTACAAAACAAATAGAACTAAAATAGAATTATATGGAATAAGAGTAGAACTTACTATAAATGTATTAAAGTTATCTATTCGTTCTGAGAAGACAACAGGAAAATATATAGCATTATTACATCTTGGTATCAGTTTTATTTCACCAACAGATCTTACTCCAAAACTATGTTAACAATATGTCAAAAAATACTATTTTATAAGAAAAAAATAGTTGAAAGCTGGTCGCTGGATACATACCAATAGTAACAGTTGATTCTAGCCTGATGCTGACATCCATGTTCTGGTCACCGACCAGCTGTAACAACCGCGGCACTACCCCTTGCCGGATGACGGAGGTTTTCTGCCGGTTACTGCCGATAACTGCATTCTTCAACGCAATTAATGCCTCCTTAACGCTTCTCAGGTCCGACGAATAAAGCTCATCGATAAAAGAACGTGAACTTTCGATATCCTTACGGTTAAAGAAATAGGTTATAACACGACTATTATTATTTCACAAACAGTGCCACAAAGCCGCAAACATTTGTTGAGACTTACCATAAAAATGGATAGCTGCTGCATATTTAACTGCTTGAATTTACGTTGTATTATTGCCAAAATCAGTCGTAATTAATTTTAACTGAAGGCCGATATTTTCGTTCGGTTTGCCTATCTCGCCTGTCATGTCATTCGTTTCGTAAATGTTTTTTTCTCTGTAAATTAATTTAATACTCTATGAAAGAGAATCGAATCGAATCGATGTTGTGTCAACCAAGTTGCACAATCAATCATAATACAGATCCACAATCATTTCTTGGCCGGTAAGGGCGTCGCTGTCATCGATATTAGTATTGCCAGTAAATAAAAATTAACCATTATAAGGGAAATAATTTTACATCATACAGGCTAATTTATGTAGTATAGTATTGAAATGTCTTATTAAAACAAATTATATTATATTCATTTCATTAATAACTAGTTGCTATGTAGTGTCGGCTTAGAATAGCACTACCCCATTTCTGCCGGTGGGTGTACGTAAGAGGCGACTAATCGTATTGGGGCTTTTAAGAGATTTTTGGGCGATGCGGTTGGAGACCCATCACCAATAACCTTTATTTTACCATCTTTACCCCTCAACCCTCCAAAAGTGGCTGAGGAGTTTCTAATTCCTTAGCTCTAAGTATGTAATAACTATTATTGTAAGTAAACAAGTTCATTTTAATGTAAGCTAATTATATTTATTTATTTTTGCCCTTGTCTGGTATATCTACCCGAATGACTGTGTTGCTTATCTTACCTCCCAACACTGCCAATTGTACTTCTCTGCAAACTCATTATTTTATACTCAAGGATTTGTTACTTGTGACACTTAGAGTAAATAAGTGGGTTACTACAAAAAATCATTTTTCTAATTCTGTAAATCAGCGGCTTATCTTGTCGTGTACTGTCTTTTACATTTCATATTCACACATAGATCCCCTAAAATATCGTTTGGGTCATTCATTTTGCTGGGTCAGTGAATTTATGGGCACTTTTTTATTGCTGTTAACAGCCTTGTAACATATAACATAACATAAACGTTCACGCTGAATACCCCCGAAGGGGTTTGGCAGAGGTACTAATACTTCTGAACATCACGTGACTTTGTCACCTGGTGTTCAGAGTACCCACGTTTTGCATGGACAGTGTACTCACGTGATAGGGGGCAGGCCTATCGCCGTTTTGTACGAATACACTGTCACACGAATAAGTACAACTCAGCCATGTGGGTTTCCTCACGATTTTTTCCCTCACCGTCAACAACCGTGATAAATTAACCACACATATGTGTTTAGAAAAGACAAAATGGTGTAGGCCCGATCCGGGATTTGAACACTAGTCGCTTGCACGTTAACCGGTATTCTACCCATTAAGCTATCACGTCGTATTTGCCTTGAATTTTTATATATATGTCAGACAGTTATGACTTAAGAAATGACACATTGGTACATCCCCGCATTAGGATTAGAACCCACGCATCAGTGTATACGAAGTGAATTCTTATTCTCCACTTCCCGTAACCCGCACCGCATGACTATAGATGCGCGCACAACTTTTCGGACGGTGTTAGCCCACTTAGATAAAATTTAACAAAATATATAATAATTTTCATAAATTTTTATATTGAATACTGGAAATAAAAGCGTTTATCAATAAGCAAAGATACATCATAAAAATAATTGTCTTTGAAAAAAAGTTTCCACTACAAAAAATATTAATGAAAGTGACAATTTATTATATATATGTAGGTCACCCTATATTTTTTATTTAGTTAAGAACTAACTGACAATGACAGGCCGAAATTTCAAAATGGCGACATTGGCTTGGCGACAGTACGCCAGTAGTCGCCGCCGGCCAAGAAAGATTGTGGATCTGTACACTCCGAAATCAGAATAAATAGACAGTCCGAAGCGGAGTCAAGTCACATAAAAAAATAAAATGGTTCCATTTCATTGAATTTACATATCCTTAAGTCAAATTCTTAAGTTGACTTGAAAGAAAATGATTTTATAACCAATTTTCTTAGGAATGCAAGGAAGTATTTAACAAAGAACATACCACTCCAGACACCGAACTCGCCGGCGAGGTCGAAGAACCCTAAATTAGATCCTCTCTTTGCCTCCCACTAGCATAGGCCTCCAGATGGACGCGAGAGTTCGCACTGTATGACATAAGCCTCGTGCTTGGTCACCTTGTTAGGGTTCCTTTCCCCCTCTATTCAGGGCGGCCTTCAGCTTGTTAGGGCTCTTTTCCCCCTCTATTCAGGGCGGCCTTCAGCTGCCCGGCACTCCAAGTCATGGTGAAGCCGCACAGGCCACAGGGCAAGCAGCAACCAAATACCATACCACAAGTATGGAAACACGAAAATAATGGCATGAAGGACTCGCTTTCAGTGCAGGCAGCAGTCATTGATTAAAAAACAAATGTGCGGAAAAAAAAAAACTATTCCATTCCATTCCATTGCATCCATCCATTCCATTCACTCACTCATTGCCTTGTTTTGAGTTTTTTTTGCCAGGTGTTCCTTATACCTATTTAATTAAATACTGTATGTACCACAATTACTTAGTGCACTTGCTTAACTATTCCTAAAGTGTGGCACGAACGAGAATTTGTTAAATGTGCTGAAGAAACACTCACATTATGGCTGACTCTGGTGTGGATAGTAGCAATGAAAGCAGCGACAATCCCGTGTTTGATCACTCATCGTGTATCTTGGAATTCAGTCCACCAGCAATTCCCATTAACCAGTTAGGGCAGCCTATGCCTATTGATTTCCTAGAGGAACCATCTCCTCACGATTTTATCGGTAAAATAAAATGCACCACGAAAGCTCGACATTGCAGACTCAAGTATCGATATGGGGGCACTATTTGTTCATCAAGAAATCAAAAGCTACGTTTCGCAGCCTCTACTAATAATACCGAGCTTGTTGAAAAGCTCTTACTGTCTGGAGCCGACCCTAATTCGTCTGATGAGCACAAAAGAAGCCCCCTCCATTTGGCTGCGTGCCGGGGTTATATTGATGTTGTGAAAGCTTTACTGAGACATGGAGCTAACCCGAATATTAAGGATTCCCTTGGCAACACACCACTTCATTTGGCTGCATGCACCAATCACATTCCAGTAGTTATAGAACTGCTCGATGCTGGTACAGATGTTAGTTCCAATGACAAAAATGGACGTAATCCAATTCAATTAGCTCAGAGTAAGCTTAAATTAATCCAGATGCGCCCTAGTGGAGCAGGCCACTTTGAGGAGACAAAACAATTGATCACAGAAATTTGTATGATCGTGGAAATGATGCTCAAGTATGTCAAAATACAGAAAGCTGATGTTGGAGACCTTGAATCTTTGAGAGAACGTTTAGAGCATGTAAGCACCCGGGAACAAGTTGACTCAGAGGTACAAAATCTACTTGATAACTTGGATTCATTGAAGCTTAGGTAATTAAATACCACATAATTGAAAAGACTGTCTACAACAACTGCCTAAAATTAAGAACTCACAATTTACTCTTAAGAGATTTTTTGTAACAAATGTTCTGCTTGTAATATTATAAGTATGAAAACATTTTCTTAGTGTGTAATATTAACATAGCCTTAAAATACACAAGGTTGTTTATTGAATATATTAGTAAGAACTAAAAGCCTGTATTATTTTAAATATAACATGAAATTTTGTTATCTTTTGCTTTTAATTTCACTTTTTGTGAAGCTTTGTTATTTTTATTTTCTTATTCTGAAATATGTTCTGTAATTTTAAACCAATACTAGTGATAAATAAACTGGATGATAAAAAGAAGTGCTTTATCCCATAAAACAAAGGTATATTAAATCTCTTTGATTGCACCAATGTTTATTTGGCATTATATGTGCCAATTTTCAAAGTAAACAATTTCGGCAGATTGCCACTAATATTATTTGTCTCTTATTAATTAGGCTCTATTTATCAACCAACTTTCCACTGTAACAGCTTAACACTGTGACAATATTAGAAACTCAGAATTCTAGGTAATTTTTAATTAAAACACAGGATAAAATAATAAAGTTGATCCCAAATGAATGTAAAACTAAAATATCTATCACCTCTTTCAGACATACCAAAATTGTTTTTTTTTTATCAATTGAGCTTAGCTACAGCTATCTTCATATTTTCAATTGAACCACATTGTGTGTGATTGATGATTAAGCTTGACTTTCTCATTTATTTAAGAAAAATACTGCTGTCATAGAACATATATTCTTTGCAAGGCTCTGTTTGAACATAAGGTTTAGGTAGACAGTTTTTGTTATGAGCCTGTATCATCCCACTGCTAAGCAAAGTCCTCTCTTCCCCTCCTTCACTCTTAACGCCCCTGGACTACCGCCCACCAGTTGTTGTGGTACCTCGGTTTGTCATTACATTGCTTCCTGGGTCGACCACATCCACATTTTGAGTTTGGGATCTAGAGGCATTGTCAGTTTCCCCCATCGATTGGTTTGCATATGGATGGAAAATGTTATATTTAGGCTCTGTCAATCAATGTCCAAAACTTTTTATTTCTTTTAAGTTCATGAGCTTCAACCAATCATTAATTAATATAACAACTTCTATGGTTCTACATACAATTTTTTCTTTTCTTATTGTTTTAGTTTAAACTTCCGTTTTTCTTCTGCAGTTTAAATTTTATTTTTGTTGTTTATTTATTAATTTCTTAAGAATCAGTATCATTTAACTCATTTGTATGGTTGGATGCTCTTGGGAGGACTATGCCAGAGTCTTACGTTTTGCAAATTATAACTAATGGAACACAATGTCACAAAACAAGTGTCCATATCTATTCAATATTTTTTATAATTATATATGGTCAGCCTTTTACTCATACAGATTCAACATGTCTTGAACATTATATATAAAATAAAAAACTGAAGTCCATTATGTTTTTCGTAATCATTGAATCTGGTGTTGTGTACTTTGACTATGTTTAGTTAAACTTCATAAATTAATATGCATAATAAATAAATTGTACAATAAAATAATTTTAATTTGATTAAGTAAACCTGAAAATATTTTTTGGTTATTGCAATCAAATAATTAAAAAATACATTAAAGTGTTTTTATGTGAAACATTATTTTAGTGTATTGTTAATAAACTGTAAGTAATACTTAATGTATTGATTTATATGAAATATTATATTTTCTTTTGGATGTTTTTGTTTTATTGTATGAAATGTGATACCCAAGAATAAACTTAAGCTATAAACATACACTGACCAAGCTTGTTACATTATATAAAAAATAAAACAAAATATTCATCAAAAATTATTTAATCACCAACAGGTTTAAAATTTATATTTTAAAAACAAGTAATTCTTAATTATCATACATTATATATGGCAAAACACAGACATAACATAATAAATTCATTCAAATATAAATCAACATTATTTATTTTAACATTTATCATTCAAAAAGACAAATGAAATATTTTTAATGCAAAATCTAACCTGCAAAATACTAGATGCTGCTATAACAAAACTGCCTTAAAATACAATTAACAGTCGCTTATAATTTTGTACTGAGCAGAATTTGTACATAAACATATGAATATTTATTCATATGAGGTAATCTTTGCGCAAAATACATATTGTGCTTATGATAATGGAATATTTCAATGTTCGACTAAGCTACTTTGTATCAGGAATGTTTCACAGCAATGTTTATTATACATATCTCTATTTTTATGGCAGGAACTAATATAAAATGGACATATTTCAGACATTTGAAAACACAATGATTAGGCGCGCAAAATACATAGCTACTTACTTGTTTTTAACAAGCAAATATTATTTAGGCTTCCACATTGAGCTTGAGCTTATGGCAAAATTAATTTAAATCATTTGATATGCCAGCGGAACAATTAGTATCACAGAAGTATTATTTTCATAAATTTAAGTAGGTAGTAGTTTAAGAAACCTTATACCGAGCCCCAAAACCACAATAATAGCTATTAAAATTACTTAAATACTATAGAATATTGTGATTTTATGGACTATCAACGAATTATCAACTAAGACATATTGAAGAGAAACATCTTCGCAAAATCATGCATTAAAGATGCAAAAACATATTGTCTTTCAATTCTTTTAGATAGTTTATTAATGTGATGCTAAATGTATCATTCCCACATGTTTTCCACATTTTATATTTTACAAATATATTATGACTAGCTACTACTTAAAATACTATCACATACTGTTGTATTAATAACAGATAAATTATGCCTATCGTATTTGGACATCCGTAACACCACAAATTTAAAGAAATGGCATATTTATAATTTAAATCACAATCGTAAAAATCTAATCCGATTCGCATGCATTTATGCTGAACATAAATCACATTATTTATGGAATGTTATTTTTAATAATAAATTTCCATAATTAATCTAACTTAAAACGCTAATAAAAAATGTGATTTTAAAGTTTATCTTCAAATCGGCGATCTTAATGATAAAAAAGTATTATCTTAACAGCTTATTGCATTAAAATGTGGATATTATTGCGAGTCAGGAACCGACACTTGGACAATATCTGGGAAAATCTCTCCTTGAATAGGTCCATACTCCACGACCTCACCATCAACGGTGAGAGTCCCGCTCGTACCTTCGGGGACTATTCTGAAAGCGCTGACCGGGATCATTTTGACGAATTCATTATCAGATTCCGCATGGGCTCCGTTACCGACATTTATTAGGAAGGAGAAGAGTTGAGATCTCGAAATGCCGGCTTTGATGATGAGCATCCAAATGACGCCATCGGACAGTTGCGATTGCGGCGCGAATAAAAAGTCTTCGCCGATGTAGGATTGGTAGGAGAGGTGTACCATTACGAATTCGCCGTGTTCGTGGGTCCATTGTCCAGTTAAGGGAGACACGATGGCGGGCAGGCGGGGGGCGGGGCCGTGCATACACGTGTGTGTGGGGGAGCCCAGTTCTGACGCACCACTAGTTATACTAAGGTACTCTGAACCTCGCGCACTAAAGAACGCACTACGTTTCGAGTTAACAGAATACCACGAATCCACACGCTGATGATGTCTCCCGTTCACCGTAGTGAAAACTTCCGCGTTATCGTCGCAATCGATAAACGCTTCCGCGTCTGGCGAATCTAAAGCACCGTCGTGACTGATGCTGTGGCTTATCGCTATCGGATATTTCGGTTTCGGCAGATTGCTGATGTCCTTAATTTTCATGTAGCTGACGACGCCTTTGTATTTTCTTAGGCTGAGGATTCGCGCTATAGCCCAGACGGTGAACCGCTGGCCGCCGATCGCTCGTAATCGTTCACTTTCGATGTCGATGTCAGCTAGCAAGCCCCAGCCGACCGACAGAAATGAGAACATAATCTGAAAATATAAAAACACCTATTAATAAAAAAATTGAATAACATACGTAAAGAAAAACACGAGAAATTTATTTATTTAACTTTAAGGCACACAAACAGTACAATTACTTTAATATACATAATGCTGTGTAGTGCCGGCTTAGAATAGTACTACCCCATTTCTTCCGATGGGAGTACGTAAGAGGCGACTAACGGTATTGGGGCTTTTAAGGGATTTTTGGGCGATGCGGTTGGAGACCCATCACCAACAACCTTTTGTTCACCATCTTTTCCCCACGCAACTTTCCAAAAGTGGCTGAGGAATTTTTAATTCCCTAGCTCTGGCTACCCCTTCAAGGGATCTCTAGCTGTGAGTATATGTATGTATGTATACATAATGGCATTTCATAACATTTCGGTAAAAACACCTTAACTGTGTATACAGCATGACTCGCTGTGTCAGTTTTATATTAAATTATTAAAGTTAACAACTTCGTTGGAAATAAAAGTTTATGCCGATTTCTTGCATTTTACAGTAATAAATGCTGATGCTATGTTACGACAAAAATACGGTGAAACATTTCCACATTCATACTTGCATTGCTCCCTTCCCTCCGGACCTCGATAGCGAGCAGTCGTGCCCTAAGTTATTACAATTTTTATTTTTTATCAAAGTTAATTTAAATTACCACAAAAAAATCAATACCGAAAAATAGGATCGCAGAAGTGTGTAGGAGTTCGATTTAAAATTTCAACGGGTGCCATTGTTGGCCGACTTCCACCACCACTACCGCCGCGTCAAGCCGCTACATCGGTGAGTCATCCCACTGCGCGTGCGCACTACAATACTCGGACTCGTGCCCCACCAACTACACTTTAACGCGCCAATCATAGGTAGACCGCTTCCTATTGGACGAAGCAGCGAGCGTTGACCTCCAATCAATAACTTATTCAAGAGGCCATCTTCAAATTAATTTGTATTTGTACCAGGCGCACATAATTTTGAAGCGGTGACTCATTGTTTCCTGCATCTGTCTCACTCAACTGGTGTTTTACTTTTTGATATTTTGAAGCGAAGGTATTTTGATAATAAATTTCAAAACTACCCGCAATGCCACTTAAGCGAACACCACCAAAAACTCAGCCAATGTTGGAGATAAAAGATAGCCGCCCTCACTCAAACTCAGCACCCTCTCTTTCCGACCTAGCTGACATGGAGTCCTCTCCTTCTCTAGCCACCGCAGCTCGTCTCATAAGTAAACGGAAACGACAAGATAGTGAAGAACAGATAATATCTTTTATGACTGATATGAAAGCTCTTTTTACTGAGTTTACAACACAACAAAATTCTAAATTTGAAAAAATTTACAGTTCTTTAGACGAGGTAAAAACCCAAATTGATGATTTTCGATCCTCAATAAAATTTATCTCTAGCCAGTATGAAGACCTAAAACTACAATTTACCAAAATTGAATCGGAACGCCAACAATATTCTGAGCATATAAAATTATTAGAAAACAAAATAGAAACTTATGAGCGTAATCAACGATCTACGTGTATTGAAATACGAAACATAAATTTGGAGAAACCAGAATCTAAAGAGTCATTAATTAACACATTTAAAAAAATATCAAATGTTGTGAACACTACTGTTGAAACCCACTTTATAAAAGACATTTTCCGAACCAAATCTGCTACGCCCGAAAAAGCCACTATTATTGTTGACTTTACCTCAGTTCTAATGAAAGAAAAATATTTAAGTATATATAAACAACACACAAAAGAAAAAGGAAAAATTACGACTGAACATTTGAAAATAAAAGGGGTGTCAAAGCCTATATACATTTCAGAAAATTTAACTGCAAAAATGAAAAGACTTTTCTTTTTGGCCAGAGACTTTGGGAAATCTAACTCCTATAAGTATTGCTGGACGTCGAAAGGAAAAATATACATACGTAAATCAGAAGGATGTCCACCTATACCCATTAACTTAGAAGAGGATCTACGCCGCCTGAAGGACAAAACCATATGACTATTTATCTACAATGAATTCCCTACTGCAAAACACTTTTTTAATTTAGCATGCACTACTTTTCAAATTGCCACTTTTCTTACTATAATTTATGCCAAGTTAATATTCTTTTGCAAAATTTATATTTCTTTATTTTTTATTTTGTATAATTCTAATCAAATTGTATTATTATTCATATACGAGCCATATACAAGAAATTCAAACTTACTTACTACACACGTGTACACCATATTTACACTCTTATCATACTTAGTAAATTGTAATATATACTCATACTTTATACTAGTAAACTTACCAAATACAATTAAACGCACACTCTTATATACATTTGATATTAAGCACCCCAGACACACCCGTCAGATGCACTTTTTACTTATTAATATTATAATCATACTCTCACACACATTTACGATATTACCCAGTCTTTTACATAATGATGAGCTATTTTCGGTGTCATGGTTTTCATATCTCTTTCTAGAAGTATTGAAAAGGACAATATTAATTATCTTTCTGCATATACGTAACTTGTCTAACGGTCAAAACAACTCAATTATTAATCACCCTTTGTTACTTAAAATTAAAATTAATTATGGATCGTAATATCCAAGATGATTTTGAAAACACTTTAGCTCCACATTCTCTATCCTGTTCCCCAGAACAAATCAATTTATTCGCTGGTACATTAAATAACTCATTAAAGGTTTTTCACATGAATATACGAAGTATACAACACAATTTTGATGCACTCATTACCCTACTTAGCCGAATACCTACCGAGTTTGATATAATTGTTCTCACCGAGTGTTGGCTCAGCAAATGTCCCCTTTTACCTATTTTACCCAACTACTCATCCACTCCGTCACGACACTGCAATCAAAATGACGGGGTAGTCATCTATGTTAAAAATACTCTGATCTGTTCTATTGAAGAACCGGTACTCATTGATGGGAACTGCCTACTTTTAAAATTTACCAACTCGTTGGCAATCTTAGCTATTTATCGATCTCCAGGATTTAAAAATCTCACTAACTTCTTAACTAGTCTTAATGATAACCTAACACAACTTCAGAAATTCAAAAATCGTATCATTATTGGAGACTTAAACATAGATATACGTAAAAACAACACTGACTCCAACTCAGAGGACTACCTCAATCTGCTTGCATTTCATGGTCTATTACCTACTCACCTCAATCCGACTAGAAAATTATCGTGTTTAGATCATGTTATCTCTACCGACCCCAATCACTCTGTTACTATAACCCTTGATACTCTAATTACCGACCACTCACCTGTTCTTCTATTCATTGATAGCCTTATGCATTGTAAAAACTACCATATACCCCAAAATTCAACATTCAAACGCGTAAACGAAATCGGGGTGTCATCGGATATAGAGCGGTGTAACTTTTCTGAGATACTTACATATAATGACCCAGAAATTGCGGCAGATGTCTTAGTAAGTAAACTGTCATCTATAATTGAGTCAAACACCAAATTATGTACTATTCCTTCAAAACGTAGAATCCTTAAGCCCTGGTTGACTCCCGGGCTCTTGCGTTGTATGCGTAATAGAGACAAAATGTACAAAAAAACCACAAAAAATCCTTTTAATGAGATCTTAAAAATAACATATTCACGTTACAAAACCTATTGTAATAATTTACTAAAAAAAGTGAAAAGACTATATGAAAAAGATCAGTTAAAGAATTCTGCAAACAATCCGAAAACTCTTTGGCAAACCATTAAAAATATTACTAATTTAAACCCGACTCGTAATTCTTCCCTTAAGCTCTTGGAAAGACAGACTGACCCCCAGTTAGCGATAAACAATATTAACAAATATTTTGCAACTGTAGGTGAATCTCTTGCATTAAATGTAAAAAAAATAAATACTTCCACACACCCTATACACAAACTTAAAACCAACTTAAAATCGATGGTGTTGTTGGATACAGATACGGCGGAAGTAAATACAGCTATCCTAACCTTAAAAAACAGAAGTGCCTCCGGGTGGGATAATATTACTTCTTCCGTTCTGAAATCCAACATGAATATACTGAGCCCAATAATTTGTCATATAATAAATCTCTGCTTTGCGAAGGGCTGCTTTCCGAGGGTCTTTAAAAAATCTTTGGTACATCCAATCTACAAAAGTGGAGATAGAGGTAGTGTCTGCAACTACCGACCTATATCTGTCCTTACCTCTATATCCAAAATAATAGAAAAAATACTAAATAACAGACTGACTGACTATCTTAACGAAAATAACATTATATCAGATAACCAATACGGCTTCCGTCGGGGAAAGTCCACTGAAGATGCAGTAACCAACTTGGTCAACTCTATATTTCATAACTTCAATAAAAACCTAAAGTCTTTAGCTATCTTTCTTGACTTGTCGAAAGCTTTTGACACTGTCTCTATCTCCATCTTGCTTATGAAAATGGAAAAGTATGGTATAAGGGGACCTGTTCTTGAAATTTTCACTGATTACTTAGCTAATCGCTCTCAAAGAGTGATTATAGACCAGCACCTGAGTGATGAGGAAATGATCTCTTACGGAGTCCCACAGGGAAGCGTACTCGGTCCAACGCTATTTCTGCTTTATGTAAATGACCTATGCAACTTTCAACTACCCAATTGCCAAATAACGGCATATGCCGATGACACCGTGCTCCTTGTTCATGGATGTTCCTGGTCAGATACATTAACAAAAGCCGAAGCTATTCTTACCTCGGTGAGAGATTGGTTAAAAGACAACCTGCTTACTCTCAACGCCAACAAATCGCAATTTGTAACTTTTTCCCTAACTAAAATCACTCAGCCTAGCGATTCATTCAAGTTAAAGGTCCACAAAACTACCAATTGCTCTGAATCATGTAGTTGTGACAATATAATAAGAGCAGACAACGTCAAATATCTTGGCGTAATACTTGACAGTACGCTTTCGTGGAAACCACATCTTGAGCTCCTGACAACAAAAGTTCGTAAACTCCTGTTTGTGTTTAAAAAATTAAGAAACAGTGCCGATATAGAAACACTGAAGATGGTATACCTTTCTTTAGCCCAATCAGTCTTAACATATTGTATCAGCGCTTGGGGTGGTGCGGGAAAAACGGTTATGTTAAAAATTGAAAGAGCACAACGCTGCATATTAAAGGTTATGGCTTATAAACCAATCAGAACGCCCACTACTGAAATTTATGCCTATTGGAACGTACTTAGTGTTCGAAAACTATATATCCTTAACATAATTACCAGAACACATAAGTCCTTAACGTATGATGACAACTTTTGTAAAACTGTTAGAAGATCTGACATTGTTTGTCCTACAGTTAGACTTAAATCGGCTTTATCTAAATATCAGTTTATCTTTCTAAGTCCTTTTATTTACAATAAAGTAAATAAGATATTGAAACTTTATCCCGAAAGTATTAAGAAGGTCAAATCATTATTAGTCGAATGGCTAATACAGAAAACATATGATGATACAGAAAAAATACTCAACATTGTACAATGATAATCAAATAATATTACAAACAACCACTTTCATACACTTAAACAGGCATAAAACACTCACACACACACACACTCACACACACATAGGTAACATTTCACACAAATCCATACACTTTCACATATACAAGTTTTTTTATATAATATTATATTATATATATATATATATATATATATATATATATATATATATATATATATATTTATTGATATATTAGAAGGCTCTAGTTTAGGTTTTAGTAGTACGTAATAAAAATACAACAAATAACTTAAGGCAATTTTTGTTATTGGAATAGATAGTAGTACCACTTGGTACTTACCAGTGTATTTGGAGGACGGCGTTTACTGCTGCGACACAGTTTTCTAACTAATGCAGTGGTATTCGTGCACATGTTGTTATAAACTATTGTATTATTCCAATAAATATGTTTTTTTTAAAAAAAAAAATAAAAAAAAATACGCAATACCAAGGCTGTATTTCTAGAAAGGATAGCGAAGCCTAAGAATCTAAAATTCGTCGTGCTTTAGAAATTGGTCGATTTGTTGATTTAATTAACCAATTCAATTCTTATTTAACAGGTGTGCTGGCAGGCAGATCCGTCCTTTCCTCCCGTATATCTATGCATCTTCAAACTAAATTGTTATACTAAAAATCGACCATGACTTTTCGAGTCATTGTTGTGAAGAAATATTAATTGTTTATGTCCGCCATTACGCAGAAAAAACAAGAATGAAATGATAAAGATACATGTTGACCATGGGCAATGGTCTTAAGTATTTTTCCTTGTTCATCAGATTGCGTAAGTATAGAAATCCTACCACTGAACAAATCTGTTGCAGTCTGAATATATACTGCGAATATAACATTTCTTAAGGTCTGTATAGTTGGTATTTTTTTGTTATCTTATCATGGAACGAAGTTAGGAATCCATTCGATGCGCTTATATTGCGAACCGTATAAAATTTCAACAATGCAGAAAAATGGAACGCTAAAAATTAATAGAGTATTGTGAAGTTTAAGAATGGTAGGATAGGAATTACAGTCAACTCCATTTTCTTAAAAAGCGCTATATGTCTGTTACCATATAAGGTGGATGGAAACCCATTTAACAACCATCTTCTATTTCTCCTTTTCAATTTCCAAGGTATTATCCAATGTTTGGTTTTCTTACGAACAAACCGTGTAGTGCCGGCTTAGAATGTCGCTACCCCTTTCTACCCACGGGTGTCGTAAGAGGCGACTAAGGGTATTGGGGCTTTTTATTGGATTTTTGGGCGATGCGGTTGGAGACCCATCACCAAAAACCTTTATTTTTATCATCTCTTCCCCACTCAACTTCCAAAAGTGGCTGAGGAATTTATAATTCCTTAGCTCTGGCTACCCCTTCTAGGGAAATATAGCCGTGATTATATGTATGTATGTAGTCTAAAAATAACATCAGGAGCATTAAATTAAGCAATCAGCTGACCTTTCGATTTCAGCTTGACTTAAAAGAGCTCGATATAAATATAAGATAAAACCATATGTCAAGGATGCTTTCACGCGTATCCAAAAATAACAATGCGGCTTCGATATATGATCGAACATATACATGAATAGGCTTATATTGAAATGTTTATTCCTGTAAGATATAAAACTTGTGCCACCCATCGCATACAAAAAAGTCGTGTGAATTAAAATCATTAGAAATTTAACCTTATCCATTAGAATTATTACTACATACAACAGTTCTTGTTTTTGGGAAGCTGATTTCTATGCTTTAAATTTCACGTGCATGATAAGAAGACCGAATAATTATGAAACTGTACTGAGCGTTATTATTATAATAATTCCTCCTACATCTTAAAAAGATGTTATTAACGCGGATTAAAAACATGATGGCCTTTACATATCGCTCGTTGACAGTATTGTTTGACAAACAATTGGAAATTTTAACAGCTGTAATCTTTATCTTATCTTCTGGGACTTGAAAACTGCCTTACATACATTGCAATAACTATTACAAAACTTAATTTAATTAATGGTTAGCTGTATTGTGACGGCTTATAATAGCACTAACCATTGCTTTTCTATCCTCAATTTTACAATCTAGCTAGCTAGCACGAGCCGTGTTTAAACTAGTTATCGCGTGGGACAAAGCAGCCATCTCCTACGCACTTACTTAGTATCGTATACTGCCATCTCATTCTAACCGTTATCGTGTCGATGAAATAGCGCTCGTGCTTGCTATACTGTTTCCTTCTCAAATTCGAAAAAGAGGATAAGGAATTTCAAATTCTGTTACTCGGGCGATAACAATCATAATCCAAAGCAACATTGCATCATACTAACTTTATAAGCGACTTAGATTAACAAATAGTGGATTATTCTAACTGTATCATACTTTCATGACTTTCAGAGCATATACAGGCAGCATACTTTTAGGTTCTTGTCTACATCAAAACGATTGATTCAAAGAATACAAAATGCGTGCATAAGATTCTGCTATTAACCCTTTATCAGGCCAGGTATGATCAAAAATTCATTGTATTTCACTTCTATTTGAAGCTAGGTAAGGTTGAAATTATGGTGGTCGCTATATGCCCTCTGCCTTATAAAGGGTTAAAATACATCCATGATCTCACATTACTCCCAAATTAGGCGAAACACGTTGTATTTTGGAAGGGGTGGCAGGGGTGTTTGTCACCGTAACAACACAAATATAAACTGTGCTACGATAGTGGATTAATGAAAACCTCTACCCGCTTGCTATGAAAGACATGTTACTTTTAACAAAATTACCAAGACTACTTTAAAATAATAGCGACTTAATACAGCTGACCATTTTAATTGTATTTATTTGTTCTTTGTAATCATGCTTTGCGCGGTGATTGAAATATCTAGAGCCAGAGAGTGGTTTTCTGCTCTGTTTAACCTCTCATGAACTTGACTGAACTTTTTTGCAATAATTTTAATTTATTCAACTTAAAATAATGAAATCTAGTTTGGGCATATGGCGCGGATAAAGTTCAGATAGAGTGGCGAAAGAGATACATACATATACTCACGCCGTTAATTCCCATTGGGGTAGGCAGAGACTATCGATCGCCACTTCGTACGATCCTGGCAAACCTCTCTTGCTTCGTCTACATCCATCAATCTTTTCATACATGCTCTTTTATTCTTCATACTTCGGACGCCTGCCTTTTTGAGCACACTTTCAATTTGGTCCAAGTGTGTCTTTCGTGGCCGTACTCTAATAACATTACCTTCCACATTAGCTCTATATATACCTTTTACCAATTTCCTATCATCCATCCTCTCGATGTGCCCAAACCATCTCAACATTCCTTTTTCTATCTTACTTACAATATCATCTTTTACACCACACCTTTCACGAATCACATCGTTCCTCACACGATCACATAACCTTACATTACAAACTTTTCTGAGGGATCTCATTTCTACTGCATTCACTCTACTTTCATGCTTCTTCTGCCACACCCAACAGCGAAAGAGATGTATTAAATAAATGATAAATAAAGGAAAGAAAAATTTCGACTCTAGCGGGGATGAGTTTTTCATGAAGTTTTCGTGATTTGAATGTTTTTGTTCATGAAAACCTCATGTGGGGTTATTACTAATAAATAAAGGAAAGAAAAATTTCGACACTGGCGGAGATCGAACCCGCGACCTCGGTTTTCGTGAACAAAAACATTCTAATTATATGAAAAGATGTAGTCAATGTAGATAGAGTTGGTAGGAGATGATGGTCACTCGAGACAATGTAATACCAGATAGAGAGCGTTTACATGAAGGAACTCCAAACCTGAAGAATAGAAGAGCATGTATGAGTAATTGATAAAAGTAAAGTAAGTAAGAGTAGTTTACCAGAATGGTACTAAATTATTGGGGCTTAGCCATCAGAATGTATTTATATCATATAATCTATGGAACGCCAAAAAATAATGTATCGGTAAAATGTTTTTTTTTCGACTTGATATTTATTACACTTTTACAAAAAAAATATTAAATTAATTCAACCTTTCGCCACTTTCAGAAGAAACCTAGACTATATTCAGGATACATAAGGGTGAGCAATGATGGATAAAGCGTTAGATATTAGAAAAATAACAATATCCATGCGACATCTGGGCGGATCACTAGTCAATAAAAACATAGTGAAAGTTCAATGATATTGTCTTTTGCAGGTCAGCTAGCTTTCGTTCTAAACTTACTTACTTATACTCACGCCCATTATTCCCATTGGGGTAGGCAGAGACTATCGATCGCCACTTAGTACGATCTTGACAAACCTCTCTTGCTTCCCTTACATTCATTATCCTTCTCATACATGCTCTTTTATTCTTCTCACTTCGGACCCCCGCCTTTATAAGAACGTTTTCTATCTGGTCAAGAAACGTTTTACGAGGCCGTCCTCTACTAACATTCCCATCCACATTGGCTCTATATATCTCTTTCGCTACTTTATTTTCATCCATCCTCTCTATGTGCCCAAACCACCTGAACATTCCTTTTTCTATCTTGCATACAACGTCATCTTTCAAACCTACTCGTTCACGGATCACAGTATTTCTCACCTTATCACACAGCCTTACATTACATATACTTCTGTCGTTCTAAAGTGCATTCTAATGGCAAGCTTCGGGAAAATACTACTATAAAACCAATTATCGTTAAATCTTAATACAAGGGTAGACCGTCAGAGATTGCAATCAACAATATTTGTTTCTTAAAAAGGCATTGTTGAATAAATAACATTTTTAAGATTCAACCACATAGTAACCCATTCACCTAAAAATCCCGACAATCCTAACTCGCCTCGTCCGAAGCCCTAAAGAGCAATCGTGACTATTCTCAGCCGACATAAATCTGTAATATGAAACACAATTTGGTTTCGACGCAACATTCTATTACAAAACCACAAGATCGAGAGTAATTGATGTTGCAAATCGACGTGCAACCTCTCGAAGAAATTGCACTCCTAATTCAGTATGCAAAGTTTTTTTGTATTTTTTTAAAAATCCTATTACTATAGAAGACACAAAAATGTAAGGCAAATTAGAAAATTCAAATAACTAATTGTGAAGTTATGATCTTTTCATATTCTTCAATTCTATGAATTGTATTGTTTTTTTTTCAATCGGATTGTAATCTTTTAAGAAGTTTCAATTCAGCACATAACTTTGACCGAATTTGTTTTGTATATAGTTTTATTGCAATTAGGATCTATAGAGCTAATGTAGAGGGTAATGTTAGTAGAGGACGACCACGGAGGACACACTTGGACCAAATTGAGAGTGTGATCGAAAAGGCAGGCGTCCGAAGTATGAAGAATAAAAGAGCATGCATGAAAAGATTGATGGATGAAAACGAAGCTAGAGAAACGATAGCTTCTGCCTACCCTTCTCTCATCTTATCAATCTCATTTTCATCTTATGAAAATGTGAGCAAAAAGTATTTCGGATGTTCCTAAGAACAAGTGACGAATTTTCTTCTAAAAAGTGTTTCACATTATTTAATTCAGGAAGAAACATGATGAGTTTTACTTTATATTCAACATAGCACAGTTGTTAAAATCACTTATGGACAAAATTTTGATTAGTTGTTAATGCCAGGCTTACATATAATGGTCCTTAAAATTTACCAATAGCGGTAAATTCAATACAAATAATTGCAAAATTATATTATTATTATTTCGTATTTGACGTGAATTGTAATCAGCTAATTTCATATTCTACTATTATTCCTATTAGTACGATTAAGTTCATATTAAGTAAATATATATATATACTAGCTGACCCGACAGACTTCGTACTGTCAAAAGTATAGACTATCACGTCGTCAAACTGAAATATGACCCGTTGACTGAAATGAATGATACTGACCCGTTGAGGGTCTCTGTCATGCAATGAGAAAAAAAGTGTTTTTCATAGTGTCCTCACATTTTTTCACTTTATAATACATACATACGTATACTCACAGCTATAAATCCCTAGAAGGGGTAGCCAGAGCTAAGGAATTAGAATTCCTCAGCCACTTTTGGAACTTAACTGGGGAAAAGATCGTAAAATAAAGGTTGTTGGTGATGAATCTCCAACCGCATCGCCCATAAATCCATTAAAAAGCCCCAATTCTCTTAGTCGTATTTTACGTTCACCCATGGGAAGAAACGGGGTAGTGATATTCTAACCCAACAGTACACAGCTTCACTTTATAAATTTTAAGTTTATAAGTATAGTAGTTTCGGCTGAGCATTGATTCTGAGTCAGTCAGACCGTCTTGTCTTGCGCTTCATGCACGCCCGTAAATTTTGTTGCAGAGTAATTTTAAAATTGTATTATCTTCTAAGAGGTTAATTTAAATTAAGTGTTGTCAAAGACAATTTGTTCACAATTAAGTACTCTTAATCAACTACACATTTATTTGGATATGGATTATTATTATGTTGATAAAACATGATCGCAAATAATAGGCAATAATACATAAATTTCGACCAAATTGGTTAAAAGTTGTCATAGTGAGTAAATCTTAAAAGATAGACATATACTGTCTCGGACATATACTGTCTCGGACATATACTGTCTCGGACATCATTTAAAGAGGAATCATTCTTTTTTACATTTTTTTGGGTAACTTAAACCGTTTACGCAGCGCACACAACGGAAGCCCTAAAACATGAAAAATTATCCCCGTTTTTGCAACATTTGTCGCTGATCCTTTGCTCCTATTAATTGCAGCGTGATGATATATAGCCTAAAACCTTCCTCAATAAATGGACTATCCAACACAAAAAGAATTTTTCAATTTGGTTTAGCAGTTCCTGAGATCCTAGCGTTCAAACAAACAAACTATTCAGCTTTAATATTATAAGTATGGATATAAGTAATTTTCAAATATTATTAGAAGTCGAATATAAACGTAGCTGTCAAATATCGTTGTTTAGTCTTAATGTAAGGTTTTGAACTGAAAATTTATTTGGTCAATGCATTAATGACTAGTTCTGTGATGATAGTTTGTAATGTAAACTTACACTCGATTTCGTTTCGATCCTGACGACATCCAGCGGCGCCGTTTTCCCTCTCGCTAACGCTATGGACAGAGTGGTCGGGTTCTGCGGGATGTATGGTTCGCTGGAACAAAAGGATCTAATATATAATAGTTTATAGCAAAATGGCATAGTGATTTCGTCAGTTTTAAGACTTTACATGACGTTTGAGTTCTAACTCTAATTCCGCCTTCCTCTGCCACGCGGTAACTGCGCAAACGGTGATTGTTTATTTGTATAGCAGTATAAACAAACCTTCAAAAAGACAAGTTTTCTAAATAATATCTACGGCAGAAACAACCAAAATGTCGTCGTGAAAACAACTGTGAGTTGATGAAATTTATCAGCCCATCGGATCAATTGTAAATAAATAGAGATATCTATCGTATTTAATAGTGATAAGAATGATAACTTTAGTCATAATTGGATATGCGCTCTTATTTTTCTGCGCCTATGTGTTTTATTGTTTGAGGTGTGATAATTAAAGAAAAAAAAACATGTCAAAACTCAAAAGGTTCACGCCGTATATCGCCGAAGGGTTGGCAGAGGTACTAATAATTCTTAAACATAACGTGACATTATAAAAAAAAACAATCGATTGATTTTATAGTTAAGCCAAGGAGTAAATAGGTATAGGACGGCGATAGGCCTGCCCCCTATCACGTGAGTACACTGTCCATGCAAAACGTGGGTAGGTACTCTGAACACCAGGTGACAAAGTCACGTGATGTTCAGAAGTATTAGTACCTCTGCCAACCCCTTCGGGGATATTCGGCGTGAACGTTTATGTTATGTTATAAATAGGTACTAATGTTTTTACTGTACAGACTTGCTTCAAATGAATGCCCCATAGCTCTAACATTATGTCAAGTCCAAGGTTTCTTTAGCCAGTCTTTTAGTGATGACACGGATCAATAGACGGTCAGTAGTTGTATCCTATCGATGACGGACAAGGCCGTGTTTTCACTTGGCCGTTGTTGGAAAACTAATACCATAGCGAAGTAATGAAATCTCCGGCTTTAGCAATAATTAAGTAAAAGATCTGATAAGGTGACTAAATCCATATCTGGTTTTATATATACCTTCCATTCAGTTAAAATAATGGTTCATATACTACTTAAAATATTGTTTTTTCGATGCCTGGTACCTGGTATATATTTTCGAGAATGAACGTGATACAGAGAGTTTTTGAGAGTGATCGAAAACGAAGCGAACTTTATACCATTTTGATGTAAAATAATGCAACCATATTCGTATGTTGGTGTAATATGTATATTTAAAGTATGGGTAGATTAACTAAAATTGACTCCTCTTAAAATTTACTCTCTGACTTTTAATTTATCCGGGTTCTTATTTAAGCGGAAAAATATTGACATCGACATGTCTGGCGAAATATTTAGGCCCACCATTCCCAACGAAACTAAAAAATAAATAAACTATGAACAAGTTAACCTTTAGTATATTATAACTTATAAGTTTAACCAACACAATGCACAAACACTCGCCCGCAATCTAAATAATAGTAATGAGTTTAAACGCGTTTACAATCAAAATTAGAATTCATAATCGACTCACCAATTAAACAATGGTTTTCGTTTTCACCTACATCGATTGAAGTAACAGAAAACAATGAAAAATGTAATGAACGACATTGCGACAATCTGTATTAATTAACACATGACGATATTATTCTCATAAAGTTCTAGCCTGATTTCCGGTAACGGTTAAGGGTTAGTATATACTGAGAGAAGGTGATAGGGATGAAGATACTTCGGGAAAAGGATAAAAACAGAAACACCTTAAGACCGCAAGAACTTATGACTGAAAGAGGGACGATTATGAAGACAACACCGGGAACATCTTAATATTGACGACCACACAAAAGGACTACTAAACACATGTGAGGATTGCCAAATAAAAATAGATGATTACTTAAATGGTTTAATACGAGATGTTAATAGAGAGGTAAGTTAAGGATAGATGAATGGTTACATACATACATACACACCTATACTCACGCCATTAGTTCCCATTGTGGTAGGCAGAGACTATCGATCGCCACTTCGTACGATCCTCACAAACCTCTCTAGCTCCGTTTACATCCATCAATCTTTTCATACATGCTCTTTTATTATTCATACTTCAGACGCCTGCCTTTTTGAGCACGCTCTCTATTTGGTTCAAGTGTGTTCTCCGTAGTCGTCCTCTACTAACATTACCATCCACACTAGCTCTATAGATCCCTTTTACCAATTTTTTATCATCCATCCTCTCTATGTGCCCAACCCATTTCAACATTCCTTTATCTATCTTACTTACAAAATCATCTTTTTTGAATGGTTAATTAGATTAAATTGGGTTGCCTATAGCTACGGCATCTTTCATAGAAAAATAAAGTGATATTATATTCCGTATACGACTTTTACTCTATATTCAACATTGAATGATAAATTTAAATGAAGCTTGAGATAATACCAGGATATATATATATGTTCCTATTGGATATATATATATCCAATAGGAACTTATGGCTAGAATATATGTATGTTTTAGATGAACTGACCTAAAACTAAGTCAGCTTCTTAAGCAAAAAAATTAAACCGACTTCATAGAAAAACAACCGAAAATAAACAATCTAGTACTAAAAAGTACGAAATAAGTTTTTTTAATTGAATATGAGTACTGTGATTGATACCTTAGCAATTTCTTTATTCCACACGCGTCAGTTCAACCTACCTAAATATTACAATTCTCTTAAATTAATTTGTGAGCCGGTGCCAGCCTCGATGATAATTGATAATAAGAAGTGTGTATTTCGCACTTCATATACATGTAAAATGTAGGGTTCCTTGTAGTTGTAGGGTAAATTGATTTTTGTACGTATTATCATTTAAAACGTTAGGCGATAGATATATATTGTTTAGATTGTAATAATCAGAGATAGATAGCAGGGTGAATTTACTTTTGTTTTTCTGGCACCGACTCAAAAATTAATTTAAGAGAATCGTAATATTTAGGTAGGTTGAACTGACGCGTGTGAAATAAAGAAATTGCTAAGGTATCAATCACAGTACTCATATTCAATTAAAAAAACTTATTTCGTACTTTTTAGTACTAGATTGTTTATTTTCGGTTGTTTTTCTATGACGTCGGTTTTCTTTTTGTTAAAAATTATTTTATTTTACGAGTTTTAGAGATGGGTAGACCTGGCAAAGATGCCTCTCGGATGAGGAAGCGACAGTTACTGTATTATTCTTCGTATTTCCGGTATTTCTATTATAGTACGATATTAAATAGGCTCAACCATATGTAACCTTACATTGTTCTTAAAATCCTTCGAAAGGCGATGGTCTTCAATTCTACATCTCAAGAAAGACTCAAACGCTCACGCCGAATATCCCTGAAGGGGTTAGCATAGGTAGTAATACTTCTGAATATCACGTGACATTGTCACCTGTTGTTCAGAGTACCCACGATTTATTAGGCAGTGTTCTCACGTTATACAGGGCAGGCCTATCGGCGTTTTGAACAAATACACTGTCACATAATTGTGAGTTTCGACAGTCCCCTCGATTTCCTGGGATGCCATCATCAGATCCTGGTCTCATGGTACTTTCTCGGTAACAATAACATAACAAAAGAAATGTTTAGTGAACCTGTACTTCTCTTCATAAAAGCTACGAAGAGGAGTGTAAATCTATATAGAATGTGGAAAGAACTGTTTCCTAATACCTGGTGATTGAGGATCCACACCTTCTATCATCAGCTCAGCAGCATAACAATATGATTTTCAGAAGCAAATGCCTATATAAGTTCAGAAAATATGTAAAACGCGGTACATTTGCCTATAAAATTTGAGGGTTCCCCTCGATTTCTCCAGGATCCCATCATCAGACCCTGATATCCTCATCATGGTACCAATTCGGGAGTATCTTCTTTCAAATAAAAAAATAATAATCAAAATCGGTTCATAAATGGCAAAGTAATCGGCGAACAAACATAATATATATATATATATATATATATATATATATATATATATATATATATACCGGTCGAATTGAGAACACTCCTTTTTTTGAAGTCGGTTAATAACCATAACAAACAAGTGGCGGTTATAATTAGTTATTCTTTGCAACTCGCATGATTCAAGGTGAGGCTGGTAATCTTGACTTATCTAATTAAAACACACTTTACTTAATACGTTGGAATCAATGAGCAATCTAGTTTACAACAATTATCATATCTTTGTTCATTTATTTTATTGGATATACTCGTATTGAATAAAAGCATATATAGATTCTTATTTATTTATTTTTATTGAATTATAATAATATGATGTTAAAGTGTAGTATCGACTTAGAATAGCACTAACCATTGACTGAGAGCGTTACAGGCCCTTTTATGTGACTGTTGAACTATGCGGTTGGAGACCCGCCACTTACAAAATTTTACAGTTCTTTATCCACTTTCAATGCAGATTTATATAATAGTCTAAGAGCCCGCGACGGCCAGACCTTAGTTATAGTATAAAGTCTAAAAGTTTCTCTGTGTATGTCTACTATACAGGTAAGAACGATCTCAGGCTATGAAACTTGGGTCGCCCCGGCTTTGGCTGGTAACAGGTAGTAAAGGTGTGTAAAAATGTATCTCTAAAATCGGTATAGTATAAAGCTTAGTTTTTATATATTTTATTAGTGGTGATCTTAGAAATCGCCTCGTCCACAGCCAGACACTTAGTACAGTTGCAACCCCCTGCCAGACACCCTTAAAGTAGGGTTAATTTTAATGATACTTTAGTTATAGTATAAAATCGGAATTTTATATATGTTATTTGGAGAACTATAAAATGATGTTTCCTCAGTAGCCAGACAATTTCTATGGTTCCTCTATAATGCCAGACACGTTAAAGGTCTATTCGCTAGGTGCAAAGTAGGGGGTGGGGGAACACGAATCGATCACAGCGCTGATGTTTTGTATTACCCGTCTAGAGTACATACATACATATACTCACGGCTATATTTCCCTAGAAGGGGTAGCCAGAGCTATGGAATTATAAATTCCTCAGCCACTTTTGGAAGTTGAGTGGGGAAAAGATGTTAAAAATAAAGGTTTTTGGTGATGGGTCTCCAAGCGCATCGCCCAAAAATCCAATAAAAAGCCCCAATACCCTTAGTCGCATCTTACGACACCCGTGGGTAGAAAGAGGTAGCGACATTCTAAGCAGGCACTACACGGCAACTACGGCCGGCACGGCGTATAAAGTGACTATAAATAAATTACAGATAGTATACACGGACTTTCTCATCGCTGACTTCACGAGAAGTACAGAAATGAACAAATGTAATCGAATATTACATGTAATCGATTATTTGAGCATAGCTTTTCCTTCCACCGGCCACTTTTGATATAAAGGAATGAAGCCTACTGGTGTAATACCTATGAGCACCTTTGCAGTAAATCCTTCCTTGTAGTGTGAATACCACCACACACGCTTATCAACTGTAGATGGTATTTCTACTTGAAACTCTGTAAAATCAATAATGACTCTAGTGTTACTATAATTTGGATGAAAGCAGGCCGGCATTCGTAAGAAAGGTTGCTCGATGAGCAAAAGTCTTAACAATAGTATTACATCCTTGGTGCTTGGTTTTTTTTTGCCAAACTTGACAATCTTCGACTTGCTTGATATTTCAGTTTTAACTTCAGAGTAACATATATCTTTGCCACTATATGTATAAATATTGCAGATGAATGTTTTTCCTTCATTTCCGATACGCGAAAATATATTAACTTGGCATTATTTGTCAATTTTAGTACTATGAATATTTTCCATCATTTCAATTACACTTGATTAGCCGCCGAATGTTCCTTTTTTGCCACAGTGCGCGCTGTGAACGATTCGTGTTTCCTCACCCCCTACTTTGCACCTAGCGAATAGACCTTTAACGTGTCTGGCAATATAGGTGAACCATAAAAATTGTCTGGCTACTGAGGAAACATCATTTTATAGTTCTCCAAATAACATATATAAAATTCCGATTTTATACTATAACTAAAGTATCTTTAAAATTAACCCTACTTTAAGGGTGTCTGTCTGGCAGGGGGTTGCAACTGTACTAAGTGTCTGGCTGTGGACGAGGCAATTTCTAAGATCACCACTAATAAAATATATGAAAACTAAGCTTTATACTATACCTAATTTGAGATACATTTTTACACACCTTTACTACCTGTTACCCGCCAAAGCCGGGGCGACCCAAGTTTCATAGCCTGGGATCGTTCTTACCTGTATAGTGGGCATACACAGAGAAACTTTTAGACTTTATACTATAACTAAGGTCTGGCCGTCGCGGGCTCTTGCTCTATAAGTCAATGATCAAATGAAACAATACATATACACGAAAATATACGTATACACAAAAACATGAATAAGATTTCTATAACTTATTAAGTCAAACAGTCAAAGTCCGGAAAACTGTTTTTATAAGAACACGACTTCATGGATGGCGACTTAGCTGGATAAAATCTTAAATATTTGGATGTTTTTAAATATTAACTTATGATTTCTGTTTCAATAGGAGTTTTTGGAAAATACACGAAGCCAGCGTGATATATGCAAAAACTCCAAACTGGTTACACAAAATTTTCAAGGTATTTTTTACGTATGTATATACATATACTCACAGCCATAAATCCCAACATTTGGAAGTTGACAGGGGACAATATGGTTGAAATAAAGTAACGTTGGTGATGGGTCTCCAACCGCATCGCCCAAAGCCGACAACCGCGGGTACTAAAACCACTCAAAAAGCCGACACCCGTGGGTAGAAAGGGGTAGTGACATTTTAAGCCGGCACCACACGGCTTTTTATACTTATAAATTAATGATTACCACCCAACGGCGCTTTTCTGAACTTCGTATTATTTTCAACTGTTGTTGAGAGTACCCGCCAGACAGTGCAGTGATAAGGTGCTATTCTATTGGAGTTCTGTCATACCCATGATGTATCCGTGACTCGGTAGAAATTATGCCATGTGCGTTGCATCAAGATATTTCCCTGTACAGTGTCTAAGGAAATATGTATGGGTACAGATTCTTATTTATAACAAGGGACTTCACAGCAGATTTAAAAATTCGAAAATAATAATAAAAATTCTTCAGTTACTCCTTGCTACTACTCCTGCCACCTACCAGTTAAAGTCCTGGCAAAATTGATCAAGCCAACATGTGTAACTGTACATTTCATTCATGTTTAAACCGCAGTAATCTTAATATTAAAAACAGACACTCCACGTTTGTTATTCGAAGGTAACAGTGGTCTTACAACATGTAAAATTAATGTGAACATATTTTCAATTGAAAATAAGTACTTTGTTCGATTTGAAGTTTTCTAAGAAAAATGCAAACTATTATTATTCTGATAAAATCTTTATGCCATAGTATGTAATTGGTGCAACAAAATAAATTGCTAGTTCGTGTGACCGAGAGGCGTTATATGCTTATTACTTTTATCGTAAAATACAAAGTTAGTTTGGAACCTGATTACTCCTTCATGACCAGAATATAAAAAGGTTCCTTGTAAGTACATTTATAAACAACTACCTATCAATACGCAAGGGTATTAAATTAATCCTAGGCTGTGAAGTGTCGGCTTATAAAGGCACTACCCCATTTCTTCCGGTGGGTGTACGTAAGAGGCGACTAACGGTATTGGGGCTTTTAAGGAATTTTTGGGCGATGAGGTTGGAGACCTATCACCAACAACCTTTATTTTACCATCTTTTCCCCACTTAACTTTCCAAAAGTGGCTGAGGAATTTCTAATTTATTTATGTATTTACGGAAAACAAACAGCTTTAACACAACAATTAACAAAGAACAATAAAAATTAAAACATAGCCAGAAACAGTTTTCACATATTGGTAACGAAAATGCGCTTAATTAAGTATTACTGTAAATTAACTAACAATATAAGAACTAGGAAAGATAGTAGATTAACAAATTTGACAATAAAAAAACAAAAAATAAAAAGAATTAAGTTGTAATAATGAAATGGATAGAAATAGAAAGATTTATGATCATCCTAAAAGAATAAATTTGCCATATTTCTTTTAAACAGTGAGGTATTGGTATTAAAAAAGTCTAAATCAACTTGACTACTCAGTGAACTAAAGCTTCGAGCCGCTCGAGTCATAAAAGTATTTCTGCGATAGTTCGTACGAGCAAGCGGAACAGCAAGAGTTTGTTGATTCCTAAGCTATGGCTACCCCATCTAGGGATTTATAGCTGTGAGTATATGTATGTATTAATCCTAGGGTTCTCCAGTCGTCCAATGTATAAATCAAAAGGCTGAGCCAGTGCTTTTAAATTAGAAATTCGTCAGCCTCTTGGAATTTGAGTTAGGAAAAGATTGTAAAATAAAATATGGTTGGTTACCTACTATGGGTGGTCCCCAGCCCCAACCACATCGCCCAACAATCACTTTAAAATCAACTACACCTTAAGTCCCATTCTAAGTTAACAAACCAACCGCTTATAATTTTTATCAACCAAACAACAAAAACTCCGAATATTAAATAGCAATTTTATCAATAGAGCTTTTTTGTTTAATTGTAATATAATGCCATTAGAACATATGTGTGGAAGGCTGTGTTGATGTAACATTACTTAAAAAAAGCTATTGATCTTTTTACGCGTTAAGATTGAATAAAAAGAATTTTCCAAATATTGCCTTGTAGTGCCGGCTTAGAATGTCGCTACCCCTTTCTACCCACGGGTGTCGTAAGAGGAGACTAAGGGTATTGGGGCTTTTTATTGGATTTTTGGCCGATGCGGTTGGAGACCCATCACCAAAAACCTTTATTTAACCGCCTTTTCCCCACTCAACTTCCAAAAGTGGCTGAGGAATTTATAATTCCTTGGCTCTGGCTACCCCTTCTAGGGAATTATAGCCGTGAGAATATGCATGTATGTATGTAAATTTTCCAAGAAAAGATATGTCTGGAAGCAACTTATTTGAAATGTTAGACTACTGTACAACAATTAGTCAGTGAAGGATGTATTCTTTGCGAACAACACTGTGTTTCACAACTTTGTCAATTTTGTGGTGTCAAAACCAAAACTGGCTGAAGTATCGTGGTTTATTGAATAACCTTTTCATTTTTCAAACTTTCGGTGCAAACGCTGAACAACAAGACAGCCAACGCTTTATTTAATTGCCAGTAAATTAGAGCCAGTGCAGCACACAGCGGTTTAGATAATAGATATGATCTATTAATTTAGCACTAATAATCAGTATTCAGTATTAATCAGTTCTAATTTAAATCATTATATTTATAATATAATTATCATCGTTTTGGATATACGCCGCATATAGTACGTCATCATCAATAGACGATCACTGATGGACAATTGCTCCCCCAAAGATCTCCACAACGACCGGTCCTGTGATGCCCTCATCCATCGGCTTCCAGCGACCTTGACCAAGTCGTCGGGTATACTACCCACACTACTTTTTACGGTACGTGGCCGAACCTTCGAGTGCCAATGACGGTCAGTTCTTCTACGGATCTTTTTTTTGTGGATCACGTAGTGAAACTCCTCTTATAGGCCTTTGGGTGGTGACACACAGGTGGGCAGGGCAACACACATTGACCAAAGCTGATTTTTGATTAGACTGCGAAATTTCGGACTAAAAGATAATATATAGCACAACTTCCCGAACGCTATCCATCTGAGCTGGATCCGAAGGCTCTCTTTCTCAAAATTTGCTCTGGTTTGTCCCATAGGCATAGTAAATAGTTGCGTACTAGTGTTAAAAGTAAAAGCAGTAGATAAATCCTGATACGAATACATAAAACTCGAATACATAAACCAGTATTACAAGAATAATGCTTCATTTACATTAAACATAATCCCTGTTTTGTTGTTGCAAACAGAGCCCAACTAATAACAACGAAGCAAAACATGATTCGCGACTAATTAGCATCGATATATACTTGTGTTTGTTATTATATCACAAGTTGAAGGTCATCGTCTTTATTATCTACAGTAGTGGATTTAATATTTGTTTATCGGCTGCAAAATCTGTTTAATTTTGTTGAATATGAATACTGAATAAATATACATACACGGACACGGACATGGCACCTTGAAAAGAAAATTTGTGTTCTTTATGAGCTGGCTTTTCCACCACCATCTTACAACCTTTGTTATAGGAGAATCTTAAAATTCTCCTAAATTAATTTGTGAGCCGGTGCCAGCCTCGATTATAATTGATAATAAGAAGTGTGTATTTCGCACTTCATATACATGTAAAATGTAGGGTACCTTGTAGTTGTAGGGTAAATTGATTTTTGTACGTATTACCATTTAAAACGTTAGGCGATAGATATATATTGTTTAAATTGTAATAATCAGAGATAGATAGTAGGGTGAATTTACTTTTGACTGGCACCGACTCAAAAATTAATTGAAGAGAATTGTAATATTTAGGTAGGTTGAACTGACGCGTGTGGAAGAAAGAAATTGCTAAGGTATTAATCACAGTACTCATATTTAATTAAAAAACTTATTTCGTACTTTTTAGTACTAGATTGTTTATTTTCGGTTGTTTTTCCAACTATGAAGTCGGTTTTCTTTTTGTTAAAAAATATTTTATTTTACGAGTTTTAGAGATGGGTAGACCTGGCAAAGATGCCTCTCGGATGAGGAAGCGACGGTTACTGTATTATTCTTCGTATTTCCGGTATTTCTATTATAGTACGATATTAAATAGGCTCAACCATATGTAACCTTACATTGTTCTTAAAATCCTTCGAAAGGCGATGGTCTACAATTCTACATCTCAAGATAGACTCAAACGTTCACGCCGAATATCCCTAAAGGGGTTAGCAGAGGTAGTAATACTTCTGAATATCACGTGACATTGTCACCTGTAGTTCAGAGTACCCACGATTTGCTTAGGCAGTGTTCTCACGTTATACAGGGCAGGCCTATCGGCGTTTTGAACAAATACACTGTCTCATGATTGTGAGTTTCGACAGTCCCCCCGATTTCCTGGGATGCCATCATCAGATCCTGGTCTCATGGTACTTTCTCGGTAACTATAACATAACAAAAGAAATGTTTAGTGAACCTGTACTTCTCTTAATAAAAGCTACGAAGAGGAGTATAAATCTATATAGAATGTGGAAAGAACTGTTTCCTAATACCTAGTGAATGAGGACCCACACCTTCAATCATCAGCTCAGCAGCATAACAATATGATTTTCAGAAGCAAATGCCAATATAATTTCAGAAAATATGTAAAACGCGGTACATTTGCCAATAAAATTTGAGGGTTCCCCTCGAATTCTCCAGGAGCCCATCATCAGACCCTGATATCCTCATCATGGTACAAATCCGGGAGTATCTTCTTTCGATTAAAAAAATAATAATCAAAATCCGTTCATAAATGGCGAAGCAATCGGCGAACAAACATAAAAAAATTAAAAAAATACGGTCGAATTGAGAACACTCCTTTTTTTGAAGTCGGTTAAAAAGCCTGTGGAATACAATATTTTTTCTTAGTAAGCAAGTGGATACAATTGTTTTGGGATAAGTGCCTCTTAGCTACTTTAGCGTGATGTACAGTCATCATAAGCTTGAAGCCTCTTCTCAATGAAACTCTTAAAGCATTCAAAATCGACATTATCCGAAGTAATTCTTCCCAATCTCACATGAAAAACACACTAAGAGTAACATAACCCATGACTACACAACGACGGGAACAACACGATTACAAAAACATCGGACGCGACAATTCAAAACAAAACGTCACCGAGGTCATTGTCAACTAGATCGTTCAATTAGGGTTGCCATCTCCACACTATAACAGACATGAGTGAGTATATATATATACTCACCGCCATAAATCCAAAAAATGGTAGCTAGAGCTTCAGAGCTAGAAACTTCTTAGCCACATTTGGGAGTTCCTAGGAGAGAAGGTGGTAGAAATAAATAAAGTATCGTTAATGATGAGTCTCTAACCGCATCGCCCAAAAACTACTTAAAGGACGCCTAAATATCTAGGTCAATTCCTAATAATTACCCAGAACTCCACAAGATCTCCCTAAAAATATAGAACGTAGAACCCTCGTTACTATATGGTGTACTTGTCAGTTAGAATGAGACAAAGACATACTTTGCAAGTATTAAAGAATCTGTTTTAAACCAAGTGACAGAGACACTTGGTAACAATGCAAGACAAGTCCTGGCAAAACTGCATGATTGCCAACCCTACGTTAAACTATGATTGCCGGTTGTGCGGTGACACTCCACTCAATCAATAGACTACGCTACGGTATTAATTCACATGCGGTTAACTCTAGTTCTAATTCATACGTACATTTACATACATATACTCACGGCTATAGATCCCTAGAAGGGGTAGCCAGAGCTTCAGAATATGAAATTCCTTAGCCACTTTCTAACTTGCGTGGGAAAACGATTGTTGAATAAAGGTTATTGGTGATGGGTCTCCAGCAGCATCCCCCAACAACTTATTTGAAACCCCAAAACCCTTAGTCACCTCTTACGAACACCCAAGGGTAGAAATGGGGTAGTGCTTTCTAAGCTTACACAACATAGCTTACACACATACATTTATTCAGTCCCATATATTCTCCATCTGTTTTAAAATAAATGACGATAATAAATGTCACTCACTCATTCACTCAATTTCACCGTCATACACAAAAGATGATGGTTGTTAAGCTAGATAGTTAGATTCTTGTTAAATTACTGGTATGGTTTGAGGATTTTTTTTTAATGAATCTATAAATTGATGTCGTATCCCATACCACTCATGTACTATTGTAGGCTTATTCAATGTTTGTGCTTTGAGGCAGTAGTCTTACCATGGTTGGATACTTTACACTACTCGCGATTCATATGACCTGGTTTTTATTTTTTTACATCTACAAGTAGTCTACCCTTCCACTTCCCTCCTGAGAAGACAAATTCAATCTAACCAGATATGTATAATAACGTTTACGCTCGTTTAACTTTCTTATGCTTAATTTCAAACTCCCATTCAGATTGTCTTTATTTGTCTCAGAAACCAGCTTCAATCTTACACTCAAGTCTGTTTTCTTTATTCTTCAGAAATCATCACATTTCTACCAACAATAAGAAGGGAACTGACGCATTCGCTATTATGTAGAATTAGTCGATTATATTATGAACCTTTGTAAATAATTAAGAAAATTGGTGAATCATGGTACAAATGATACCACTGCAACTGCACACCATTACTCATATTACTCATCATGACAAATCTATTGCAGCGTAAAAATGTTTAGCTCATATTATAGTTTTGATTTCGTCTCACAAAACATTAACAGATTTTCTGAAAATTCACTCTAGCTCTAAAATGTATTTCTCGATTAGGTATGAATTGATAGTTTCATATTTAATTACATTTAAATTATTTAGTAGTTTTGCTACCAAAAATATTAGGAAACCAATTATTTACAAATATTGTAACAACGAAAGCTATTAAATTTTAAAATACAAAAATAATATAGCATAACGCTGTTAAGTTTCAGCTTAGAATAGCACTATTATATCCCGCAGGTTTCGTAAGAGGCAGCTTATGGTGTTAAGGCTTTTTTTTATGATGTTTGGGCCATCAACCTATGCTTTATTATATAACTAGCTGACCCGACAGTCTTCGAACTGTTACAAAAGTATAGTCTGAACTGAAGTATTTATAACAAAGAAAATAAGAAATCATACCGCGATGTAGAAAGCAACTACTCGCGCCATCTAGTATACAATATATTAGTAACGATTTGGTTTAGAATGTTTCTTTTCACCCCACATCGCTAAACTTAGCATGTCTATTCACCCCATCGCGCTAAAAGGTTATGGTCTTTTGATGCTCCTGTGGGAACCCTTTCGAAATCCGGGATAAATGACATCCTATATTTTGGCAAGGTGTATAACCTATATTCGTGCCAAATTTGATCAAGTTCGGTCCGGTAGAATTAACGTGATGTACGGACATACAGACAGAAAGACAGAGAGACAATTTTTTTTCAAAAATAGCAAATTTGGCTTCATTATCGTAAATAAAACATATTCCACCGGCTTATTCCGTTTATCCACCCTAAAAAATCCTCCCTAAGGCGGATATTCGGAAACGCGTGTCCGTCTATCCACCCTGAACGGGGTGGATATCCGGAATGCATATAATATGGTTCTTCCGATTTTCTACCCTGCCTACGTACAGTCATTTACAGAAAAAAGACCCTAAGTTTGTAAGATATTTTTATTCAAACTGTAAGTAAGAAAGTAAGTATGTTTATCTTAACTATTTTAATGTTCACGATGTTCCTTGGACCCATTTTGTGTTGTGTATGTTTCTGTAAATTACTGTACTTGGGGTAAAAAATCGAAAGAACCATATTATATGCATTCCGAATATCCACCCCGTTCAGGGTGGATAGAAGGACATGCGTTTCCGAATATCCGACTTAGGGAGGATTTTTTAGGGTGGATAAACGGAATAAGCCATTCCACCGCTTTTAATTATTTTTTTCTTCAATGTACAGGTTAGACCCCGGAACAATGTTATTATAATATACATAGATATAGATATTTTCCCCAGTAAACATCCAATACTGGCTGATGAACTTCCAATTCTAAAGCTCTGGCTGCCCTTTATTGGGATTAATAGCTGTGGATATATGTAAGTATGTACAAAAAGGATACATAATATGAAAGTAATAAACATTATATTTAAATATAGACTAACAACTGTTTTCTTCATTAAGGTATCCAATTTAAAATAATTATCGCAACCGGTATTTAATAAGGGATATAACGCTCTATCATTCAAACCGGTTGGAACAACAATTTAAGTAAGTTTAGTAATGAATATTCAAACTTATCATACATCACTAACGATACTTTATTTCTACCATCTTGTCCCCTATCAACTTCCAAATGTGTCTCAGGAGTTTCTAGCTCTGAAACTCTGGCTACCCGTTTTCGGGATTCATGGCCGTGAGTATATGTATGTATGTAATATACAAACTTAACTGATATTAAAACAAAATTGGGGCAACGAGGCGCGGGTTTTCTTATAAGATCTCTCAGCCCGCCTAGTGGAAGTCAGTGGTGATCCTAGGGCTGGCAGCTACCTCGGCCAACGAATTAGCATAGCCATTCAAAGAGGAAATGCTGCCAGTATTTTAGGCACGATACCGTTCTGCGAGAGCGATGAATTTCATGAAATTTTCCATCTTTAGTAGGTATTTATTTAGTTTTATATTTTAATTTAGGTTGTGAATTGTCTGTATAAGTATTTTTAATTATTCTTGAATAAAACACTGTACTATAAACAAAATTATAACATCAGTCTTACTAGCCCATGAATTGAAATTAAGTATATGGTATCGCATACCTCCGTGGTCTAGCTGTAAAGCGCACGGTTTCAAATTCACAGGTCTCTAGTTCGATCTCTGTGAGGTAAACTAACGAAGTTAATTTGTGAGGATTCCTAGTTTAAAATCATTTTTAAGGTTTAAATCACCTGATTGTCCGAAAATTTTGATTATTCCTTTCTTAGAAGGGCACTTTAAGCCGTTGGTCTCGGCTACTATCACGGTACAAATCGTAAGTCTGCCAACCCGCACTTGGCCAGCGTGATCTAAGACATTTGGTAACCATATACAGATGAGGCTCCAGCCCCTCGGTGGGGACAGCGAGGTTTTTTGTGGTTATGTGGTTTTTTTTATTTTATAGACTAGTGACTCAACCCGTCTTGGAAAGGATACCAAACCTCTGGATAATAAGGGATAATCTAGTGGTTTTTAATATCTTGAAAGTTATTACATTATTTATTACTAAAGTTTTAAGTGTCCATCATACATATATTACCCTACCACAACACATGACGAAAAAATGGCTCTATCAAGTTAAAACAGCGCAACATCGCGCCGCCCACTTAACAGTCCCCTCGCATCCTCATATGAGGAAATAGAGTAGTGTTCTGTTAAACCGGCAGTACTGTAATCACACGTAATGACATACAGTTTCGTCATACGTCCATTATTGCCGTTATAGCACACTCGTTCCAGTTCAATTGACATGTAGTTCAAAGTTGAAACGGCACTAGCTGTAGTGGATAGTAATTAACTCACGATGCAACAATATTGGTAGAAAATACAAAGAGGCGTGGGTTCAAATCCTGAGTTGGGCTTACAGCTCTGTGTCTTTTATGCCATGTGGGGTTCAGTTATCAAGGTTGTTAACGTGAGGAGGAATAGCCTGAAGCAACGCTGCTTAGTTATACTTTGTCATATGACAGTGTATCAATCTATATACATAAAAACATATTCTCACGGCTATAAATCCCTGAAGGGGTAGCCAGAGCTAAGGAATTAGAAATTCCTCAGCCACTTTTGGAAAGTTGAGTGGGGAAAAGATGGTAAAATAAAGGTTGTTGGTGATGGGTCTTCAACCGCATCGCCCAAAAATCCCTTAAAAGCCCCAATACCTTTAGTCGCCGCTTACGTACACCACCGGAATAAATGGGGTAGGTAGTGCTATTCTAAACCGACGCTACACAGCTATATATTTCAATTCATGTGATGAATATTGTTAACATGTTAAATATATGTTCAATCTAAATATTTAACTATATTCATCGCAGTTCATAAATGTGCCCACCCCTACGAGGGGTGAACTTCAAATTTATAATTCTGAATCTACCCCTAATATAGTTATAAGAATATAAATAAGTAAGGTAGGTAGATGCTTCGAAAACCGTAACGGTATACAAGGCAATACGAACATCATAAATTAGCAATATGCTGTTTGATAGCGGAGCTGACAGTTCCACTTCCTACCGCGGTCCGAGGGACCGAAGTGGGGTGGAGCGGAGTCTATGTTGTTAGGAACCATACAATGTGGCTGTGATGATCTAAAAGATGTTTTATCAGTAAGTAACTGAGTTCAGAGAGTGTGGGATCGTTTAAGATGAGAAATAATTGTTGGACCAAGTGGTAACCCATCACCAATAATTATTTTTACTTCGTTGATTCGCCATCGTCTGTCAAAAATAGCAGAGTTATAATTTTATTGGATCAGTAAATAATGATAAAACTAAAAGACTTTTTTGGTTATGAACTATATCGCTCACAGATATACAATGATTTGCGTGTAATATTTCTTTATTTTTTAATTACTCTGCAAAATACAAAGATAACAGAGAGACTAAAACAAAAATAAACCGGTGTGCGTATACGAGTGTGTGTGCGTGACATTAGAATGACTTATTACTGGTTTTGGTTAGCCATATAAAAACTTGCGAAAATTTACGTGTTTGTTATTTTAACTAATTTAAATACTATACATAATACTGCGATAAAATTATCTTATTCTAAAGCTCTGGCTATACCTTCTAGAGGATTTTCGCCCGTGAGTATATGTAAACATAACATAACATAAACGTTCACGCCGTTTATCCCCGAAGGGGTTGGCAGAGGTACCAATACTCCTGAACTCACATGGCAAGCGCCATCTAGTTTCCAGAGAAGGTAACCACGTTACTTGCGACGTGCTTAGACAGTGTACTCACGTGATAGGGGGCAGGCCTATCGCCGTTTTGTACGAATACACTGTCACATGACTAAGTACAACTCAGCCATGTGGGTTTCCTCACGATGTTTTCCCTCACCGTTAGCCACCCACTAGCATATGGGTAGTATATGTATATGAATAATAAGTTGTACTTAGTCATGTGACAGTGTATTCGTACAAAACGGCGATAGGCCTGCCCCCTATCACGTGAGTACACTGTCCATGCAAAACGTGGGTACTCTGAACACCAGGTGACAAAGTCACGTGATGTTCAGAAGTATTAGTACCTCTGCCAACCCCTTCGGGGATATTTGGCGTGAACGTTTATGTTTATGTTATGTTATGTTTATCTCTAAACATCAGAAAGTGCTTGTTTCAGACCTTTTGAGCCTCCTATCTAATTAATCTGTAAGGAGAAGCGAATATTATGTTATATTCTCAGTAGAGAAATTGGCAGGTAACTAAATTTCATTCCGGATGAACAAAAAAAATCACCAAAAAACAAAAAAAACTACTTTTTTTGAAAATTTTTCAACTGCTCTTTTTTACCCTATCGGCACCTATCTGCAGCTGTTTTTTATCTGAATCATAAGACAAGAGCATAAAGTTTAATAGTAAATAATAATGTCACGGCGATAGGAAGCGATAATATAACTTAATTACTTTTGAATGAAAAAATCTGGAATATTTTTCGAGGAAATCGCAATATGTTTAAACGCATTAAAAGAAAGTTTTTAACCATACTTGGTTGACATTTTTTTTATTATATAATGGTGTTTACTTGATGCATTAGAATCAATAGCGTTTACTTGGTCAACTATTTACATAACAAAAATATTGATGAACAAAGTTAATTCACTTTAATAGTGTAGAGAGCGAGCGCGTGCATAGTGGGCGACTATCAAGTTCCCACTCGCTGTGCATGCACCCCGCACGGGTTTCGAAGGCGAGAGGACCAGTTTATTATCGCCTGGTCTCTTGTTAAGGTAGAGAGATATTATATTTTGTATTTAAAACAACTTTCAAAAATCAATTTTGGCCGCATAAAACCTAAAGACCTACCTTTGTGCATCGGCAAGGAAGATTCAAGAATCTTTATACGTTATTTATATTCAAATAACTTGCATTTAGTGCAGTACTTTCAACGTAATTAAGTTCATTCGACAACTCGTTCGCTTTAGTGACGAAATTTTATGTTACTTACATTGACAACAAAACTAATTTGTAACCATCTTGATGGAAATAACCGGTTGAATATTTATTTTTTATTTTATTTTCATTTATTTAGGAAACAAACAGTCGTTTACATTACAAATGTACACAGTTATAAAAGAAACAGTTAGACCTACAACTCCATAAATTAATATTTTACACGTTTGTATGCGGCAGGTAGATACATCAGTATTGTTTTTATTTTTATACATCAGGGTTCATTTAATTTGGTATAATATTATGGTTGAGTAAAAAGTCAAAATAAGTCAAAAAGTTTATTTTTCAAAATAAAGTTAAATACTAACATTTTTTGAACGTCAAAGTTTTAAATTAATCGTTAATCCGTTGCTTCGGAAGGTGTTCGTAAAGAGAAGAAGCAACAAAGAAACTCTTTACATTCACATTTTTTCATTTTTTCAAAATATGGTTTGTACAATTTCAGTTTATAAACATGTTTTTACTTTACAAAAGATTTTCTAAGCGACCAAACCAAACGCTAGTTTGACATAATTAAAATAAATTGTCCATCACAAAAACCAATCACATAACGTGAGAAGAAAAATCACAAAAACTAATCTCAAAAAAAATAAAAAAAGTATATTTTAACATCCGGCTCAAGGGTCATTGAAGCTTGGTGAGGTTTATATATCAATGTTTTAAAAGTGAAGAAACTAACCACGACCATCTTAATTATTCCCTCTCTGAAAATAGCTATAATCCATCCAAAATAGGTTAGCCAAAGCTTTAGAACCACCAATAAATCCCCCGGCACTTTTCAAAATTGGTACAGGAAAAGACGGTAGAATAAAGGATAAATTTTTGTTAGATATCAATTCCAGCGCATAGCTCAATAATTACCTGATCAAAGTTATATGATTGATTAGTAGACTATATGTGTAACTAGGTGTGTAGTGTCGGCTTAGAATAGCACTACCCCATTTCTTCCGGTGGGTGTACGTAAAAGGCGACTAACGGTATTGGGTCTTTTAAGGGATTTTTGGGCGATGCGGTTGGAGACCAATCACCAACAACCTTTATTTCACCATCATTTCCCCACGCAACTTCCAAGTGGCTGAGGAATTTCTAATTCCCTAGCTCTGGCTACACCTTTAAGGGATTTATAGCTGTGAGTATGTGTATGTACGTGTAACTAGGTAAACCGGTTCATAGGAAAATAATACTAGACCTATCAACAACATATAGGTAGGATCCGCGATTTATTTGAACATCCATGAGGAAGAAAGCTTCCTTTTTATGCATAATCAGAAATCCTTAAAACTTTCCCACAACCTCGAGCTCTAAATCTGGGTTAATGTCCCGACTCCACCCTAACATAGCGTTGTAAAACACTTTAATTTTGAGAAATACACCGTGACGGCTAAATTTACTTGGTTGTGGCGATCAGTTTGATAGAAATTGGTATTACAAATACTCACGGCCATAAATCCCAAAAAGGGGTAGCCAGAGCTTCAGAACTGAAAACTCCTCAGCCACATTTGGCAGTTTATAGCGGACAAGATGGTAGAAATAAATAAGCGTTGCTGACCAACTGCATCACCCAGCAATTTCTTAAAAAGCCCCAAAATCCTTAGTCGCCTCTTACGACACCCGTGGGTAGAAAGGGGTAGTGATATCCGGCACTACACGGCATAAGTGGGTATTACATTACACGAAACGATATGTTTCAAAGATTAATTTATTAGGTGAACTTGAAGAGTGATAAATCTAACTTAAGAGCTTATTCCATTTGTCTGAATGAAGACGTCTGAAAGCCACAGAATCTGAATTCATACTAGTGGAATAACGTTCAAACTGAAATTTGTGTAGTGGAATAACAAGCGTCTGCGGCATCATACTAGTGGAATAACGTTCAAACTGAAATTTGTGTAGTGGAATAACAAGCGTCTGCGGCATCATACTAGTGGAATAACGTTCAAACTGAAATTTGTGTAGTGGAATAACAAGCGTCTGCGGCAGTAACTTCGAAGGACGTCTGAATTCAGCAACGACAAAGTGTAATGGAAAAAGCTCTTTACACTTAATGTAGCTTATCATACTAGACGTTCACTTGCTACCGTTTTCACTATTACTATTTTAAGGCAACCCTTGACTATTTCTCTACCTTGCTATGAATGTCTCGTGTAAGTGAAGATACAAACATATACTCACGGCTATTATTCCCTAAAAGGGGTAGCCAGAGCTTCAGAATAAGAAATTCTTCAGCAACTATTTGAGTGGGGGAAAGATAGTAAAATAAAGGTTATTGGTGATGGGTCTCAAACCACATCGCCCACCAACTGATTAAAAGCCCCAAAACCCTAAGTCGCCTCTTACGAATTACCACGGGTCCAAATAGGGTTGTGCTATTCTAAGCCGGCACTACACAGCAATAAGTGATCTACTTGATAATATTATATAATGTCATTGTTTAAACCTGTCATATTTGGCCCGTATCCAAGAGATATGATTTGATCTAAACATATTTAAATTCTAAACGATTCGTCTCACTATTTAGTGCTGCTCCTATCTTATTTGCATTTTGGCGAGACCCCAAAGAGGGCATGAAAGCTTTCGTAGCAGCAGCAGTTGTTCTGCATAACCTTGATAAGGTTTAAAAGAAAAGTTAAGTAGTATTTTGTATATAAAATAGTACCTCATTTTAAAGGTGAAATATTATTTTGTAAACCATTTATTTTTTTATATGCAATTAAGAGTTAGTTTCTTATATTCTACAAAACTTTCTGGTTTGGTCTAGCTATAGTTTGAAAATATGATAATCACATGATTTTCTAAGGCAGATTTCATTGGCCATCCCTGTTTTATCTTGCTTACATTATAATTAGCTGAGTAAGACTGAATGGAGTAACAAATTCTTCTTTACTTGTATGCTAAGTTTTTTCCGCAACTTATCATCATATTTTAACTCATCATTATTCGAATCAATGATTAGAACTTTAAGAAGACATTTTATAAACATTATTTGTGAAACTTGAATATGGAAAGTGAAACTCTAGTTATGGTGTTTTTAAATTGACTCCGTATAGAAGTACACATAATAATATAGTATCTCCAAAAAATAACATTAAATTAAGCCAAAAATCAAATCAAAACTTCCGTTTTAAATGTTTTGTAGATTCGCTTGAAGGTTGTGTAAACTTATCGACAACACATTGTTCATACAAAACTCAAAAAGAAAAAAGTAAAATCACATGCATGAGATCATGCTTATTGCGAGTAATATACTAAAGTGTTGTTTTTGAATGCTACTTGTCCTTGAAAATTATTGTATGATTGGCGTCTCACATTGAAATGAGTAAATGACGGACATTTAAACAATACATAAGATATTTTAAAAAAATGCATTGACGTTGTTTTGTGTGGTTGTAAAACTATTGCACTTTTAAACTTTAAAAGCTAAAGGCTTTTTGACAATAAAATAAATTTATTGCAAAATTAGAGTAAAACTTATGTAGCTAAAGAATAAAAAGATTGATGCTTTTAAATGAGGCTCCAGAGGCAAACCTCTCGATCGCCAAAGCCAATGATCATACAGATATCTATAGTATCTGCCTACCTCAATGGAACTAATGGCATGAGTAAAGGATCTATGTATGAAGCTAAAGCTGCTATCAAGCATGTTTTCTTCTATCATATTGAATTAATCGAATCGAAATATATATTCCGTTTTACTAAATTTTCGTTACTAAAAAATATTTGTATGTATCACACGCTATGAAGTTATGTTTACAGAAAGCAAATTTTCACAACGTACAGACAAGTTGTAGATTCTCTTTTCAGAAAGGATCGAAACGATAATAATTTTCACGATAATTATAGTATACATATACACGTATTGTGATAAGTATATTTTGATTATTATCAATTGATGCAAAGTCTTAACATATTTCTTATCTCAATTTAGAAACATTACAAAATTTATTTTTTGGAAATTTGATAGTAACGGTGTTAGGCGATAGGATCCGTTGATTAATAAAAAAAAATATTGTGCTCCGACTTGGAAAAGTGACGACAACGATAGAAATGGCATATGATTAATACACAACATATTTACAGAGCGACGGAATCAACAATTCCTCGACAACTATCTGATGTTGAAAGGATAAATGATTTTTTATATGATAAAGGGTAAAAGGTGATGAGTGGTGATTTTTGAAACACAAAGCGCGCTAGTCACTTAAAAAGCAAATGGGGAAGGGATATTCTGCGCCGACACAAAGCGTAGGTTTTTTAATTGAAATAATTATTTTTTAAATAACTAGCTGACTCGACAGGCTTCGTATTTTCAATCATTTATTGACATTTACTTGATGTATGTAATTAAATTGCCATATTTAGCCGACCCGCAGAAAGTCTCTATGCGACGAGAAAAAAGATGTTTTTAATATTATCCTCCAAAACTTTTCCACTTTTTCTATAAGCTTCTCATGAACCTTCTCCGAATTTTAAGTATCATTTTACAAATGTAATCATTCGAATCGGTCTAGCCGTTTTCGAGTTTTGCGCTTAGCAACTCATTTAGCGATCCATATTAATTATATAGATTGCGAATCTCAATATTATATCTTAACGTAGTTCTATTTCATGATAGGAAGAAATTTGTTTTTTACAGCATTTTGCGATAAGCCTTTTATCTTAATTTATATTGCACTTTTATTAAAAAGGGTATAATTTACCATTAGGTACGGTTATTAATATAGCCCAATTATATAAAAACATCGATATAAGAATGTAAGTTGCATAATGAACAAATGCCAAAACTTTTCCATTATGTTTTTTTACTCACTCTTTTATTCCTATTGTCATGACTGATTGATTTATACTATTATGAATCATACACAAATTCAGTAACTCTTTCTGCCACCATCTATCCCCATGCTAAATGTATATTAATGCTAATTCTTGAATATCTTTAAAGAGATTAGACTTTCACGTTCCTCACAGCTGAAATATAATTCAGCGATAATGCTCAATCAGTTTACTTAATCTTATTTCATTGACAAATCATACACCGAATGCTGATAAGAATGTTGATTGGAATGAATACAAATCGCGTATGTTAAAGACTTCATTTAATCCTTGGGTCAAAGGTACAAAATCATCTGTATATTTGAAAGGGTACAAGGCGTATTATTTTTTAGGTAACATTTCGAAGATTCGAAAATCTTAAATCCGAATTTCAACATTCAGAAAACGGTTCACAGAATTTACGTATCACAGATGCTTTATTTTCCACAACTTCATTAGTACATAAATACATTTTCTAGAAGTATCACTTCCCAGAAAAACTAAAACCAGATTATTAAAATGAATTTTTTGCTTTTACCAACTATATCTTTTACTATAATCTCATTATTCCAAAGGTTTAAAAGACCGAAGTAACTTTATCTATAGTCTTACAAATCGTAAATCTCTTTATCTAGATATTATTTATGTTAGAAAAATTGTATAAATAAAACGCGGATGCATGCCTGTTTGTATGTATACTTGCCTACTTGTTTGCATGCTTGGTTACATGTCGAGGGGGTGCAGGGGGGCTTGGGTGGGCCGGGGGGCGAATGCCCCCTGCAGACAAAGAAAAGTTAGGTCACATTTAGTTAGGTTAGGTTAGATTATGTATAAAACGAGCGAGCGTAGCGCAGCGGAGCGAGCACCAAAATGCCTGATGCATGCTTATATGCATACTTGCTTGCTTGCAGCTTGCTACATATAGAGGACGGGGGGGGGTATACTACTTACATAAAATATGCCTGCAAAATTATTCATAGCAGTAGGCATCATTCAATACATCTGTATTTCAAATGTATGGAAAATGATTTTTTGGAATAGTGATTATTCGGAAAAGCAATATTGCAGAATTAAGGTATATCTGGTTTTTGATTCTGTGGGAGTCCGTTCTAGTGGTTTATGATAATGATAGTAAAAAAAAAAAGTCAATCGATAATCTGGAATGTAAGAATATGGTATTTGAAATTTCGGTGAAACAATATTATGGCAATTAAAAAAAAAGTCGATTAGTTTTCGGTAAAATAATATTCGGGTTTAAAAGTTTCGGATATACAGTATCTAACCTTTGAACAATTATACCAACTTTCAGCTAGTTCGGAATTAATGTAGCCTTACCCTTGTTTTTTGGTCTAAATTGACCGGACTATAAGGAGGAAGTTATAATCGTTATTCAAAATATATGTTTGTCCAAAAAATTAATTAATTGCTTCTAGCCTACCTGTGTCCCTGACTTCGAAGAATCGTTTTTTAAATATTTTCAGAGTTTAAAATTCTGAATCGGGATTAAGTTATGTATTTTCTAAAGTCATTTCAAAAGTAAGTTAAAAAGAAAACATTGTTTAGAATATGCACAAAACCAAAATTAAGTGTCATCATCAAATCAACAATCAAGCGGGTAAACTATCCAGCAGTTGAAGGGTGACCAAACATCTAGTAACAAAATATCACGTGTTTTTCAGAAGAAAAAGTAGTTGCCATGGACTTCCGGGAAATACTACGTAAAACGCTACGCTCTCTTTTCAGAAATGCTTTTAATCGCAACTACACATTCACAAGACATTGAATATCCATTAATTTGAAATTAAATTGATTAATATTGTGTTTGTCTTGGCGATCGTCAATTTGACTTTAGAGTATCTTGTAGTGTAGTATCGGCTTAGTAACGCACTAACCCTTTTCTTCCCATGGGCGTCGTACCAGGCGACTAAAGGTATTGGATCTTTTGTTAATGTTGGCGGTATGGCTGGAACCTTAACATCAACACCAATAAATATATTATTTTACATTATTCTCCTCTCCACTGTTAACTTCCAAAAGACCCTGACGCACACAAACTTCCGACGCATTTTTAGTTATGAAACTCTTTTTGGGATTCATAGCTATATAAACTTTACATTTACTACATACAATAATAACTTCAGTTCTATCGGTGAAACCAACTTTCGAATTCGAACATACCGATTTATCAAAGGATTGGACCTCACAATGTCTTTCGAGGTTTATCGAATTACCTGAAATCTACGCCCGCCAATTTATTTTCATAGATACCATCTATTACTCATAGCCCATATATGAACTCACGAGGGTCACAAACCTACCCTGCATAACGTGGTGTGTAGTCCACCACGCTGGCCTAATGAGGGCCGGCAGAGTAATGACTACTAACATAATATTACAGGGACCGACAACTTAACGTGCCCTTCGAAGATCGGATTCATCTTAATTTTCCAAACTGGGTTGAATCACAAAAAATAAATTTGTGTGTTTACGATCCGATCGAACGCGAGACCTACGTATTTGAAACCGAGAGCTTTACCGCCAGACCACGGAGGCGGTAATCTATTATCGCATACAAATTTGCCAATCTTCTTTATCACTTATTTGTTACGTTGGAACTGCAGGATTAGATATAACAGTAGCTGGACAAGGTCATCATTATTTAAGCTGAAAATACAAACTATATATGCACAAACAGGTTATAAGGTTCACCTTATAACCTGTTTGTGCATATATAGTTGTGATTCATCATGCACCAGTATAACTGGAAAACGAGGAAGTAAACAAGTTTCTTATCCAAGACTTACCTATACAGGTGGCAAATAGATTTCGCCAGGCCATTCCCGGATCCGCAAGGCACAATCGCCAGCGGAACCTCGGTCAGTGCCTGCTGCCAGTCCAACCTCTCAAACATGCCATTCAATACCTCGAACAGCACTCCATCACCGCCCATAGCCACTATTCCTCGCCAGTTGTAAACATTCCTAGTGCGCACAAATTCCCTGGCGTAATTCGCGTACTTTGTTACTATCAACTCAAACGGCACCTCAGCCTCCTGCAACACGGGCGCGACCTTGCTCTGGAACAACTCTCTACCTTTCCCCGACCCTGATTTAGGATTCAAAAGTATTAACCACTTTTTATCGTTCGGCGGCGGTATTTGCGTTATCGGAATATCGGCTATCAAACATTTTATTGTCGTTCGCCACTTTTGCGCTTCTCTATTATTATCATCGTATTTGTCGTACGACCTAAAGCGCAATGTTATTGTGGTCCTCTCTCGCTTTGGGACCCGTCTGTTTTGTTTCAAAATATAAGCGTAGATGTACAGGTACGCACTAATATCATTCTCGTCTAGTTCGCCACTGTTTTCGTCAACAACCTTTAATTGCTGAGGACCAGCTAAGGAACTACAGACGCAGGACCCCGCTCCTGGAGTTCTTCTCTTACTTCTCATACATTTGCTGCCGATTATATCCCGCATCAATATTGTCTGCTCTTTTTTATTACCATTATTTTCTTTTGTTAGTGACAAGCCTTTGGTCGTTAGTCGAACCCGAAATACGGAATTCTTCTTGGTAAGGATATAAAACGTTTCTTCTAAATACACATGTTCTTTCAAATCACTAATAACAGAAGTCGAGACGACCTCCTTCCGTTTGTTTTGCGCCATGACTGAATGATGAACGAATGAGAAACAGCAACATTAATTATTTTAATTGATGAGTGAGGTACTTGAGGTTCTACTTCAAAATTTAGCATGACATGACAAGGACATGATAGACATGACATTGCCATCCATGAAAAGTTGGAAGACTGACGGTGGCTCCTCTCATTGTAACAGATATTGACTTACCAATCTCAATCATTACAGCAACAAAATAAACTATTTGATAAAGTTTAATACGATTATTCTGATAATATTGTATCATGACAAAAAAAAACTTCTATAGAAAAATAGTATATTGCTTCAGGAAGGACTGGTATGCGCGCCATCTGGCGGCGGTTTTTTTATATTAAAAAAATTAATACCCATTTATTTCACCCACCATAAAGGTTAGCTAGATAGAACTCTTCAATTAATAGTTCCAATTTTTTAAAGTTTTACAAATATAACGCCTAAAACTAATATTATATCATAATTGAAACAACTTTTGATTTTCGGATATTTTAATCGCGTATTATTACATTATTTTTAAAGCCCGACGTTCCGAAAATCAAAAGTTGTTTCAATTATAATGTGCAATCGTGAAAATCTTAGAAAATACTAATATTATATCAATGATATTATTATAAAAAAAATACTAAAACATTCATGCCAATGCGTTATGCCTTTTTCGCCCAATCTAAATAAAAAAGGAATTTGAATGGATGTCTGCCATTAAAAACAAATAGAATACAAACAATCTTAATTGTCCATCAAATAAAATATATAACTAAATCAAGATCCAGTAACGACAGATATTCTATAAAACCGCTAATAGAGTCTACTATTTTTTATTTTAAACTTCTTAGCACGCCCATTGGATGGGATCCCTTTGAGTAGTGAATCCCCATTATAAATGTGTCTAAAACCAGCGGGATCACCTCTCTGGGATAATAATGTTTTGTGTGATGCATAGAATTACATTTAGATTTGTTCTATTAGAGCTGATTAGTAATTTTGTTCCATGAAAAACAGATATACAAGGTTTTGTAACCGATCGATTATATTGTAAACTAACTGCTTTTTTCATACGAACAATCTCGGGAACCAAGCGATCCACTCTTTCAAGAATCGGATCGATCCGACAATAAAACATATTATGCTATAAATCGGATTCAAAAATCACTGGCTAATATCTCGTCTCGTATACGTACCAATCCAATGTTTCAGAGAATGTGACACTCAGAAGGCACATCACTAATAATTTAAAAAAAACTTAATGTAATTGCCAATTGTTTATTTTAGTCTGTGGTTTATTTATGGGTTTATTTATTTGTTGAGTTATGAGAGATCTTTCTTAGAATAATTTTAATTATAGATAGATAGAAGGACAAGAACGTCGAGAATACAAATACAAAACGTATGTTTGTGGTAAATGGAAATCTATTCACTACTTTTAGAATATAATTTTATCTAAATCTAAACACAAACGTATTTATTGCTGTGTAACTCTTATGTAAAGAAAGTCTATTAAAAGTTCTATTTACATTACTTTACAGATATTAAGGCTGTCTGGACTTGTTTCTCAAAATGATAGAAACGTGTTCCCGACGTTGTATGCTGATAGGCACTGCTTGCCTTGGAATGTAAGTTTTCTTCATAAAATAAGCTATAAAGTCCCATTAGGGTGAGCAAAGACTTTTTATCTTTTGCGTTTCTGGCAAACCTATCGCGCTTCGTATATGTGCATTAGTCTTCTCATACCTGCCCATATATTCTTCAGTCTTCTGTTTTAGGGAATTCACTATTTGCAGCTAAATGCATTCTCTGTAGTCATGTTTTTATTCCTCACAATTTTATTTTAAATAACCCTAAAAAAATTTGCTAAAAGGGTTAATCATGTTTTTTCTGGCCTTTTTTTTCAGTCTGACCGTAGTGGTTCTAATTGTAGAGTCACATATAGCAGACACATTCTCTGGAGGTCAAAGAATGAAAAACAGAACATACCCCACTGAAAACAACTCAACTTGTTGGATGCATCAGCCATATAAAATAATAAGTGAATGTCATCCATGTTCAGGTAAGATAAAAATGACATATATATACCATTGATAATAAATTAGCTATGTCACAATTTTTGTATGACTCAAGATTAGTCCAGCCATCTAGAAATCACACTTGGTCATTACTATCCACATGTGTATAGGCCTGCCTCAGGATTTTAATATACCTCTAGATTAGAGGCAGTGCTCTCTAGCTCTCACAAATTGTAAACACATATATCTTAATGATCCTCTTAATAGGTTCATGTTTTCCTGACTACCAAACCCAATATATAAAGATGCATCACTGTATTTGGAATGTATCTTATCTAATTTATTTTTTAAATTTAAAATGCCAAAAGAGTTATAATTTATTTTGCCCAATGCCTTGAGATGTCATTTCTAGCTGTTGATTTATCGTTTCAGAATTTGAGATACGAAGTAAAAGCATAGGAGTGTGTATTCATACCAGCTTCAAGGAGATCCTGAAGTGTGATAATGGTGAAACAGTTACAAGGAGGTACTTTTGCTTGCTATCTTGTTGCTAACATATTGACAAAATGGATGGTCCTTGCAGAATATTTATTCTTTAAATCAGCTAAGTTTGCCACTTAAACTGTCACATGACAAAGTTCAACTGAGCTGTGTGGGTTTCCTCACAATGTTTTTTCTCACTATTAACAACTATGATAAATAAACACACATATGACATGGGTGTAGGCGTTGTGCAGTATTTTACCCATGCTTCTCTGCATAGTTGATGTTGGTATTATAGATTTGTTAGTGGCAGTTAGCGCTATGCTATAGCATATGAAATATGAATGAGTTGTAATGACTTTTATAAATGAATATTGCTGGCCCAATAAAATATGAATATCTGACTGGTTGGTGTATATAAATATCAATAAATTATAAAATAACTAATGAGTGACTTTAAATATATATTTTTTTATTATGTAGTCACATCAAAATTTATTTTAATTATTATTCTGAAACTTATTTATATTTGCAGTTGTGATAGAGTAGCCCATCTAGAAGAGAGAGCTTATTGGAAGTTCACAATCTGGTCTTTTATAATTGGAGCGGCATCTTCTATATCAGTTATGCTACGAATACGAGTGCTAGACCACAGAGCCAGAAGAAAAGCTAGACAAGTCCTCAGTAATGGAGCTATTTAGGAAGATTGTTAAAAATTACAAAGTTAGATATTATTATGATTACTAGTATGAAATTGTAAGTGTTAATCTTCAAAGTCTAAATAAATTATATTTCGTATGAAATAAATAATTATTGGTTGAAATAAATAAGTCTTCAATGTTTGAATTCAAATTAGATAACATTTAATATATATGTGCCAGAAAACCCAAACTATGTTTAACATAATGGATAAAATACATAACATCAAAATTATAAGTTAATAATGCATAAGGTACATAACTTCAAATGGCATAAATTTGTATAATATTAAATGGTCATTTTCCCTTCCTGACCCTTATTATTATTGTTTATAAAACATATAAATTCTTGTTACTCAGATATTATATAACATAACATAAACGTTCACGCCAAATATCCCCGAAGGGGTTGGCAGAGGTACTAATACTTCTGAACATCACGTGACTTTGTCACCTGGTGTTCAGAGTACCCACGTTTTGCATGGACAGTGTACTCACGTGATAGAGGGCAGGCCTATCGCCGTTTTGTACGAATACACTGTCACATGACTAAGTACAACTCAGCCATGTGGGTTTCCTCACGATGTTTTCCCTCACCGTTAACAACCATGATAAATTAACCACACATATGTCTTTAGAAAAGACAAATTGGTGTAGGCCCGACCCAGGATTTGAACACTAGTCATTTGCACGATAACCGAGTGTTGTATCCACTGGACTATCACGGTTGATTATATATTATATAAATAAATAAAATATTAGAAAATTGTATTTGTAATAGAATATTTAAAAAAAGGATTTAATAAATTATCAAGACTTACAATATGCTTTCTGAATACTGGTAATCCCAATTCAAATATATATTTAGTTTTTAAACAGTTAAAATTGTATGTACCAAACATTCATTATTTCTCCTAGCTATACGAGGGCTGCTATTTATGTATCCGGAATAAAAAAAAGAAACAAACATATATCAATTAATATGGTTTTATTGCTTCTCAAAATATTCGCCGCTCAGATCTATACACTTTTGCATGCGTTGAAACCAATTTTCATAGCACTTTTTCCACTCAGACTGAGGTATCTCCAAAACGTGCATTTTGAACGCATCGACTGCCTCTTCGCGGCTCGAAAAACGTTGACCACGTAATTTTTTCTTCACATTTGGAAATAAATAAAAATCATTGGGTGCCAAATCAGGGCTGTACGGCGGATGACCTGTCAATTCGATCTTTTGAGCTTCTAAAAACTGAGTTGTGACGGCCGACCTGTGACAGCTAGCATTGTCGTGATGCAGAATGATTCTACGTTGTCGGTTAGTCTTTCTTATTTGTTCAAAGACTTCCGGCAAACAAATGGTCGTATACCACTCCGAATTAACAGTTTTACGATTCTCTAAAGGCACTGTAGCTACATGGCCATTTATACCAAAAAAACAAGCGACCATTTGCTTCAATGTGCTTTTTGCACGAATAACTTTTGTTGGGTTCGGCTCATCTTGGAACACCCACACCGTGGACTGCTGCTTAGTTTCGGGGTCGTAAGCGTAGATCCAAGATTCGTCACCTGTGTAGATATTATAAACAGCTTTTGACGCACCACGGTTGTATTTTTTTAACATTTCTTTGCACCAATCGACACGAGCCTGTTTTTGATCAATACTCAAGTTGTGCGGAATCCAACGGGAGCAAATTTTTTTTACAGCTAAATGTTCATGAAGTATCTTATGTATGCTCGTCATACTAATGCCCAGAGATGCCTCTATCTCACGATATGTAACATGACGATCTTGAGTTATTAGTTCCCGGACAGCATCGATGTTTTGAGGTACAACGACCGTTTTAGGGCGACCTTCTTTAATTTCATCAGTAAGCTTAGATCGTCCACGATTAAACTCGCTAAACCAGTGATACACAGTGGTCTTTGAGGGTGCTTCATCCCCAAAAGTTGAAGTAAGCTGATCGATGCACTGTTTTTGAGTTAGACCACGCCGAAAATCGTAAAAAATCATGGCACGAAAATGTTCACGAGTTAAATCCATGGTGGTGAAGACACGCAATTTTCAAAATGACGCTACGATGTGAAAACAATTGACAGTCACATAAAAATAAATGTATTCTAAAGCTAAAGAGTTCTATTTTTAAATGATGTAATTACTTTTTAAATTATTGTTCTGTAAGTGGCCAGTTCCGGATACATAAATAGCAGCCCTCGTAAAGCACCTCAATAAAAATTAAGGCAGTTAAATAAAATACACATTTTATAAATTAAAATTATATTCATATTTATAAAATAAACGCCGTGTAGTGCCAGGCTTAGAATGTCGCTACCCCTTTCTACCCACGGGTGTCTTAAGAGGCGACTAAGGGTATTGGGGCTTTTTATTGGATTTTTGGTTTCATTGATTTTTGATTTGATTTCATATTTAAAAACCTTTATTTTTACCATCTTTTCCCCACTCAACTTCCTTATATATTAATTTATAATTCCTTAGCTCTGGCTACCCCTTCTAGGGAAATATAGCCGTGAGTATATGTATGTATAAAATAAACCAAAAATAAAAGTTTTCAAAAATAATATTTTTAACAATAACTTATGAATACAAGAACTTTAATAATTCACTTATGACTTTAACATTAACACTATTGCCTAATAGCCGGTAACACTGCTTAGTAGTTATGTGGGATGGAAAACTATAGCTGGGGGGAAAATTCATTATCAACAATATTTCTCTAGGTGTGAAATATCTTAGTTGTAAGGGTTTTAATAGCTCAACATACTCATTGCTTCCTGGGGTATGAGTCTTTGCTATTTGAAAACAATTATTCACCTTCTCTGGTGACATATTAGTAAACACTGAACCTGTGCCATCCATGTAATGAGAATATGCTTTAGTGAAGCAACAAGATCGTCTAGACTCCTTATAGCATACATCAAAAACATTTCCTCGCTTTAGCATGTTATCTGGTATCAAATAATTATCACAAACATTTTCTTCAATTATATTTTCTAATGCAGGCGCTGGTCCATAATCTTTAGGTAGGCTTGTTAGCTGAAAAAAAATTAAGGTATCAATCACAAGTTTATTATTACTAAAAAAGGAATTAGTTGCAAAAAAGCTAGCTAATTGTTTCTCATTGCAGTTGTTATTCCTATTATATTTATATTGTAGATTCAAGAAAGTAAAGAAAGGGAGATTCAAGAACACACCACATTTCAGCTAATGAAAGCAACAAAATTATAATGAGAAGAGAAAGTGTCTCTTTTGGAAGTTCTGAAGGTTATTGCAGGCTTTAATCACCTGCCCCCATAGCATGAGGCTTGTGAGAGTGAGTGTGTCATGTGAGAAAATGATAGATTATCCATACAAAATCTGTCAGTTTCTCACTTCTCATGTGACATACTCACTCTCAAAAGCCTCATGCCACTAGCACTGATTATCCAAAAATTCATCATTATACTGTGCTTCAGAGGACACATTAAGTGGCTTAGGCTATTAGTCTGCAAAACCAGCATTTGGTCAAATTAGCCCCTCTGTGGAGACATATTATATGGGTTGTGGGGATCCATTATCACAAGTCCTTAAATTAAACTTTTCAATGGGCTTACTTGATCCTGTGCACTGTGTTTGTCTCTGTCAATATTTCTTTATTTATTAAGGAATCACGGCATCTTTTAGCTAACGCTAAACAGCAAATGTGTATTTAAAAAAATAAGTTGCCAATTCTAGTAAATTTGCAATTTATGCCTGAAGATATAGTGATATACACTTTGAACATAATTCAATCAAACCCAGGTATTCAGTGAAGAGAACATTAAAAACTGATCTATATTTAAAATAATACCTATTCAAAACTTACAATATTTTCACTTGTTGGTATAATCCAAGGCAGATGTTTTCGTTTGGCAATACAATAGTATCTTAATCTGGAATTAGGAACCCCAACAGTAGAGGGACACAATAAACACTCTTGATAGTGAAATTCACATTCTTTTAACTTCTCAATAAATATGTCTCTTACTTCAGAACATTCAAAACCTTTTACATTTTCTAATAGTATGTACTCCACACTACATAAATCTTTGAGAATACTTAGAATATACAAAAATGAGTCTGTTCTTGGATCATTCTTATCTAAAAACTTTCCATTACGTGTAAATGGTTGGCATGGTGGAGACATAAGAATTGTATTAGGTTTTAATCTTTCTATTTGCTTAGGTGTTAAAGATTGGATATTTTTTGTTATTAGTTCTGTGGTTGGAAAATTGTGTTTGTATACTTCATTAGCAACTGTGTTAATATCTATAGCAGTCACGATATCCCCGAGCAATCCGGATTCTGTAAAAAAAAAACAAGAGTTGTATATTTTTTTAGATTACTTTGTAACCATACACAACCATTAATTTATTACCATTCCATGCACAATGCATTCCACCGATCCCACTATACAATTCTAAAATTCTATGACCCATTGTATATTTAAATATTTTGTGATTAACCTTGCTTTATAATAAATACAAATTCTAAGGAAAACAACAACATCAGTGGAGGGAGTGTAATCTTAGGCCTCTGCCTAGTGCCTATGGTTTTGTTTGAGGTTAACTATAGAACCAAACGAATTGTATTCCTAATGTCACCATTTTCAAAGTGTATATTTTAAAATAAAATTGTATTCAAAACATTGAAATTGAATTGAAATGAAATATTGAAAACCAAATGAATTTTAGGTTAGGTCAGTTACTTTTTAAAAATATAATTACATAGGCTAAGGATTAAGGATCAAGATTAAAATCCTTTAGAGCCTGAGCTCAGGCGTCTGTTGTCTGTTTGTAGACTAATCACAGACTAATGTTGTGAATTTTTGCCTTGAGTCTCGAAGGTAAAGCCTTATCTTTAATGATTTAAATGCTCGAGCCCTAAAAGCTTCAACCTTTAAAGCATAGAGCCTTGAAGATCCCAAACTTAAATGCTTATAAATAGGCTATACATACAGGCTCGATTATACAGCCTTTAGTGATGATAATATGGTGCCATAAAATAGAAAGACGAATAATAGTAATAGTTTGAAATATGAGTGGAGACAAAACATTAGTGGTTTTCCATGATCGGAAATAGTGGCGATAGACAGTCTCTGCCTACCGAAATGATATATAATGAGCATATATATCATATCAATTATTATGTTTAGCACCAACGGCGCGCATATGGTGTTGTATTGTAATAAAATTTTAGAAAGTTTTAAAACATAAAAAGTAGGTAAATTCTTGGAAGCCTTAAAAGCCTATTAGGCTCAAGCCTGAAAGGCTTGACTGGCTTATTGCGATGTCCATAAAAAAATGCCTCTACATACATAATCATGGCTAGAAAATACCTAAACGGGGTAGCCAGAGCTTCGGAAAAATAAATTCAGCCACTTCTAGAATTTGAGTCGGTAAAAGATCGGTATTTACTTTACAAATAGTTTTGGTGATGGGTCTCCAACCGCATCGCCCAAGAATCAGTAAAAATTAAAAAGCCCCAATACCCTTAGTCTTCTTTTACGAACACCCACGGGAAGAAATTGGGTAGTGCTATTCTAAGCCGACACTTCAAATCGCCTCTAGTGAAAATAAAATGTGACGCACATGGATTCAGTTTACTCGGATACTGTAAGCTTGGCATTTCAGAAGATGCTCGATTGTATGAATGATCGTGTATCATATATTATAATATAAATATCATAGAATAAGTATGAAATGAAATAATTTGTCAATCTATCTAACTAAAAAATAATTTTAACGAATATTTATGGACCGTTCCGTTTCGAGAGATAGTGGCAACTGCTACTACAATGAGCTAAATAGTCTATTATCATAAATAGTTATAGTCTTAAAACTTGGAATCAAAAGAATAATTGTATTTATCTAACAAGTCTGAAAAGAGACTGGCAATGGCAACATATCTCGTCGAAAACTAGAACACTTGCTTTTAGTTCGAGATTGTCTGTTGCCTAATCAATGGTTGTCCTCAGGTTGTCCTATAGTTACAGTACAGCTGACACAAGTACCAAAACTTGTTGAAGCTGTTTTTGATCGACACTACGGACGGACAGCCTGGTGGCAAGAGCCCCCGACCAAAGAGGCCGCGAGATTAATTATATTTTTGTTTTCATACTACCGGAGTAACTTAAAATCAAACTGAGTAAAAATTAACGTAGTTTTACCATAATTACCCAATGAGCTGTTGTGGCTCTTTATCCATTGTAGTGTTATACATACAGATGGAAACTAGCTGGTTCCAAAAAGTTTTGGAAGTTAAAAAAGGGGGAGTCTCCTTTTGTGAGTGAAAATTATTAGTTCAAGTTCAGTTTTCTTGGGTCTACTTTGAGGTCATATTGACTACTCTCAATTTAGTTCATTTAGTTTACATGGTTTTCGTTTAGAAGAATTGTGAGATCGTCTGCATAGCCTACAGTAAGGGTTTCTAAGGTTCTGAATCTCTTGAGAAAAGAGTCGACAACCATGTTCCAGAGAAAAGAGAAGAGGGACGGCTTGTCTTGGCACAATAGCTCTGGTGGTGATAGCTAGACAGGCTATGTAACATATTATAATTTTTATTAAATATCTTATTATTATTTTTATTGCATTGTATATGTATGCACAGGTTCCCTCACGACGTTGTTCTTTTACCGAAAAGCTAGCGAATAGATGATGAGCGCTTTGAGATATTATGTATTCTCCAATAGATACCTAGCGACTAGCCTGGGGACTACAGACTAGTCCATCTAACATAAAAAAAAGCCTATGGCCTTAAGTAGGTCATATTACAACGGGTGATTGAATACACTGAAAATGTCAAAGTTTATTAAAATGAATACAACGTAACGATTTTACTGATAGGGCCCTATCAAAAAAAATTGTCACGAGCACGGGCCCCATACGGTATAGTCACGCTTCTGCGGAGTTCTGCGGACAGCTATATAGAATAGAATAGAAAACTCTTTATTGTACATTACAGATAGGAACATTTTATACATATTATTTATTAAATAGAAGTACAATTAAATTAAAGGCAAGAAGGTACTAACTAAACAGGAGAGCGCACTTATAAAAATATGGTACTGAATAATGCAATTTATTACCTCGCAATAAAACCTATAATCTTTTGAACACTCTCAAGCAAAGAAACGACCTAGAACGAGAGCCCGAACCAGAGGAGTGTGTCCCGCTCGCGCGGTATCCAGTCTAGACTAAGTTCAACGAAAAACTAATTTAAACTTATTTATAGGGAATATTTTATAAAAAGCAAGTCATGAAATGTTCCATTTTAATAAATTGTTTTAATTATTATCGTCGTCAATCAACTTAAAGATAAATGATAAATATTTATATTTCGTATAATATATATATATATATATAATATTTATTTATTAAGTTTGGTAATCGGTAAAATATTATTTAAAACGGGTATCCTTGTCGTGTGTTTTGGAGCTTTTATAATTTAACTAAGTACCGTGCGTGACCTTTCTATTTCAAATAAATAATATAAGTGAAATAAGATGCCGTGTAGTGTCGGCTTAACTTGGCATAAATATTTTTCTATCAGCGCATCGTAAAAAGCAACTTAGGCTTTTGGATTGGGGCTTTTGAAGTTATTTACCAGATACTTTATCATTATTATGACCATCATTTACTTACCATTTTTTCTCTTCTCAACTTCACAAAGTACACATACATACATACATTTACTCACGGCTATAATTCTTACAAGGGGTAGCCAGAGCCAAGGAATTATAAATTTCTCGGCCACTTTTGGAAGTTGAGTGGGGAAAAGGCGGTAAAATAAAGGTTCAAAAAGTGGCTGAAGAAATTTTAACTTTAAAGCACTGGATACCCCTTCTTTTATAATCTACTAATGAAGAATATGTATGTATGTAAATATAAGTGTTTTTTGTGACCTTTAGAGGAACTCTTATTAAAACACCAACAGATGATCACCCTACTTAAAACGAGACACAGTGATCTAGTTAGCCATCCTTGTTCAGGACACTTTAGGACTCCAGTGCGCATTCCTGTTTAATTAAATAATACTTCCATGGTTCTGACTGTTGTTGTGTTTCGAGGCATTTCAAGCGTTAAATAATTACCTCCTTTGCCGTTCGTGTAAATTCGATGTTGCAGCGTATATAGTTTTTTTTAAATCATAGAGTTTTAATACTGTTTACTTTGTAAAAGTGTCAACGCAGCTCTAGTAAATACTGTTTGTGCCGTTTTGGCAACACTGAATTGTTGCTTGCTTTTGTAAACCAAACCAAGATAGATTGACCAACTAAACAAAAAAGGAAAGAAAGTGATGAAGCGGCAGCGGCGTGTCTATTGTGATCTAATGTAAGACAAGAAAATTACAGTGAATGAGATTATTGGCGCGGAAGATTAGTGTGAGTTCGTTTAGAATATCTTAGCTTAGTTCTTTTCACCTTCTATCTAAATAACTCTAACCATGAGTTTGCCAAAGGAGATACAAAGAAATTTTCATCTCTACGTAACCTATGTAGATGGAGAAGGTCCGTTCCTGCGGATAAGTGGGCAACTAGACAAACAAGCTGCCTGTATGGTAGAAAGTTTGATAGACACAGCGCGGCCAAATTTTGACCAAGGAATAGGTTGTGTGACGTCGGCGTCTATTCTTGAGGGTATTATTTGTGCCGCAAAATATAAAGATGGAGCCTACTATAGAGCTAAAATTATAAACACCACAAATCTATCTAATGGACTTGTCGGTGTACATTTTATCGATTACGGTAACAAAGATACCATTTCTCTCAGCACTATCCGCTTTCTAGACAAGTATGATCCCTTGTTACTGCAGTTACCTGGCCAAGCTACGGATTACTATTTAGCGCGCATTATGAGTGTCAGTGGCAGATGGGAGGAACCACTACTACTAAAATTGCAGAGCCTCATCTGTTACTCAGAATACCCTGCTACTGTTGAAGCTCAAACACGTTCCTTGCCCATAATATCTCTACAGTATCAAGGGAATGATCTAGGACAGTATTTAATAACTTGTAAATTTGGAATAATGGTACCTGTACCCAAGCAAGAAGTTCTTCTCCTTCAGCTTTCTAATGACAGTGTTCAACCATTGTTGTCCAATTGGTCTAGTTTTCCAACAGAATCAAACAGCTATTCAGAACATGTACCATTCTTTGCCAATCAAAATTTTCCATCAAATCCAGCTTCAGCAATGCGTATACAACAAAATGTTTCTGCTTCATATAATGGTGGGTATGCTGCACCACCACCATCATCATCTGTGAGTCAAAGATTATTGGTGAACAAAGTATCCAGAGCACCAGTGACATTGAGAGCTCCATTCAGACAGCCCCAACAGCAGGGATCTGCGCAAGTTGCATATTCTCCATATGTGCCACCTCCAGCTAAAGCTGCTGCAGCTGCGGCCGCTGCTGCTGGCACTGGCTCGGCCCCTACACCCATTACCAAAATATCTAGCCCTGCTGCTGCTGCCCCTGTTTCACCCAAAAGAGGCATAAAAACTTACAAAAGTAGACTTTTAGAAGTTAAGTCCCAACACAAAGTATTTGTCTCATATGCTGAAGAGGGTCCATCACTATTTGCTGTTCAATTAGTGACTGATGCCAAGAAGTTACAAGATATGATGGATGAAATCAATAGACAGCCGCATCGCAGTTTAACAGAGCCACCTATGATAGGCACTGTATGTCTAGGCAGGATGTCTGGTGACCGCATCATATGCAGAGCTATTGTTATGAACTTATCTGGCACCCAGTGCAAGTTGTTTTTTGTTGATTTTGGAGATACTGAAATGGTATCATACTATGACATATTTGACATTCCCGAAGAATTTGTAAAGCCTAATGTGTTTGCAATGAGATTTTCATTATCAGGTGTGAAGAATCTTAAAAAGAGTCCTCATTTAGATGAAGCATTTAAGCAACTTGTTAATGGAAAAGTTCTCACTTTAAGAGTGGTTCCACCAGAAGGGCCACCTTTAATACAATATGGTGAACTTTATATTGATAATCAAAATGTTCTGGAATTGCTTACAACAACTATGAAGCAAACATTGCAATTTAAAAATATGGATTTACTTCCTCGTGGCACAAGGTGCTTAGTTCTTGTATCATATGTGAACAGCTGTAATAGATTTTACATACAGTTATCATCAAAAATTGATGAACTGAATGCTGTGATGGATGCAGTGAAATTGCATTGCGAGCGCACACAGACCCCTGGGCAGCTACCAGTGGGTGCAGCATGCTGTGCCAAGTTTCCTGAAGATGGTAATTGGTACAGAGCAAGAGTAAGATCCACTAATGGTGGCAAGGTAGTGGTTGCTTATGTGGATTATGGCAATGAGTGTGAAGTTGAACTCTCTGACCTGCGGACTATCACTCCAGATTTAATTCAACTGCCATCACAAGCACTGATGTGTTCTTTAAAGGTAAAGTTATAAAAGCTAATAATTTTGTTTATTTGTTAAAGGATTTCATTTATTTTAACTTATTAATTATACACAGGGTTTTGAAGATAAGCCAGTTGAGACGAAAACATCAAATCTTTTGGAGATGTTAGTTCTTGAAAAGACATTACTGGGTCATGTTGTGGGTCTCTTGTCAGGCGACTCCATGTTGTTATCTCTAGTGGATGAGTCTGTTACTCCACCGATGGATGTGTATAGGAAAATGATGGAGCTGTCTCAACCAAGAGGCCATGAGGTGAGTCATCAATTATATGAAAGATTTTCTATGAGTACATTTTTTTTTCATTGTATTAAGGTGCCAACAGATGTCGATTCCAAAAATATCATACTACCTATCATAAATCAACATGATAATTTTACTTATTTTTGTATTTATTTTATATAGGATGCACTGATGTGGTAAAATTTGTTGAAATCATTCTTTTCGCTTTCAAATTAATTTACGCTTAGGTTCCTGGGTTAAAATGGAGGTCAAATATCCAGCAAAGTTTTTGCCAGACCTTCCAGCAGTGGACATAAATTTTGGGTACAAGGGTGGTACAAGGTACAAGTGCAACATATACAGAGTCAAGTTCCGATTTGAGATTTGTTTGGCTCTAATCTCAGCACTGTGTTGTTGCATAATTACCTACTTTCAGTGTGTTAATACGATATTAATTATATCTTATGCACCATGCGTAGTTAATTGAAGCAGAAAATTCTTTTTCTCTCTATGATATTGACTTTGTTTCGTGGTTAACTACTTTCGCTGATCGCTTTAAATCATAATGGACTTTATTTCAAGATTATTAGGAGTGTAAATTGTTTCACTCTAATTCTCGACACAGTCATGCAATTGTGTCTTAAGTTTTTGCTGCAGTTTTTTCTAGTTTCGTTCGGAATTCTTTAAAGTACGTATTCCTGCCAATATGTCAGTATACTTATTTATATATTCGCTGGTTTAGTTCAACTTTCTATTGATGTTTTTGTTGCGCGATTATTGTTTCGTAATGATAATTGTAGCTGCGTGAGCCTGTACGAGTGGTAAACAGGAACTTGTTGCTCATAAAAAAATGTACGAAAACTTAATATTTATTAAAACCTTGATATGGCATGAACTAAAGTAGTTTTATCGCTTTACATTGGACACTAGCTATTGGGATTATATGTAATAATAAATACTTTCATAACTCTCCTATGAGATTTAGTCAGAGATATCAAACAATATAAAGAATATTTTGAACTTTATGTCATTGGTCGGGGTATTCTACCACATTGGTACTTCGTTACTTAGTCTTTCTTAGCTGATCAGTTATCATACTACGTGTTCAATTCATCAGACGTCAATTTCACCATCTCTTATTCTATTATCTAAATAACTGGCCCTCGTCTTAGATGTTCCCTATACCTATTGTAAACAGAAAAATTGCACATCAAACATACTTGGTAGCTAAGTAGAACAGACCTCGGTCTCCGCAATGGGAATAGGTTTAAAATGAATTTCCTTTTAACTTTGCTTTATTATGTTTTATAAATAATTTATGTTTAACAAGCAGAGGTTATCTACTCTATTCTACATCTACCATTCCTTCAGGCATTTACGACGTAAATATAATATCTAAATCCCAATAACTTTACAACAGCAAAAAGTCTCGACCCCCATACGCAAAGATGCGCCTGACGTGTTCAGCTCACCGGAAAGTGTCACCTCGGACGAAAGGAAGAAGGGGTACAAACGTGAGAAGAGTTTCAAAGACGATCGGAGACCTCCGCGGGAAAACGATGATTTTGCGGCAAGACCGGGAAGTTTTAGAGCGCGGTAAGTACTTGTCTTAGTAATTAGAATGTCCATGAAAACCTCATGTTGGGATTATAAAAAAATGGAGGAAGGATAAATTATGACACCGGCGGGAATCGAACCCACGACCTCCGAGTATACGCCCCCGTCGCTCTGCCAATTGAGCTATAGTGTCAAGTGGCTACTAGTGCGAATTTTTTTTTTCTTTGTATCTTTTTCGTTGGGAGGTCGTGGGTTGGATTCCCACTGGTGTCGAAACTTTTCTTTTCTTTATTTATTAGTACTTGTCTTACTACTTTTATTCATAGGCGATGCACAGTGTAGGAAAATCGCTATCTAGCGGGATTTAATTAATTATGAATTTTAATAAAGGACAAATGTGCTAAATAGTGTAAATTGGGTTCAAATTAAATAAAAAATACTTAAATAGTGATTTAAGATGATATTATACAAAAAAAAATTGAGAAGGTTCACATTTATTTTTATTTACAATCAGTCACTAACTCAACTTTCAATCTCATTTGGAGTGGGCACAGAAAGCAATTTTAATACATCGGATTCAAGAGGACTCCGTTTTCTCTTCAGAATTAGTCTCAAGCTTGCTATGAAAGGATCTGATGAAATCAGATGTCTATTGAGTAAATCGGTATTATTATCAATTCGTGACGTTTTTCTAGTGAAAAGTTCCCTGTATCTTCTGTTATCTTTGTTTCTGGCCTCTTGTGCTTCTTCTGATAACTGACCGATCGGCAAAATACATGATGCTATGACGTCTCGACCATGAAATAAAACTTTATGGACACTGACTGGCATTTTATACCATGGATATTCCTTAAGATACAAGTCTCTGGTTTCCTTTGCATAGCAATCGAAGGAATCTAAATCGATTGAATACCCAGATCCGAGAGTTTCTAAAATAATGTGAAACCTCATAATGAGTTCTACATGTACTCCAGTAATATCGGCAGTTTTTGAAGCATCTCTGAAAAATCGCCGTGCGGTGTTACCATCATTGGTATTGCCAGCTTGCTGGGTAGGCAAATCCACTAACAAACCCAATTCATTCCGGAATATTGTTTGAATAATTTCCTTCATAGTCTTAACTTTATCTTTATTTTCTTGTCCACTAGCTTGCCAAACTTTTATATCGAGCCTATAGGCAATGTGAAGTATGCACTCCATAAATTTTATCCACGAATGCAAAGGTGAAATGCCGAAGGACAATGCATTTTGATCGAGGGGTTTCATCAAAATAAGGGCTGGAGTATTCATCTCTGAAGGCTTTGCTCCACAAGTATAGCACGTTTGCGATGAGGAAACATTAGATAGAGCACTACATATTTTACCGTCTATCATAGTAAGTAGTATGGCTAGATGAAGACGGGATTTCATGTAAAACACTGTCTGGCAAGTTAATGTGTCCATTCAACCAAGTGATGTTCTTGTTTAAAAAGCGTTCACGATGTCTACCGCTTGCTGTCCATCTTTCCTCAAACTTGTTGCACAATCTTCTTAAAAAATCCTTGATTGTGTGAATAGCACTTTCAGAAAACTCAGTATTAGCATAATTTCCTTTTATAAAAGCTAAAACAGCATCAGTTCGCTCGTTTTTCAGGTTTGCAGACCAAATATCGAAAATTTGTTTTTTTGCTATTTCGACAGTCATTCTGAAAACAAAAATAAATGTATGGGTGTCGCAAAAATGCGCAAAATGTATCAACTGTACTTGAATGTTAAGACTTGAAGCTATAATTTAAACCAATAAAATCAACAGGCGATTATGGGCGTTTAATAATAAACACAATTTTGTAAAAACATTCTGTATTAAATTATGCTTATTTTGACTCTGTTTTCAAATGATGTTATTAGACCATACTTTCAATATTAGTTCAAAAAAATATTCTTGTACTTACCTCAGAGATATACACAATCCAATATAAAACAAAAATACAATATTTTGTTTAAAACCAATTACTAATCGTAAGAACAAATACCGCTTCGATAATGATGCTTGAAATGTAAGTGTACGACTTAGATTATCTACCCACTTCAACATTTTTTATTATTATTTCTGTGCTACCCACAATAAATCCTAATATGCATAAGTAACTCGTAGGTCCTTAGATAGAAATATGCAATACTGATTTTGTCAATTGTAGAAGTTGATATTTTGAATTAAATCCCGCTAGATAGCGATTTTCCTGCACTGTGCGATGTCACAATAGGGCGTAGGTTCGAGATTGATAATGCGTAAGACACTTTTGCAAGTTGAAAGTGGAAGAAATGATCTAACAAAGAATTGGTGATTGGTTTCCAACTTACCTACCTACCTTTCGTAATAACCGGCTTAAACCAAAATACTAAATTTATGGAAATCACTCAAAATTTCGGGAAAGTAAATGACCTGCTTAAAACGCGTGTATATAAAAAAAAATGCGATAGGCTTAAAGAACCGAGTGCTGTGAGGAAATATTGCTCACATGTGTCTGTTTCATTCAACGCATCTATAGAGAAAATTAAGTACCTATTATTATATCAAGCAACTCTAAACTAATAAAGAAACCTTTTTAAATCACCCATAAACCTCATAAATAAATTTACTTCTAATGATTTAAAAGTCAAGAAAGTCATCCAGCGTCGCTTAAGTTGGAGCGGAAATATATTCTACTAAATATTTATGAATTGGTTTATAAAGAGTGCATTGATATTTTAAACAACAACAAAGTGTCGTTTAAGGATTTAACATAACACTTGAGAAATAAGACACTTGAAAAACTATTAAAAACTTTGTATTGTGTATTTTCTGGGTGTCGTAAATTCACTGGTTTGTTATGAAATTGCGTTCAATACAGCCAAAGGTATTGAAACAGAACTAGAAGAAGTCTTTGGCCGAGTGGATACGTGGCTAGATTCTGAGTCCGGTAGCGGGTTCGAATTCAACTGAGAGCGATATTCATCTGATTAGCATAAATGGTTGTTTCTTAGTTAAAAAATAATACATAACATAACATAAACGTTCACGCCGAATATCCCCGAAGGGGTTGGCAGAGGTACTAATCCTTCTGAACATCACGTGACTTTGTCACCTGGTGTTCAGAGTACCCACGTTTTGCATGGACAGTGTACTCACGTGATAGGGGGCAGGCCTATCGCCGTTTTGTACGAATACACTGTCACATGACTAAGTACAACTCAGCCATGTGGGTTTCCTCACGATGTTTTCCCTCACCGTTAACAACCATGATAAATTAACCACACATAAGTCTTTAGAAAAGACAAATTGGTGTAGGCCCGACCCAGGATTCGAACACTAGTCGCTTGCACGATAACCAAGTGTTCTACCCACTGGGCTATCACGGTTGTCACGGTTGTTAAAAAATAATAATAATAAATATTTGAAACTATTTATTTTAAAGGTTTTTAACATTTATAATTATAGTACAAAGGGGTATTAATCTATACTTATACTCGTAAACTAATGTCATTTATATTTGTATTAAAAATTATGATAGATATCGATAAGTTAGTATCCCATAACGCAAGTCTTTATTTGTGTTTACTTTGGGGCTAATATAGTTAACAACTAAAGATATAAATGTCATCTAAAACCAAGAAACATCATTTATGCCCATCACATAAGTGTTGCCCTGAGCGGAATTCGAACCCGCGACCTCCGGTCCCAGAATCTAGTCACGTATCCACTCGGCCACGGACGTCCTCGAATATGTATAAATTCCTACAGTTATTACTCTTTTAAAATAACAATCCATTATAGATATTTCAAAGAGATTAATCTACGGTCGATGACCTCTAAGCTATAATTATAAGTTGTATAAAATGTTGAACCAGTTTCCGGTTCAATTACATAATTCTATGTGTTCGCTTGTTGTGGGTGACTCAGGCTCGGACTTCAAATTATTTCATTTTTTTAAAGAGTGTTATATGTTTCGAGTAGTTGTTGTAAGAGCAAACTTGAGTATTTCTAATACGAACAAATCATTTTTATCATTAAAGATGAAGGTACTAGGTACCTGGCGCATTGGCTTGTTACCATAGCCATGTTCGTAATAATCAATTTTAATTTTCAATAGAAGACCTATTTTATATTAACATTCTTGAGCTATAAGACAGTACTTTGAAATACATATTATGTATGCAGTTGCATCTCTTAAATAAAATAAAACTCATAATTACTTGCTTTGCGAAAAAACCCAGCTTTGCGCGGTTAACGCTCTCGTCGCATGTTAACAGATTGTCTCTCTAAGTCAAAAAGTCAAATTACAGATTGTTGTCTCAAATATAATTAATTTCCTTTTTATTCATAGAACCTAATTAAACATGCCGTTCCGAGGAAATTGTTTTGTAGTATAAAGTAGAAATTTAGTATTTAGTAAAAAGTAGCCAATTTCGTGGTAGCAAATTTAATACTAACAAAACAGGTATTACACAACCTCGTACAAAGTTTACAGTAGCAAGCTAATGTGTTGTGTGATTGATAAGCTAACTTCTTAATGACCTCATCACACTACACTTATACTTGCAGCCGTTCCCTATATACATCTTCTTGTAATACTCTCCTAACAAGCAACACAAAGTCATCAACCAAAGACTATATCGAATAATAAATCTATCTACCAATTTGTCTTTTCTAAAGACATATGTGTGGTTAATTTATCATGGTTATTAACGGTGAGGGAAAACATCGTGAGGAAACCCACATGGCTGAGTTGTACTTAGTCATGTGACAGTGTATTCGTACAAAACGGCGATAGGCCTGCCCCCTATCACGTGAGTACACTGTCCATGCAAAACGTGGGTACTCTGAACACCAGGTGACAAAGTCACGTGATGTTCAGAAGTATTAGTACCTCTGCCAACCCCTTCGAGGGATATTCGGCGTGAACGTTTATGTTTATGTTATGTTTATGTAAATCTATCTCCCTATGAATTACATAGTAAAATTACCTCTATATTTCATGGACAATAGAGAAGAGCGAGGTTTCGACAGGTCGGCGCCAGCTCGCCACAGTGACAAGTTTGGTGGAAGACCCGATAGAGGAGACAGGTTGGTACTTAGAACTTAGAACATTATAGGAAGATATTATTAAGTAATTCTGCTTTAAGTTTCTTTATGTTCTTAGGGAATAAAAAATATGCTTTAACGTTATTTGATAACGATTATTGCTGAAGATGTGGCCAAACTCATGCAATTCAAAGATTCAGATAGGTTGACACGCCTTTGTAGTGATTGTGAATTGTCCTTCGATCAGATGTGATCTGACTTTGAAAAGTAATTAGTTCTGTACGTAAATCATCGCAATTTTTTGTATCAAATAAGGTAAAATCTTAAAAATGTTGGTTTAACAAATCAATAATATAACAAGATTCCTCAATGTTATATTTACATAGCATAAATGTACACATATTTTTCTATTATGTCTATTATGGCCTACAGAGTACATTATTATATTCATATTAAGTCAGGTAGGTATGGGAACAGATAGAAGAAAGAAAAGAAAGCATACAAATACATCACTTGGTTAGATGTTTTTATACATTATGTATAATTTAGGTTTAACTCAATCTTTATATAATTTAAGTGAAATTTACAAACAACACACCATACACTCATACTCAATTTATCATTTGGCGTAGACGAGGTAACACGGGGGGCGCCAGAAGCGCAACAGAGGATTCCTGGGAGGACACTCCAGCACAGAACAATTTCACACAAAACAGACAACCTATGAGAGACAAGTATGTACTATTGTTGGTATTCATGCTTTGCTAGTTGTAATTATAAGTGTTTTATACCGTACTCACTTTTTTGTTGCATATAATTATATATTTAATTAATATTAGGGGGTAGCCGTGGGACACTACACATTTTATTCGTTATTCGACTTATAAAGTTTGATGATAATATAGGTAAATCTTACTTTATTATAATAAATTTAATTATAATAATTTCAACGATCAAGAGTAATAATTTACGGGATATTACGCTAGTTGTCTTCAAAAGAATATTTATTTAATTTATGTAATATTTTGTTTTATGTAGCCTTATTTGCAACCATAAATTGATAAAGTATGTACATACATTATAATGTGTATCTATAACTATTTATGCATTACCATTTATAACAGAAGAAAACCGAATGCCGGTGATAAAGGCCCAAAAGGTGCATGGAAGAAAAATGACAGTGTTGGCAAAAGATTAAAACAGGCGGTTGAGGCGTCTGAGAGCTTCAGCCAAAAGGGCCATGGTCAGGATCGGAGCAAACGGTATTGTGTGTTGGAGAACTGACATCACCGTTTCGCTTTTGTGCACTTCCTTTGTCGTTTTATTTGTATTGTTAGTACTTATATAGTCTTAGTGGTTCCCATATTAGTCTATTGCATCGCTACCATTAAATCCCTCTTCTTGCATTGATATCCTTAAATTTTCTTAAAAAGATTGAGCGTAAAGACATAGCTTGCTTGCAGGATCTGTGGATGAATTATTAGAGTTTCTACATTTAATTTATTGCTGAAGAAGAAGCTTAATTTAATAGCTAACATAGTAAACCCATGTGTAAATTTGTATTTGTTAGTCTCCTTAAAATACCATTGCTTAAATTTATACACTCTGCAGATTTATTTTCCAAGCATATTGTGAAGTTTATTTCAATTATACCAACAATCAAGTAAACTACAAGATCCTTTGATAGGGTTGCCTGTAATAACGCCATGTTTCATTTTCGTTCACATAAGTTATCCTGTGAATTGTCCTTCATGGTTTGGTTTATTACCTTATAACAATGCTAGTTATTTATTGCACCATGTAACCACTAATGATGTGTACTAATTGTCTGTCACCCAATGCAATATAACATCCTTCCAACATATCATCACTGTGGAAATCGCCATGGCAACAATATATTTAAATTTAATAAATACTAAGTTAAAATAAACTAACTGTTTTCAAAGATTTTGAATACTTAAGCCATCCCGGAAATATCTTCATGTTGTGTTTCGTACAGTTCTTCATATAGTTTTTTGTTTTGAAAAGAATACGACTAAGGGTTTAGAGATACGCATTCTGAACAAACGCAGAAGAGAAAGAAAGAAATTTTCTTGTGAATTAATTATTCAAACAAATGGTTTACCTCTGAGTAACAAATTGTAACATGCCTATACTAATGTGATGCAAATAGAATGCACAATCAAATCAATATCACCCAATGCAATTGTGTCAAGACTGATATTAATCTTCTTTACTCAATCAACTACAACATCAAAAAAATCATTTTAAGTATTTGTTATTTCAATGTTTAAATTCCCCAAATGTTTGTAAGAGCATTGATATTTTCATCACTTGACTTTTATATTACATACATATACTCACGGCTATAAATTTCTAGGTGGGGTAGCCAGAGCATTAGTTTCTCTTTTGTAGAACTATTAGCCAGTGAATACTTGCCATAATAGGATGCACGTGCGTCTTGCTTGGTTCTGTGGATCTCACTCACTTAGCACCGCTCAGACGCTCACTGAACTCATTCATTCAATGCACTAGGCATTCTTATTATAGTTACTTTTAATAAGAAAAAAACTAGATTTTCTTATTATTTCGTATATACCTCTTTTGACGACTCATATTTGCTTATCGTTTTTATGTCTATTAGTCTGTCCATATAGGTGTTGGTATTGCTCAAATGTGTGTTTTTAAATTTAATTTTACTGATCCTCTTGTTATGACAATAAAACTTTTATAACCGCTAATTGATACTTATTTATATCCTCACTTACACATGCGTGTAATTGATTGCTACCACTATTGATCTTGGTACTAAAAAGTTTAAATATCATTGTGCTCACAAAAATGATTTTATTTCAGCGAAAACAAATTCAACAAGCAAGATGACTGGGAAGAATCAAAGAACAATTGGGATTCGAACAGAAAACCTGACAGGAAAGATGATTGGGGTGAGAAAAAGAATAAATGGGGCGATAAGAAAGATAACTGGGGCGAGAAGAAAGATAATTGGAGTGAAAAGAAGGATAACTGGGGTGACAAGAAAGACAATTGGAGTGAAAAGAAGGATAACTGGGGTGAGAAGAAAGACAATTGGGGTGAAAAGAAAGACAATTGGGGTGAAAAGAAAGACAGTTATGGTGAAAGGAAAAATAACTGGGGTGAAAAAGAAAACTTCCAGAAAAGAGACTTCAAAGAAAGAGGTGATCGTCCACCTCGTAGTAACTTTACTCCGCGCGACAGAGCAGACAAGTCCTTCGGTTCCGGGTCTGAAAAAAGCTACAAATCTGATGCCGCAAGAACAGGGCGGGGCCCACCTTTCAAAAGTCGAAGTAATTTCACACAAGTCCAGTATAAGGAACTACCCAGTCCAGTGCCACTTACTACACCTTTCTCAGAACAAACCATCGAACCTAACGCACAGCACGAAGTTTCAGTTACATGGATCATTTCCCCCGACAGTTTCTACACACAAATTTTATCTTTGCAACAGAAGTTCTTAGATATGATGCAATCAATACCAGATATATATAAAGGAGTCAAACCGTATGTCGGCGACATTCCCGTGGGAGCTTCTGTGTTAGCCAAATATCCTGAAGACGGCGTTTTGTACAGAGCCAACGTTATTTCAGTGCAGCCTTTCGGCAAATTCATAGTTCAGTATATAGATTTCGGCAACAAGTTCTTAGTTGATGCCAGAGATATATGGCAATTAGACCAGGGACTTATGGAATTGCCCAAAATGGCTGTCCACTGTTCTCTACTAGGCGTAGCGCCGAAAGACACCGAATGGAAATCGAACAATGAAATAGACCTCTGTTTTAATGCGCCGAGGTACCAGTGCATCTTTACAGAATGTACGGAAGGAAAATACAAAGTATCACTTTGGAATAATGGCGCTAGTGTAGCAGATATGTTGATAGAAAAGGATTTGGCGACAGCAGCAGATCAAGGGTCCTCTGTTACTGTAAAAGGTGAGAATTTTGTCTCTATATCTCCGTTTCAAGTTATAGTTCTGTGGATGTTAATATGATACTAAAGTTGTTTATTCATTTCACGCAAGCTTCTGGACCTGAAAAAGGTATTTTCTCTAATTACCATTAGTTATTCATGTATACTGTTTTTTGATTTACATTTTTGTGTTATAGATGAAGCCATAGATCTGACAATAATAGTAGGACAAGAAATTAATTGTCGCGTCACCCATGTGGAAGCTTTCACTAAGTTCTATGTGCAACTCGATCTTGAAAAGGCAGCTTTGGTGGAAGAAGCAATTGCTAATTATGATGTTAGCTTGGTAAGTTTCTTCATGGGTTTCTATGTAGATGTCTATCCCATTGCTCAATAACTTCCCATAAGGCATCGAACATCCTTAAATTGTTTTTACACCTACATAAGAAGTCAGATACTGCTATTCTGAGCCTAATTTTACTAATAAAATATACCGAAGCATTACAAGCAAGATATGAATTAAGAATATAATTAACAACTATAATAATAATCACTAAACTTAAATTATGCTAGCAAATCATTTTTGTGTCCCTTAGCACCCCAGTTTTTTTTACTTTTGTAAATATTTGCGATATTTAAATGCTCATCTACCTACATTTTCAGCTAACCCCCCTCGCGGCCGAAAACCTCGCAGAAGGTGTCCACTGCACTTTAAAACACGAGGGTAAAATATACCGCGCGATACTCAACAGTGTGGCGGATATTACCGCGATCGACGCAGTGTTACCGGACTATGGACGGCAAATTAAGACTTCTCTGGACAATGTAAGTTTGGTTTTAGTAGCTTGTTAGCATTTTGATCCTACAGTAAAAGTTCTGCACAATCATCTCCCTAACAACCCCCTTTTGGCTTGTTACCCCCCTTTGCTACCCGACGTTATACACAAATAATAAATAGTTAACATAATCACTCTCAGTTTGCTATTTCTCTAACTATGAAATTTTTGTTACAGCTCATGATTCTACCAACTGATCTAAGTGTATACTATTATCAATCTCTAGAATGTAGTCTGAACAATTATAAAGATGAATCCAATAAGTTATTAACTCTGGAGCAGCTAAAAGAAAGGCTTACTGATAAGAAGTTCATCATTTATATCAATGACGTGGAAGATTATGTGTAAGTTTGTTTTGTATACTGTCGCTGTATTTGGCAATAGTTATATTTTCATGTTGTAATATTACTATTTTAGGAAAAATGAGGAAAATAATCTTTTTTGTTATTAACTTGTTTCAGGTTAATCACAACATTATATGACAGTATTACCGGCCAAAAAGTAGCAATATTTGAGCCAGATGAAGGAGCATATGAGAAAGTAAATCAGTTGTGTGCTCGATCTGTATATAACTACAACTTTGGATTAGCTACTGTTGCCCATGCAGAGACCCTCAACGAAATTTATTTAATGAAAGCTTCAGATGATGTAAAAATCGGCCTTCTTTTAGAAGAGCTTTTCAAGTTCTATGAAGAAGGTAATTTAGCTTAAAGTTGAAACTCTTTAAATAACTTGTAACATCCCATTTCTATGAACTTTACTTATCATTTATTTTCCTCATAGGTATGCCCGAAGAGCAACCATCGTTTGAAGAAAGTGAGAAGTGTGCTGCAAAATCCAGTGATGGTAATTGGTACAGGGCAACCATCACCAGTGCAAGTGACACAGAATGTACTATTCAATTTGTAGACTACGGAAACAGTGAAACTGTACCAAAAGAATCTATTAAAAAACTCGACATAAAATTCTATGAACCATGTGCTTTAGCACTAGTTGTAAGCCTTGGACTGGTACCTACAAATGATGATGCTTTGATCAAATTCAAAGAATGGACTGAAGAGAAAGAGCTTCAAGTGACTCTCAGCTTCGGCTCAGATGGTTGGCTCGCTAATCTTCATTTAGATGGAGTGGATTTGGCCATGAAACTTGTAAACGAAAATCTTGCAGCTCCACCCAAAGCTAAAGAAGAACCTGAAGTTATCGCTACAGAAGTGGAACCAATTTCACTACCTCCAGGTTGTACTCAAGCATACATAAGCCACATAGATTCACCTGGTCAATTTTGGCTGCAGACTGTAGAAAATGTCGACAAAATCGAAGAAATCCAAAGTGAATTGCAAGAGAAAGCCGCCGAGTATCCCAATGTAGAAAATCGTGAAGTAGGTACATTGTGCGTCGCTAAATACTCTGCTGACGATCAATGGTACCGTGCTGTCATACTGGACTCAGACTCGGATATCACAACTGTGCGCTTTATAGACTATGGCAATGCCGATGTTTTGGACAATAAACCAGACCTCCTCAAAATAATGCCTGAGCACTTGAAAAATATCGAAAGTTACGCTATAAAATCAAGTGTTAATGCCACCCCAACAGGCACAGGACAATGGTCAGAACCGGCTTCTGATTACTTCACAGAACTATGTGGTGACCTATCGGCTCCCTTCGATGCTGCCATTATTCTGAAGGATGTCACGACTTATGTTGACCTTTATATTAATGGTCAAAATCTTACGGAAAAATTGGTTAGTGAGGGTCATGCAACTAGATCGGAAGAAGCAGAATGTGGTGGGAATTTACCTACTTGCTTTGCCAGTCACATAAATTCACCGTCTGAGTTCTGGATTCAATTAGAAACAGCTACTCCAGAGTTACAGGCTGTAGAAAATGCTATGGTTGATGCAGAGAACTTCCCAGAACTAACGAATAAAGAAGAAGGTGTAATTTGTGCTGCTAAATATCCAGAAGATGGAGCATGGTACCGAGCCCAAGTGATTGTAGATGGTTCTGAAGGAACAGAGGTGCTTTTTATGGACTATGGTAATGCGTCCATCACTTCGGAATTGCGCACACTACCAGAAGAACTCAAGGTTAAACCGGCATTATCGAGGAAGTGTGCATTACAGAAATCTCGCGACATCAAAACATGGTCACGCAAATCAGAGGCTAAATTCAATGAACTAGCTGCTGAAGGGGCAACAATATTTAATGTCCAGTTTATTGCTTCTGGTGATATCTCAATTGTGGAACTATTTTTAGATGGTAAATCAGTCACAGAAGAACTGGTTGCATTGTGTGAAGAACAGACTGAACAGAATCTAGCAGAACGACCAATACCAGTTGGACAAGACTTACAAAGCAACTGCAAAATTTGCTATTCTAACTCTGTAGATGAATTTTATGTTCGTCTTGACACTGCTGCTACAGACCTTGAAATGGTTGTTGAAAAACTAATTGATGCCCCTGAGTTTAAAAATGCTTTAGAACTTAAAGTTGGATCGATTTGTGCCGCCTTTTGGGAAGAAGATGAACAATGGTATAGGGCCAAAATACTTGAATTTTGTGATGTAGGTGCCCATGTACAGTTTATTGATTATGGTAACAAAGCTAAATGTGAAGAGTTTAGACAACTACCACAGGAACTTTCCAATTTAGAATCTTTAACTAAGTGTTGCCGCTTATCAGGTTCAGAAAGTATAAGTGACCATGCTAAAAAACGTTTTGAAGAAATTGCTAATGACAACTCAGTATTTTTAATTGAGTTTTTAGATACTTCTAAAGAACCAGCCCTAGTTAAACTAATATTAAATGATACGGACGTTATTTCTATAATTAATCGAACAGTTACCGAAGATAAAACACCAAAAGTGGAAACAGAGAATGTAGCAGAGCTAGATGAAACAGAAGATGGAGAGACGCCTAATGAGTTGAATGAGAGTATAGATAGTAGTAATACTGTAATTGAAAATAAATCATTTGAGGGTGATTGCGCTGAACTGGTCGAAGGAGAAGAAGAAACAACACTAAAGTCGCCAGAAGTTGAAAGCAATAACTCCACCTTGAAATCTTCAGATGACACCATTCAGACCACTGAAGGTGACGAATCAAGAGAATCTTTTCATACAGATACTGAATATACAAGTGATAATGAAAAATCACCTATGAAAGATTCCCTCACAACACAGACCATATCCCAGACAGAAACATCTGAAGACACGCAACTATCAAACAAGGAAAGCAACAATACCCCTGATGGATCTCCTACCAAAAAAAATGTAGACAAAGAATCTCCTAAAAACTCACCATCAAAACCAGTTGAAGATAAATCTTCTGAAGAGAGTCTTACGAAAAATACAATTGTAGAGAAAGAAGAATCTCCTAAAGTGTCACCAACAAAAAATACAGATACAGATAAAGAAAGTCTCAATGAAGTTGTTCCAGATGATTTGATACAACACATAGAAAAAGAGGCTTAAGGTCTGTTTAACTATAAAATGTGCCGGTAAATAATTATGTGAACACAAATTTAGTGCCTATTAGCACTTGTAAAGTGTAAAGTGTGATATTGGACTGCTAAAAAACATACATTGTTTGTCTTATGTTTAGGTTAAGAAATCTTTAATGATGTTATTTAAAGAATAATTTCTAATTGTCATATTCCCAAATGTTGGTTGTGATCCTCAATATAACACGACCACATCTGAGTCTTCAGAAATGTTTGTTATAGTTGATTGAAGCAACCTCAAGCATTCTCTTGATACTCATTGCTTTTTATTAAGTTTCAGTTTTGTTTATATACTAAATATATAAGTATGTTAGTATTAAGATTTTCCAGTTAAAACACCGTCTAAGTTTGTTACACTTTCATTTGTTATTTGTTTTTTATACGTAATACACAACTTGATTAAGACTCATTTGTTTATTTCAATGTCGTATGTTAAATCTCAATCCTTATGTATATATAATTTTCCATTTTAAATAGAAGGAAACAAAGGATGATTTCTAGAACCACATCATTTCTTTTTATTATTATTATCATCTTTTCCCCAAGCAACTTCCAAAAGTGGCTGAGGAATTCATCATTCCAAAGCTCTGGCTACCCCGTTAAGGGATTTATAGCCGCGAGTATATGTATGTATGTATGTATCATTTCTTTTCGCGGGTAGGGCCTGGAGACAGATAGACAGCGGAGGCTTTGTAATAGGGTATTAAGGTCCCGTTAAAAAGGGGCGTAAACAAGATGAAACAAGAAAATAATTCTGTTATGTATGGGTACAATAATAGTAACGGTAAAGTCATAGTCATACCTACCATCATAGAAATATAATACGGTATAATAGTATCTAAGTAGTTGTATAAGGCTACCTTGTTTTAACGGATGAGGTTGCTGGCAGCACAAACAATCATAGTAACTATACAGTAGGTTCGAACATCTCTTGTGCTCTTGCTTTAACTATTATTGTATCTATAAACAACTGAATTTCTATAGTAAGCCGGCCATATCCACATTTAAAAAACATTGCAAACGCGCATGAACTACGTGTTTTTATATGTTGTTAGGTGAGAGTTCGAAGAGAGTTGAGAGTAGTTAATACCCAAGGTAGCAACCCTGAAAACCTTTTCTACCTCTAGAGTATTTTAAAAACCGCGAAATTTTGGCACAAATTTCAGTTTGTTATAAAAGTCTACTTAGCGAAACCTGAGCACACTATGGGCCAGTTTTTTGATCCGGAGTTAAAAATATAACCATTTGTTACATTGACTATAGTTAAATGACTAACCAGTAGTTAAATCGTAAATCCATTTTGGTTCGATATTTGACCATTAGTTACTCTAACCATGGGTCAAAAAATGAATTTTGCTGATATTTAACTAATAGTTACGATATTTAACAAATTGTTGAGTTAATCACGGATCAAAAAACTGGCCCTATGTCTATTGATTGCGAAGATACAGCAAGTCAAAGATGGGCAACAATATAATTGGTGGAGGATTTACATCCAATTACACAAATGGTAAGGAGCTGAAAAAAAGCCGTATGGCTGGGGATGGGAGACCGGCAAACAAGGTCTAATGCCTGTCACAATGTGCGCAGAGGTCTCCAGACCATGCTGAAAAATGTTGGATTGCAAATGAAAGAAAGATTGCTTAGGTTCGTACCCTTGCAGAAAGGCCGGGCTAAAGTGCTTTATATTATGTTCTTTTTGCCAAGGTCGAAATTGCAACAACGCCATCTCTATCGTTCTGGATGTCGAGGACGAGGATGAGGCAATCCAACACCATATGCCGACCCGCCTCCAGAAAAAACTACACCTCCATCCACAGATCTTGACTTGTTCAGACCTGGTCCCTCCAAAAGGACGACACTCCCAAGTCTCTAAATTTGTATAAATTTTTATTTTTATGTCGTTACACTGTTTTTATTGTGTTTACTTGACCTTAAATGCCAAATTTGTGCTTTTTGTTCCAATTCAAAAAAAAGTCAAATTCAAACGTACACACAAATACTCACGCCATTAGTTCCCATTGGGGTAGGCAGAGACTATCGATCGCCACTTCGTACCAGTGTTGATGAGGAGTCCTCTTCCTCAAAATGAGGAATTTCCTCATATTTTTGAGGTTCCTCTTCCTCAAAATTTGATTTAAAAAATCCTCTTCCTCATATTTTAAGAGGAACGACAGTTATAACTTTTGTTGAAACGAAATGTGTGTGATAGAGAGAGACAGCGAAGTCTCGCCGTATTAAATAGTTAAAGGAAGACAGAGATGAAAACATATAAACAAGTTCAATACTGGCGTAATCTGCGTAATGTTACTTGTTCTTTTATTCCTCTTCAGCATCCTCATCCTCTTAGTCTACCAGATTCCTCATCCTCTTCCTCAAAATAGATTTTCTAAAATTCCTCATCCTCTTCCTCATGACAAGTTCCTCAACAACTCTACTTCGTACGATTCTGACAAACCTCTCTAGCTTCGTTTACATCCATCAATCTTTTCATACATGCTCTTTTATTCTTCATACTACAGACGCCTGCCCTTGAAATTCAAACGTTCACGCCATATAACCCTAAAGGGGTAGGCAGAGGTACTTATACTTCTAAACGTTACGTGACATTGTCATCTGGTTTTCAGAGTACCCACGTTTTGCATGGACAGTGTACTCACGTGACAGGGGGCAGGTCTATCGCCGTTTTGAACGAATACACTGTCACATGGCTAAGTACAACTCAGCCATGTGGGTTTCCTAAAATGTTAGTTAACCACCATGATAAATAACCACACATATCTTTAAAAAAGACAAATTGGAGTAGGCCTGACCCGGAATTTGAAACATCATCGCCTGCACGATAAGCGGGGTTCTACCCACTGAGCTATCAAATTCAAATATATTTATTGCAAGTCACATTGTGGGATTAGGTGGTAATGAGTTGATTAGTTACAAATGTGACACCCTGCAAGGGCGCAGCAACCTAAGAGGCTTAAAACAACGTTGCTTGTCCTAATACATCCTACATATATTATTGAGCACAATGTATTTTTTATTCAGCCCAGGTAGCGAGTCGGCTCGTGCACAAAGGTTTCCGTACCATCATTTAGGAAGAGGTAGTAGCATTCTAAGCCGACACTACACGGCAAAGGTATTTTTAAAAGGCAATAAAACAAAAAACTGACCTAAATAACTTTATTACCTTAGTACAGACAAAAAATGCGCTACAAAAATCTTCTGTACATTACATATCATTCTTAACTTTACATAAATACTACGAAAGTTCGGTGCGATATAAACATAAATGCATTTAAAATATAAGTATATACAATGTCCAGCATTAATATTTAGCACTTCATAGAAGTCCTACAATAGAAAAGTCTTTAAGGTCATCATTCTTTTCGAGAACAAGTCCTTTTTCGTTCGCTAAATGAAGTACGGATAGTAAGGCTAGAGGTACACTGAGTGATTCTCTCATGTTAGTTGATAACTTGTTTGGTAACTTGGAGTATACTGTGAAGAAAGTCGTTGGTGATACATCTTCTTTTTCGTCTGAAGAAGTCTTCTCTGTCAGCATCTTCCAAGTTTGATGTTTTAATTGTTTCATGTCCACTTTTTTCGCTCGCATCGCGTATGGGATGAATATTTTTGCGATCTGTTGAAAAATACGATGCATTAGAAAATTTAGTCGCAATATTACACACAGGGTATTAAGTTTAATGCACAATCTTGTTTTAAAATATTTGTATAATATATTAAAAAGGGTATGGGGCTTTTTAAGTGGTTTTTGGGCGATGGCGTTGGAAACCCATCACTAAGAATACTTTATTTCTTTCATCTTGTCCCTTATCAACTTCCAAATGTGGCCGAGGAGTTTCCAGCTCTGGCTACCCCTTTTTGGGATTTGTGGCCGTGAGCAAATGTATATACGTATATAATATTAGCCTTCCTTAGTCTTAATTTGAAAGAAATATGGTCAGTATATTAAATATTTATATTCATATACCTTAGTGGGCGGTTCCAACATATCTCCGAAATCCTCACTCTCCGCATTCTTCACCTGTTCTGGTAAATCTCCGGCCGCCGTGCCGTCCTCGTTGGCCCAATCCTCAGCATCCTGAGGATAAGTAGAGTGAGGAAAAGATGAGAAACGTTGTTGAGATAATGGAAGGAAAGTTGATTATATATGTAATATCATGACTGTGTTGAATTATATATTTTTACTTAATTACTCATACTCAATTAATTCTAGTTCGCAGAAAGTATTTTTTGCAATTTATATGATCCTGAGAACTGTCACATTAAGTATTCTTTTCATACATGCTGTTTTCTTCTCAATTAGAACACCCGCCTAATATATCTGCTAGCATATAGATATTCTTAGGTTGAACTCGTCATTTTATAATACACATTAAAAAAACTACGAATTGGCTACTAAAGAAGTGCGCCCTCTGTAAGTAGTAAGAAATTGCACTAGACTTATATTAAACATTACGATTTAGTTCACATTAGACTTTCAAAAATTAATAATTTTTTTGTTGGAAACATATATAATATAATACTCACAGGCACACTATTTGGACAATAAGACGCGTCGTTTTCATTATCATAGTTGTATTCTTTCGGCTCGTCTACTTGTACTGGCTCCTCTTGTTTAGATTTTTGTTCTAACTCGCTTTTTCGGAGTAGAACCACTTTGCGACGGAGGAATAACTTACGGAAGTATGATTCGTCGAGACCTCTGGAAGTTGGAATTGATATTAAGCATACATGCATATACTCACGACTACAAATCCCCAAAAAAGGGCAAGCCAGAGCCTCTTAATCAGCAAAGTCTAAGAATCTATTGGAAGTTGAGTTGGGAAAAGTTTGTAAAGTATAGGTTATTGCCATCATCAAACTATCCTGAAAATCACTTTGAAAACCTCAATACTTTTTGTCTCCTCTTACGAACACCCACGGTAAGTTGTGGAGTAGTGGTATGGTAAGCCGACACACATCATGTTATTTAGGGAGGTGCAATAGAAGAGAAGTTCCAAAGGCGAGTTAAAATTCATAAACATATTTCTTATTCATAATCTATGTAATGAGTGATGATTTGAATAATCTATATTATAGCAACACAACTTTGCAGCAGAGGAATATCTTGCGGAAGTATGTCTCGTTGAGACCCCTGTTGGAATTGTTATTTAGAAAGGTACAATATTTTGATTCTATATAAATGTGTTACAATTAATACGGCAATCTAGGGAGGTAAATTCATTAACTTATTTCGCTTTCTTCATCTACACTAATTATACACAATTGATTGTTAGTGTTTATTTTTTATTGTATTGAGGAACACAACAAATGATTTGTTAGTGTTTATTTTTGATTGTATTGAGGAATCCAAAACAATGCCACTAATAAAAAAAAACTTTTAATAAAATTCTACAAACTTAATTAGAAAAATAGGCTACATACTATCGACCTTAATTTTATAAGCGATGAGCAGTTAGTGAAGAAACTTTAATATTTGAAAAATATCACTACTAATATATATATATAATTCACGTGTCACAGTGTTTAACACCAAACTCCTCTGAAATGGCTGAAATAATTTAAATGAAATTTTGCATACACATTCAGTAGGTAAGAGAATAGGTCTATAATTTTTATTCCCGTAAGTCATAAGGGTTGTACATGTACACCGCTAATATTTTATTTTTATTTTATCGATTAGAAATTCCCTAGAAATAATTTAAATGGCAAAACAATGTTTAGCCGTTTCAGCTAGTATAAGTATAGAAATATAAAATAATACCTATCAACAGGCGTCTTAAAATTAGCCTCATTCCACGTAGGTCCGGTGGCCAAAGTTTTCCTGCTAATCATAATTTTCGCAGGTTGTGCCGGTTCGTATTCTCCTCCGATAATTGAGTGGTCAGTGGCCAATCCACTTACTGTGAAGTCTAGTTGCTTTTTGGTCCGTGGTTTTTTACCTTCCACTGTTAAACGACCCGCTGTCGATTGGGTGCGTTCTGTCATTTTTGAAGCTGTAAAGAGTATTTGGGTATTGTTACAAAGATTACTTTAGGATGTGATAGCTCAGTGGGTAGAACACATAGATAGAGTATGCTATACCTACGTATATAGATTGGCAATACAAAGATGTCAGTGATATAAAAATCTTTGTTGGCTAATACCGATTATTATATATAATGTCTACAAACAGCGAGAGTTTTAAAATATGTATATATTACTATGTGTATACCTCTATTACTTCTCAGTCGCCAGTGCAATGGTCTCATATCGTTAACTCTGGCAGGTTCTCCTATATCTGTGAGTGTATGTATGTATGTATGTTTGTATGTATCTATGTATGTATCTATGCACCTCTATTACTTCTCAGTCGCCAGTGCAATGGTCCTGCCCAGCAATGCAACGAACAGTATGCGTACTCAAGTCGCAAATCTGAGGTATTTCTTGGTCTCATATCGGTAACTCTGGCGGGTCCTACTATAGCCGTGAGTGTATGTATGTATCTATGTATGTTTGTATGTATCTATGTATGTTTGTATGTATCTATGTATGTTTGTATGTATCTATGTATGTTTGTATGTATCTATGTATGTACCTCTATTGCTTCTCAGTCGCCAGTGCAATGGTCCTGCCCAGCAATGCAACGAACAGTATGCGTACTCAAGTCGCAAATCTGAGGTATTTCTCGGTCTCATATCGGTAACCCTGGCGGGTCCTCCTCCGATTCCTATTCGAGCAACGCAAGCTGCAACGGCCACGTCGCATTCTTCGTCGCTTTCTATGCCAGCTAGGGGCTCGTCATCTGTGGGGTGTTATAATTATAATTTAGAATAGAATAACTCTTTATTGCACATCAAACACAAATTTACAAAAAATAATAATATGATCAAACAGTTTACAAAGAGGTACAATAGGCGGTCTTATCGCTAAAAGCGATCTCTTCCCGACAACCTTTGAAAGGTGAGATCGGTAAATTAATTACTTGGGTAGGTGCACAAAATAAGGCGAAAAAAAAATGTTTAAAAAAATTAGTTAGTTTTGTGGGAACAGCAAAGATATACTGGCCAGTAAACCTTGCTGTGTACCAACTTAAACTTTGTATTTATGCTTAGCTCGAAAAACATTTACATACCGTGATGTGGGAATATGAGTGAGACGCTGCTATGTGCGAGTGAGTCCGCAGTAGTGTGCGCTTTAACATTACTACCACAGTGTCATGGAATCTTTAGGAGTTAAGTTTAAATTAAGCTTTGACCAGTTGAAGAGTTTTCGAATCATTTTGATAAACTATTTAAGCCCATGTTTCCTGTATTTGAAGCCAACTCTATTTGAACTACAAAAGGTTATTGCTTTCGACAGTATGAAATATTTTAATGAATTTAGACTAGATGATAGATAACCAAAGTATGTTTGTTAGATTTGGAGTTATGAATCACGGTTTTGTCATTTTTTATTTGATAGCCGGTCCTGGCCGTTAGACGTCTGTAGCTATAATTTACAAAGGAAATTTGAAGTACTGACTATTCCGTACGCACGTCAGTACGTGCTGACGGTCAGGACCTAAGGTCAGGTTAGCTCTGAACACAGCCTAAGAGTCAGTACAATACATTCCAGTGAGTAATTTGGTCTGTACTATAATGATATATTTTTTACTATACATACCCAATAAGTCATTGTGATTGTCATCATCAGGTATAGGCTCTACTTCCGCATTGACATCGAACGCCAGCGCTTGTTGCGACAAGTTCAGACGATTGTCTTCCACCCAGTTGTTGACGCGATTGTCACTGATATAAGGAGAAAAAATAAATCATACATATATTCACGGCCATAAAACCCAAAAGGGGTAGCCAGAGCTTCAGATCTAGAAATTCTCAGCCACATTTGGATGTTGATAGGGGAGCAGATAGCAGAAATAAATTATTGTTGGTGATGGGTCTCCAACAGCATCTCCCAAAAACCATTTTAAAAAGCCCCATACCCTTAGTCGCTCTTACGACACCCGTGGGGACAAAGGGGTAGTGACATTCTAAGTCAGCACTACACAAAAAATAAATTAGGTATCTTATATCTAAGGTCTCTGCAGTATGAAATTAGCTTAGCCTAGCTTTGAAAGAGCAAAAACTATTTTTAAAAATAGTCAATAGCTCCCCACTAGTCAATACAAATTAGTGTCAATACGTCATTGAAAGATGTTTTGTTTTAACTGTGCAGAATATTTTAAAACCAATTAACATATTTAAGTGTAGTTGATGTATATGTACCCACCTATGAAAATTATACAGCGCGCTGCGCCCGCGCATTCGTCAGCTTTGACAGTAATAAACCAGTACGTGTGTTAAACGGTCGTTTTACTTATCTCAATACTTATCACTGGCGACGAGGTTTTTTTCGAGTTACCTGCGCGAGTAAAAGTTACGATGGCGTTTTTGGGTAATTTGCCTATATTTGACCACAAAAGTGGTGAATGGTCACTCTTTAAGGGACGTTTAACACAGTTTATAAAGCTAAATTCGGTGGAAGGAGAGTTTATGAGTGCAATTCTCATCACTCATTTGTCCGATGAGTCGTATCGTTTGTTGCGAAATCTTGCCTACCCGATAGACGTGGATACGCTTAGCTACGTAAGACTGGTTGAATTACTCGATAATCACTTCAAACCGAAGAGTTGTTCATACGCGTACAGAGCGAAGTTTTATGGAGCAACAAAGAGTCCAGGCGAAAGTTTGGGAGACTGGGCGGCGCGACTCAGAGGTCTAGCGACCTATTGTGATTTTGGCACCGCCTTGGAAACGAATCTCACGGATCGTTTCGTCCTTGGCCTAGACTCAGGTCCCGAACGCGATAATTTGTTCGAGCAAATTCCGAAAAAGGTCATTTAAAAAAAATGTGTAGTAAAAAAAACAGTGCTCATTCACGTCTTAATAAAACAAGTGATGAGGAGTGCGACGCTAGCGGCTGTGAGGAATGCCATAATTTTAATTTGAGGTATGTGACTGATAAGCCTATTAAAGTAAATATAACCATAAATAGTACGAATATTGACATGGAGCTAGATTCTGGTTCGGGTGTATCAGTTATTTCAGAGAAACTGTATCGTAAATTCTTTTCGAATTATTCTCTAATGGAAAGTAACTTGAAAATGTGCTTATATAACGGACATAAAATTGCACCTTTAGGATATTTTAAAGCAGTTGTCATATTTAATCAATTGGTTAAAAAGATCATATTTTTTGTTGTTAAAAACGGAGGGCCGCCACTACTGGGTCGCAATTTTATGTCAGCATTTGATATAACGTTTTCTACTAAATTAAATAATATTTTCTGCGAACCAAACGAATTAAACAAGTTATTGGAACAATATTCTGATTTATGGCGGGATGAATTAGGATCATTTAATAAATTTAAAGTACATTTACAGTTAAAAGAAAATGCTATGCCTAAGTTTTTTAAATCGAGGACAGTCCCTTTCGCTTTGAAAGATAAAGTAGAACAGGAGTTAGAGAGGTTAGTCAGTTTAGGGATTTTAGTTCCTGTTAACCACTCGGAGTACGCCACCCCAATAGTTCCAGTGCCTAAGGAGAACGGTAAAGTAAGAATAGCGGGTGACTACTCGGTAACCTTAAATAAAGACTTAGTAGTCGAAAAATATCCTCTGCCCAGAATAGAGGAGGTGTTCGCTAAGCTCGGAGGGGGTCAGCATTACTCAAAAATCGATTTAAAAAACGCGTACAATCAATTTATTTTGAGCGATTCCTCACAAAATCTTACAACCATTAACACCTCCAAAGGATTGTTTAAATATACGCGCCTGGTTTACGGATTAGCTAACGCGCCTGCCATCTTCCAGAAATCGATGGAACAACTCCTTTCAGGCATAGGTGAGGGTGTAAGCTGCTGGATTGATGACATCTGCGTTACGGGGCCCGACAGACAAACACACTTAAAGCGACTAAAAGAAGTACTGAGTAGGTTAAGTGATGCAGGGTTGAGGTTACAAAAAGAAAAGTGTGAGTTTTTTAAGGATAGTGTAACATATTTAGGCTACGTTATTGACAAAAATGGATTACGGACGTGTCCAGAGAAAGTTCGTGCTATCATAAAAGCTCCGGAACCGACAAATATTACAGAAGTAAAGAGATTTTTAGGAATAGTAAATTACTATCGAAATTTTGTACCAAACGCATCTTCTGTATTGAGTCCACTCCATGAACTATTGCGAAATGGGGCACCTTGGCAATGGGGTGAGCGCCACCGTCACGCCATGCGCCGCGTGCAGCGCGAGCTGGCATCGGAGCGGGTGCTGGCGCACTTCGACCCCGGCGCGCAGCTCGTGCTGACCGTGGACGCGGGCCGGCCGGGCTGGGCGCGGTGCGAGCGCAGCGGGGGGCGGACGGTTAAAATGTGTATTGAGGGACAATTTAGCGCCCAACATTGTGCATGAAAAATTATTGGGTTATTTATTTGAGTATAGGAACACCGTGCATTGTACTACGGGACATAGCCCGGCAAAATTAATGTTTGGTAGAAATTTACGATCTCGTCTTGATTTAATATCACCATTAAATGATAAGGTTGACTGTTTAGATATTAATAGCGCATGCCGAAGACAATTTGAAGTAGGCGATGCAATTTGGGTTAGACGGTACAATGCAAGAAGGGAAAGCTGGGAATCAGGTATAATTAAGGAAAAAATTGGTAATAGAATGTTTAAAGTTTTTATAACTCGATTTAATGAAACGTGTATTAGACATGTCGACCAACTTCTAAGAAATTATTCTGATAAATGTAAAAATCTAGAACCTAGTACGATGACACACCAATCGTCTTCATTCATCTCGCCGCCTGAATCGATACCAGAAAGCTCGCCGGTTCACTCACCTCCGGGTATTAATTGTCCATCTATTGTTAACAATGAGGGAGAGGTGGTTGGGGTCCACCCCAGTGCGTCATTGGTAGATGAACAGGTCGTAGGTGTGGCAGCCGTACCTCCTCGTGATGACGATGGAGAGGAATGGAATGATTGTGAGGATGAGAGGTGTGAGAGAGGAGAGAACAAGGGGCTCAAGCGTCAAGCGTTCAGATTGATAGGCCACTGAATAATCCGACTGACTCGCATGAGTCTCCGTTGCTCACACGTCAGCTACGTCCCAAAAAACCAATAGATTACACTAAGTTTTTAAAGTAGTTTTAACTAAATTAATTGTTGTTATTGTTTGTTACCAGGTTTCTAAATTAAGTGTGAAGGGATGATGTATATGTACCCACCTATGAAAATTATATAGCGCGCTGCGCCCGCGCATTCGTCAGCTTTGACAGTAATAAACCAGTACGTGTGTTAAACGGTCGTTTTACTTATCTCAATACTTATCAGTAGTATATTCTAAATCTTCAATGAACAGGTTTATTAAAGATTTTACTTTTACAAGAAGCTCTTTAAATCTATAAAAGTTTACTCACGAGTCCTCATTATCCGGGTCCCAATTGCTGATAGAGAACCCAGCAAAGGGTTCACAAATATGATCAGTTGGTAGGAAAGCTGGTAGCAGTTTCGCTGGTAAGGTCAGACGGGCTGTCAGGTCTATATCTTCGTTGGCATTAGGATGGATTGGCTCCAGAAATTTGTTTTCTGTGCTGTAATTATATAGATAGATAACTCGTTTATTTATGTTAACATTACACCACATACAATATAAAAAACAATACAGAAAGTGAAAAAAACAATATTTTTGACCTAGAAATTAGTGCTATGGTAACACAAACTAGGTCCTAACTCAGTGCTTGATATTGCCAAGTGGCAAAACACTGGTTTTCAGTTAAGGCCTACACTACACTACACATCATTAAATAATATATAAACAAAAAAAAACTGTCTTTTATATGTTTTTTGCAATACAATAGCATAGTCAACATTAATACTAGGTGTAGTATGAAGCGCAATACACACTGAGCCCGCCGGGCCGCCGACATATGACGACAACGTTTTGTCGGTGGTCTAGTTTTCATACATAGGTTAGGCATAAATCTCTCCATACAGGCCGCCGGGTTGTGTCGCCGGGCAATGTATGCGGCCCGGCGGGCTCAGTGTGTACATAAAAACATATACTCACGCCATTATTTCCCATTGGGGTAGGCAGAGACTATTGATCGCCACTTTGTACGATCCTGGCAAACCTCTCTAGCTTCGTTTACAACAATCATCAATATTTTCGTTTACAACATTCATCAATCTTTTCATACATACTCTTTAATTCTGCATACTTCGGACGCCGGCCTTTTTGAGCACACTCTCAGTGTGTATTGCGCTATTTGCACTTTATATATATTTTTGTTGGATTTCGTTTGTTTATGTATTACTCTAGGGCCATGTAAGGGTAAAAACTTAGCAAATGACCCTATAATAATAGACTTAAATAAAAGTGATATTGATAGTGATCTCTAAGTCAGTCTGCCTTTCCAGAGAAAATATATCTTTTTATTAAGAAACACTATGTTGTGTTTCAGATATAAAGTGTAATTTTAGGAACATTGTTTACATTATCCCACTAACTTACTCTTTACAATATGAAGAATAGTATAATCTACTTTGGCCTATCAAATTGAACGACAAACAGCACTTAGATAATTTTTATTATACATACATATCAAAACAATTTTAATGCAAAATAAAAATTGATCCATTTTTCCTGTTATATATACAGCCATACATACATATTATTCACGGCGATAACTCCCAAAAAGAGGGACAAGATGGGAGAAAGTATCGTTGGGTCTCCAATCCAAGCGCATCGCCGCAAAAAAGCACTTAAAAAAGCCCTATACCGTTAGTCGCCTCTTACGACACCCGTAGGTAGAAAGGGGTAGTAACATTCTAAGCCGGCATTAAACGGCTTTCCCTGTTATATTAATATTTTTCATAAATTATACATACCTCAATATCAATGCATAAGTAGATACATTTATCGGCAATGTTGCATTGAAAGCTCTGTTAGAGGAGGTGACATCTCCAGCCGTCGCTGAAAGTCTCTCGAAAAATGGATCTGAAGAAAAAGTTGAAAATATGTTAGAAGGTGCTCAATATAGCTGTGTAGTGTCGGCATAGAATAGCACTACCCCATCTCTTCCCGTGGGTGTTCCGTAAGAGTCGACTAAGGGACTTCAGGGCTTCTATCATCTTCGCCCTTACACCAATCTAAGGTCTGCCGTGCTGATAGATGCGTGGCCAGGGGTGAGCCTGGTCTCTAGCGTGCCAACGTCCCGGAGCCTGGTGAACTCCGGGCACTAAATAACCTTGCTTTGTCAAGCGGGGCTCTGACAAAGTGGACAGAATGCTTGCCTAGCTACTCGTGGGAATCACATGTGTTTAAATAAAAATCAACACGGAGACGGCGATAAAGCTCGCCACTTATCACGTCATAGATTCTCATTGGGCGAAAAGTGGGCTGGAGAGACCCGCTTTAGTATGATGAATGTTTGCGGAGGAATGCAAGAAAAGTTAGATGAAGTATGCCTGGTAATGAAAGAAAAGAATTTATATTTGCTGTGTGTAAATGAGACGAAGTGTAAGGGAAAAGAGGTCTCGCAACTTGGATCAATTACTGCCATCTGGTCGGGGGTCGACCCTAATATCAGAGCTTGCCAAGGAGTGGGACTTCTTATGTCTGAAAGGATGGTTCAATGTATGTCAGAGCATGAGTGTGTGAGTCCAAGGCTCCTCTGGGTTAAGTTGAAAGTGGGTTTGATCCGGTTACGCATAATATGCGTCTATGCGCCGGATATGTCGAAAGCACTAACTCAGAGGGAAGAGTTTTGGAATTTATTAGGTGATGTAGTGAATGGGTGTGATTTGAATGAAAGGATAATTATGTTAGGGGATTTTAATGGTTGGGTTGGTGTGAAACGCAACGGATGTGAACGAGTATTAGGAAAATATGGGGATCAGAGAGTGAATGAAAATGGGGAAAAATTGATTGAAGTATGTTTGGAGAGGGATCTTTGTGTTACTAACACATTGTTTAAACACAAAGATATCCACATGTATACAAGGCAACGAGGTAGCGAGAGAAGTATGATAGATTTTGTGATTGTGGATGAAAGACTGAAATCAAAAGTGGTTGACACTAGAGTCTATAGAGGTGTCAACGTGGGAACAGACCATTTCCTCGTCGTGTCACGAGTAAGGGGTCTGTTCAAACGGTGGCGTCATAGGACTAGAGTGCCAACTACTGAACCTTCGAGAATAAGAGTAGAAAATTTAGTAGAAGATGAAAAAATAGGAGATGAATATGTTAAGAAATTGGATGAAAGACTGAGTTGCGTAGAAATGACGGATGAAATGGAAATTGAAGATGTATGGAGTGTGCTCAAATCTACGTTAGTTGAATGTGCGACGGAAGTTTGTGGAGTGAGCAAAAGGAAAATTAGACCATCAGCTAGTTGGTGGGATAAAAATGTGAAAGATGCAGTGAATGAAAAGAAGAAAGCTTGGCTCGATTTACTAGCAATCAAAGCTAGTAAACGGATGAATGTGTGTATAAATGATGATGAAGTTGAGAGATTTGAAGATGAATATAAGAGAATAAAGAGAATGGTTAAGAATAAAATAGAGCAGAAAAAGCGAGATCTGAAAGAATGGAGTGAAAAGAAACTCTCCAATAATTTCCAAAACAATCAAAAATTGTTTTGGAAATATATCAGACGTGAAAGGGGAGTTTCACAAAACACCAGTACAAATGTAATGAAGGATGAAAAAGGTGAATTAATGACTGATGGAATTAGAATAAAAAGGGTATGGAAGGATTATTTCGAGGGTCTCTTTGAAAAAGAGGATGACCCCACTACTTCAGCAATTGATATTAATATTAATTGTAACGAAGTGTTGGGTGATATGTGTGAAAGTGTGATAAGTATGGAAGAAATTGTAAAAGCGATGAAATGTATGAAATTAGGGAAAGCGGCAGGGTATGATAGAGTTAATATCGAAATGCTAAGGGCTGGTAAAGGGTTAGTGGCTTCTTGGCTGTTCTTCCTTTTTCGAAAGTGTTGGGCACTTGGCAAAGTACCAAATGATTGGTGCAGAGCGGTGATAGTGCCCCTATATAAAGGGAAAGGGTCACGCCAGGTAGCAAAAAACTACCGTGGTATTAGCCTACTTAGTGTTGTCGGTAAATTGTATGCTAAGGTATTGATTGAAAGAGTGATGAAAGAAACTGATGAGAAAATCTGGGATGTGCAAGCAGGGTTTAGAAAGGGAATGGGATGTATGGATCAAATCTTCTCCTTAAGGTGCATCACAGAAAAATTCTTAGCAAAGAACCAAAAAGTGTATTGCACCTTCATTGATCTGGAGAAGGCGTATGATAGGGTAGTAAGAAAGAATTTGTGGGAGGTGTTGTCTAAGTTCGGTTTGGGGAGCCAACTTATACGTGCATTGGAGTCACTCTATGAGGGTTCCAGTGCATGTGTAAGAATAAACGGAGAAAACACGGACTGGTTTGAAATCTCTAGGGGTGTACGTCAGGGTTGTGTAGCTTCTCCGTGGCTTTTCAATCTGTTCATGGATGACTGTTTGAAAGAACTACGCGAAAGTGATTATGGTCTGAGAATGGAAGGATTCATCATTAAATGCCTCTTATACGCTGACGATCAAGTATTACTTGCATCAACGGTAAATGAGTTGCAAGAGATGGTGAATATTGCGTGTAAGTCTTTTGAAAGAAAGGGCATGCGAGTGAATGTCGACAAAACCAAGACAATGGTTTTCCAGAGAGAGGAAAGTATGACAGAATGTGAGATTACAATAGGTGGCAAGAAAGTGGAACAAGTGAAAGAGTTTGTATATCTGGGAAGTTTGTTTACAAGGGACGGAAAATGCGAGGAAGATATTGAAAGGAGAGTAAAAAAGGGAAATGCGGTAAATGGAGCCATAAACAGTCTAATGTCGAGCCAGTTCCTGTCTGAAAAGGCGCGAATGGCAGTTCACAATGCTGTACTGGTTCCTACGCTGATGTATGGTAGTGAATGTTGGGCATGGCAAAAGAGGCATGAAAGTAGAGTGAATGCAGTGGAAATGAGATCCCTCAGAAGTATATGTAATGTAAGGTTGTGCGACAGAGTGAGAAATAGTGTAATTCGTGAACGTTTAGGTGTGAAAGATGACGTAGTGTGCAAGATAGAGAAAGGAATGTTAAGGTGGTTTGGGCACATAGAGAGGATGAATGACAGTAAATTGGTGAAAGAGATCTATAGAGCCAACGTGGAAGGTAATGTGAGTAGAGGACGACCACGGAGAACACACTTGGACCAAATTGAGAGTGTGCTCAAAAAGGCTGGCGTCCGAAGTATGAAGAATAAAAGAGCATGTATGAAAAGATTGATGGATGTAAACGAAGCTAGAGAGGTTTGTCAGGATCGTACAAAGTGGCGATCGATAGTCTCTGCCTACCCCAATGGGAACAATGGGCGTGAGTATAAGTAAGTGTCGGCTTAGAATAGCACTATCCCATTTCTTCCGGTGGGTGTACGTAAGAGGCGACTAACGGTATTGGGGCTTTTAAGGGATTTTTGGGCGATGCGGTTGGAGACCCATCACCAATGACCTTTATTTTTACCATTTTTTCCCCACACATATTTCCAAAAGTGGCTGAGAAATTTCAAATACCTTAGCTCTGGCTTCTAGGGATTTACAGCCATGAGTATATGATGTATGTGCTCAATATAAAAAAAATACTACAAAATAAGTCTACTTTTAACCTATATCTGTAGTCCTTCGTCTCTGAACATGCTAGATCCCCAGTTATCATCACTATTATGAATAAAAACAATATCCAATAGATAAGATATATACCAATAATTTCGTTAGCATCTAGCTCTCCATTAAAAACATCAGGATTGGCAGCAATAGCGCCCTTATTTTTTTTCTTTTTTTTCTTAGTCGGCGCTGGGGCATCCCCGTCGGCAGCGCAATCTTCTGTGGCCCCATCTTCATCATCCTTTTTGCCTCTTTTGGCCTATAAATTAATTAATATATAGTCATTCAGATTTTAATACAACATTTGGATCCTCAAAAATAAAATCTAAGTTAAAGTACTCTAACTTTTGAGCACTAACTAGCCATGCAACAGGTTTTTAAGTGATTGGTAGGGGTTGGAACCCAACATGGACAAAATGTCATGTAACACTCAGAGAAAAATATAATAGCACCTCTGCCAACCCTTCTGGGATAAATAGTTAAAAAATAATTCTATTACTGTATGAATCAAATTATTAAAAAAGAAATATGTTCATACCTGTGCAGCTTTACACAATCCCCCAGCCATTTTCAAGACATCATGATGAACAGCATCTACTCGAAATGAGTAGATTCTAGCAGAAGCATCAACCACAGTGGAAGCTGTTTGCAGATTCTCCATTCGGGAGTCGTGCCGACGCAACATGGATGACATGAAGTCAATGAGCTGCAGATTCCATGCATTATCCTTGTTTATTTTCTGCAAAATAAATAACAAGTAAATCAGTAGAAACAAAAATAAAAAAAGTTTACTTTTAGAATTCATATCACAATTCGTATTGTTTTCTTTCGTAACACATTATGTAAAGAGATCGCTTTTAGTGATAAGACCGCAAATTATACTTTTATTTAATTCTGTTTATTTGCAAATGATTCTCCTTATTTTGATTTTGATGTGCAAAAAGAGTTTTCTATTCTATTTTATCATGGGTCACTCAATCAACTATATTTTACCAGCTGTATATCTAGTATAACGTATTTTTCAAAAATTTGCTTACTCAAGTATTAGTAAACTCTGATTTAGAATAGAATAACTCTTTATTGCACATCAAACACAAATTTACAAAAGAAATTATCATACAGTTTACAGTGAGGTACAATTGGCAGTCTTATCGCTAAAAGCAATCTCTTCCAGACAACCTTTGGAAGGTGAGATCGATAAATTAGTTATCTGGGTAGATGCACAAAACAAGCTTACTTTAAAACTTATTTAATTGAAATAATAACATAAATATTAATTATACAAAATATTATACATATTTAACATAATGAACACACATACCTATATATAACTACATACTTTTATATATACAAGCAATACAAATACCTGAATAAAATACACATATACTATATTTAAAAATTTAATTAATACATATAATTTAAAAAGCAACAGTATTACAGCGCTTCAGTGAGATAGTGTTGTTTCACCAGATCCTTGAACACATTAAGTGAGTTAGCCAATCGCACCTCCACAGGAAGTGCGATCCACAATTGCACAGCGTGTACAGAAAAAGAGGAGCCATAGAAATCCATGAATACTTAAATATTGCCACAAACAAAAGTTGATGCATCATTATGTGCGGCCCCCCATTTGAAATTAAGCTTAGTGCATTCTGGTCCATACGCAATGGCTGTAAAAATCTATAATAATATTCCGCAACAAATAAAAAATAAAACATAATAAAATTTAAAAAATACCTGAAAGACTTTCTCTTTCGTACATGCTACTATTCTTTAAATGTATATTTGGAATTATTCAATAAAACTGTATTATTACATTAGTATTATATAAACTAAAACTGGACATTAATTAAAAAAAAACATATATTATATTAGTTAACTTATAATTTATTTAAATTGGCTATTTAATTATACAGAAAAAAACATACAATTATATTTTTGACATTAATTTAATATGCGGACCATTAGTAATATATTTTAAATTTAATTAATTTGTAGTAATAATAAACTAGCAATTAAGTTATTGTTTTAAGTTTTTAATAAAAAAAATCTGTTTTATCTCATACTTGGGTTTTATTTAGAATTGTTATTATTTATTTTTAATAATTAATTCTTTTACCTTTTGTTTGTAAGTTTATATTATGAGGTGCCCTATCAGGGTTCATGTTATGGCTCAATAAAAAAAACCTGTATCACCTTGTATGTACCACATGAATGCAATAAATAATTTGAATTTCAATTTTGTTGGGGCACCTTTAGATTATATATTGATAAAGGGACACTGAAATTAATTAATGTAAAAAAGTCGATAAGAAATAACTGCTTTTCCTTTCTGTTTTTAAGATGTACCAAATATTTGGTACTATTCAGCAGCTCTGTTATGTTGGCTAACAAAAGCACTACTTCATATCTTTATGTAAGTGTCATACAAGGTGCTTAGAGTATGGGGACTATTCAATGAGAACAAAACTATGTGGTTGGAGATTTATCACAAACCACCTATTATTAATCTTGCCCTTACTAAACTTCCAAAAGTAGCTAAGAATTTTCTGTATCTGAAACTCTGGATACTCTTTTTGGGATTATGGCCCAAAAAATGTACAAAATTTTTAATATTAATACAAAATAATAGCCAATACTGTAAACAAATTATTTTATTCTAGATGTCAAGATAAGCACTCTTGGAGTAAACTTGTATTTTTATTTAATCTTTGTATTGTAATGGTTCATAATTGGCATCAGAAAAAGTTAGACTTTATATCTGACCTAACATAATAAATAATTTAAGAGGCGACTAACGGTATCAGGGCTTTTAAGGGATTTTTGGGCGATGCGGTTGGAGACCCATCACCGACAACCTTTATTTTACCATCTTTTCCCCACTCAACTTTCCAAATGTGGCTGAGGAATTTCGAGTTCCTTAGCTCTGGCTACCCCTTCTAGGCATTTATAGCCGTGAGTATATGTATGTAAGTATGTATAATAAATAATATAAAATGACTAAATTTTAACCGGCTCCGCCAGTTAATGAGCTAAATGCTGTATGCTGAAATACTCTGGATCTCTCTTCAAATATTTAAAAGATGTATAATTAGTACTTGATTGAGAGTGATGCCAAATTTTAGGGAATAGGCATTCTGTCAAATCATAATATGATGCATCTCAATAATTTTACTTACATTTTCTGCATAAAGTTTAAGACAACCCTGGAAATGTTCTTTTTGAGGTGACCCAGACATAGAAGAAGAGAGGGTATCCCTAGGAGTCCGTCTGGGAGACCCAATAGGTGTAGATGACACAATTGCTTTTTCAGAAGCAACCAATGATGAGCGCTCAGCATCATCATCATTGCGTTCCTGAAATTAAGATGATTTACTGTAAAACTATACATAATTGGATGTAAAATTCTTTATTGATACAACCAAGCACAAGCTATCCAGCAACCTCACTCAAAAATTCTTTATATAGCTTAATACCCCACCTCGCTTTATAAAACTCCCATGGCCAAAAAATTGTTTTGTGCTATTCTAAGCCACCGTTACTCAGCTGTAATTATGATCTAGTGGTAGAGCACTTGGATTCTTATCTGGAGGTCTTGAGTTTGACACCCAAGGGGAACTCACTTATTTCATAAGATTTCACTTATTAGGAAGGATGTTGCATGCTTGAATAACATAATCATCAGGAAATAAAAGCAGTCGGTCCTTGCTAGTATTTGTTAGTATACAACCCCCACTTGATCAGCGTGGCCATGGCCATATCACACTACACAGGGAAGGCTCAAGCCCTTCGGTGGGGACACATATGAAAGTGCGGTATTCTTTCACAGCTATCTAAGGTCGGAAGAGATATAAGCTTCGGTACTTGGTTGTAAACTCATATGTAAATATAGATACAGCTGTTTAGAAAGTTCATTTGAGATATGTAACATCTATTTTCAATTTCTTATATGCTATTACAAGATAAGCCAATACACCAAACTGTACAATTTTGATCAGATATTATTAAATCCCTAGTAACTGACCTCTTCTCGTCCACCAGTAGCTCGAATTTGAGGAATCAGACTTCTTCTTTTGATACTCCCGCCAATGCTTTTCCTCACCCTCGTCAAATCGGGAGTCGACGTTATAGGACTTTCCACCATTTTTGAACACTATGCGCACTTTCAATTTTTATTTTAAATTATGTTCTCACACAGAACTAAGCTATTTTCATTTTAATAAAAACGAAACTATATTTTGAAATTGAAATTGTTTATCAAAATAACGGTCAGTCAGTACAGTACAGTGAGTGAAGTGAAGTGAGTGAACGATTACGCTAAGCTTTTTCATTATATATTCTCTTTAGTCATTAATTTCCTTCGTTCGTATAGATTGCAACTATGCTATGCTCTGTTTAAGCCAAGTTGACACGCTTCAATATATATATATGTCGCCGGGACATCGTCAAACTCGTTAACATATAAGATTCCTAGGAAACTTGTAAGTTGTCGGAAATCCGTCAAACAGCATGCCAATTTACACTTTACCTGATAGTTTTTAGGAAACTTGTAAAATAACGGACTCACCTCAGGAAACTTGTCAATGCAGCGCTGATGGCGCGAAGAGAGGGATATTAGTCAATGCGGATTGGCTGGCGGTGGTCACGTGACGTGACGCATTCGCGCGTTTTATCAACTCGACAATGTAAACTAATATTTTCCTTGCTTTACTAATGCTAATCTATTAATTTGCTATTATTTGCTGGGCTTAACGTGGGTATTCTGAACACCAGGTGACAAAGTCACGTGATGTTCAGAAGTATTAGTACCTCTGCCAACCCCCTCGGGGATATTCGGCGTGAACGTTTATGTTATATGTTATTGCTGTCACTGACATGAAGTTAAAACGTTTTAAGAGTATTTATTAAATATATATTTTTAAGTATATATCGTGATATTTTTAGTTGTATAGTATGAATACCACCTAGATAATTTTTAATGCCGTTTTAATTTAAGAAATAAAAGAGCGTTTTAATACCGATACATACATACCTATCTATACTCACGGCAATAAATCCCAAGAAGGGGTAGCCTTAGCGTCGGAGTTTAGCTACTTCTTGAAGTTAAATGGGAAAAGTTTGTAATATAAACATTCATGGTGATAGGTCTCCAACCGCATCGCCAAAACAACACTAAAAAAGCCACAAAGTCCTTAGTCACCTCCAATGACATCCGTTCGTATAGTTTACCGCCAGAAATATGTTAGTGCTATTCTTAACCGATAATTGTAAAATTTTTTATTCTTACAAATTTACTACACTCATAATATTTTGTTCCGCGGTTGTCGCAAGAGGAAACCAAAGGCTTTTTAAGTGATTGTTGGGTGAAGTGGCTGCATACCCACCGCCACCTTCTAATTCTGTAGCTCAAGATACATCTTATTGTGATTCGCTACTGTGATAGGAGTGAGTGAAAAGCAAGTCAGAAGGTGGGTTTATTAACAAATGGAAACTATTGTAAAAATCCTTTATCGTAATCAATTATTCGTAGTTTTCGTTTATTATTACATAAGATTAAATGCTAGGAAACCCTTTTTTGAAACGCTTATAGGCCAGTTCCTCATTTATATTTGAAATTATTAAAACATTGTCATTTCATGCAAGCTTTAATCAACTCACTTCTTAACCAATCAGTATTAGTAACTGGTTCTGTAAATAATTTTACTTGCAGGCATTAGGAAGCTTACGAATTTCCTAAATTATAAATTCAAAACTTGGAAACTTGTCAAAAATGATTCCCAATTACAAGTTACCTGAGATGAGTTCGTTATTTTACAAGTTTCCTAAAAACTATTAGTAAGATGTAAATTCGCTTGCTTGTTGACGGTTTTCCGTCAACTTACAAGTTTCCTAGGAAACTTATAAGTTAACGAGTTTGACGATTTTCCTGCGACATATACATACATACATACATATACTCACGGCTATAATTCCCTAGAAGGGGTAGCCAGAGCCAAGGAATTATAAATTCCTCAGCCACTTTTGGAAGTTGAGTGGGGAAAAAGCGGTAAAATAAAATTTTTTGGTGATGGGTCTCCAACCGCATCGCCCAAAAATCCAATAAATGGCTCGAATACCCTCAATATATATATATATATATATATATCAATATATATATTAATCCACAGCTGCTAATATACCTAATCTATATAAAGAAGATGAACTAATTTGGCTGAAAATAGAGGGGAAGCTCAGAACCAGGCAAAGGACATAGGATATATTTTATCACGCTATATATCGTAGGGGGTAAGCAGTAAAAAAAAATACCACCATCCATGCGAAGCCGGGGTGGACCACTAGTATAAAATAAATACACAACATAGAGAAATTATAAATGCAGAGCCGTGACCTTCATAGTAATTGGCTTTTTAAATCTGTTAAATAACCTATAGACAGATAACGCACGTGGCACTCTATATGTCTTTCTTTCGCACAGTCGGTGTTGACACAAAAACAAATTTACCTCGCTTGTGGTATTTTTTGTAAGGCTTTTCCCATGCTTTCAATAACAACAGATATATTATGTTACCTAACATATATGGCAAATATCCTCAAATAATAAGTTTGTAAATGGATAAATTATAAGGAAACAAAAAACCTAAATTAATAACCAAAAGAAAATGATTAATATTAACAGAATACATATTAACAATGACTTATCAATAAATAGACAACAATCACTCCATGGGTACTCGGTGGGAATAAAAACGTAGTTTAAAAATCATACTAATAGGGTAATAAACCAATAATATTTTTGTTAAAATAAAACAACTCTTAATCAAATGTTCATAGTTATTGTATTACACGTTACCTTAATCAACTTCAACATAATTTAAATCAACAATCAAAGTTACTGTCTTTTAAACATTTTTTTTATTTGTTCCGAATCCTTTCCTCGTTCATAGTAATTGTCTTATTCACATGATAAATTCTTACTTCTAAAAGATTATTGAGACTTTGAAGTGGGAAACACCACTGTTTTTGGTTGTTGAAGGTTATGTTTAAAATTAAATCAAAAACACAGGTAAAACGTATAAATAACAGCATATCTTCTGTTGTAAATCTAATAAGGTTCATAAACTGTAAATATATCCCGATTTTTCTTTGATACGCCACTGTGAAGTGATTAATCTGGGGCTTTTTACTCGCTTTGATAACTGCAGCCCAATTCTTTGTATTTACCTATTTTTAAAGCACTATCACATTAACAATGTCTCTGCCCTAAACAAGCTTACTTCCTACGTGTCCAAAATATGATTTATTTCACGTATTTGCACAATATTATCTAAAATCGATGAAGGTAAGCAAAGCGTTTATTATTTCTCTGACAGACTTGCTCAAACTGTCTCTTTTGACAGTCTGAGCAAGCAAAAAACAGGTTACACCGTAAGGTACAAAAAATCACGGTACTAGCTCTTTCTATCCTTAAGAGATTTATAATTAGCTATCCTTTTCTTGCTCGTCGTGACGTAGTCTTTATCTCTCTAATTGTATATGCTCTAAGGTCTATAGGTGGTTGGTCTTAGGTCAAACACATGAAGCTACTAACTTAACAGGAGAGAGTACTCACAAAAATATGGTAAACAAAAATGCAATTTATTACCATGCAATAAAGTTAATTATCTTTTAAAGACTGTCAAGCAGAGAAACGTCCTAGAACGAGAGCCGTGTGAGAGAGAAGTGTGTCCCGCTCGCACGGTTGCCAGTCGAGATTAAGTTCAAAGAAAAACAAATTAAACTTATTTATAAGGAGTATTTTATAAAAAGCAGGTTATAAACTGTTCCTTTTTTGTATTTTATTTTAATTATTACTGTCGCCTATCGATTTGGAGATAAATAATTGGTTAAGTTTGGCAAAAGGGATATTAATATTTGTCACGGGTATCCCCATCGAAACAAGATAAATGTGGTGTCCACAATTTATCATCTGTTTGAGTGTTTTGGAGCTTTTATCATTTAATAGTGATAAATATGGGTTCGTGTAATGGAACAACTAATAAAATAACCTGTATCATCTCGAACTTTACCACATGAATGCATTAAACGATTTGAATTTGGTTTTGCTCAAAAAGTGGCTGAGGAAATTTTAATTCTCAAGCACTGGCTACCCATTCTTTTATAATCTATTAATTAAGAATAAATATGTATAAAAAACACGTTGATTTACCAAAAACAATGTATATATGTAAATATAAGTGTTTTTATAATATATTTTTTTATAATGTATGTATGTAAATATAACTAATAAATAAAGGAAAGAAAAATTTCGACACAGGTGGGGATCGAACCCGCGACCTCGGGTATACGCCCCTGTCGCTCTGCCAATTGAGCTACCGTGTCAAAGGCTGCGAGTGCATCAGGTCCCCACATGAGGTTTTCATGAACAAAAACATTCAAAATATGTAAATATAAGTGTTTTTGTATCCTTTAGAGGAACTCTTATTAAAACACCAACAGATGGTCACCCTACTTAAAACGAGACACAGTTAGCTAGTTAGCCATCCTTTTTCAGGACACTTTAGGTCGCCAGCGCGCGTTCCTGTTTAAATAATACTTCCATGGTCAAACACAAGATGTTTTGTTTTTATATCAGCTGAGGCTAAGAACCTCATTATACTTTCTCAGTTTGATCTAGGTACGACACTTTTTAATTATTTTGAAAATTACAATATTTTAGATAAGCATTCGATAGACAAAGTTGTTAAGTTTTAATGTCTTCTATCAAATAAAACATAAAAAGGGTACGTTTTAAAAACGAGGTCTAGGCCAATAATTTTTAAACAATCTAATAACAGACGCAAATACGCAAAGACATTTTTTTTGTTTCTGCAACAATATTTTTTAAAAATCATAATATTGTTTGTTTATGTGTATTTTTTTTCACTCTGATGTATTCAAATTGACCATTCTGATCGTCAACTAAATTTCGATTGAAACTCGGAATCCACCTACATGTTACACAAATGCCGATTTATAAACATACAAAGAAGTCTTTGACATACAAAACTCTAAAGTCCTTGACAAAATAAATAAAAAATGCCATCGTGTGTGTTTTGGAAGTATAACAATTCGGTATGCAAAGTTTTACTAAAGTGATGCTGATTACAAAACCATTTCGAGATATTAAGGTTATAAACAATATTTTCTTGAAATTATATCAATTTAAGCTAAGATGACTGTTATTTTATCAAAAAACTGTAACAGTGTTTGACCTTCAATGTTGTTTCAAAGAATATCGAAAATCATAGGTTTGTTTAGTATAATATCGTAATAATTTCATTTGACATCACAAATTTGTATTATGTTTTGCAATCAGCTACATTTTTATAAAACATTTCGCTTCATTTGCATGTCGCTACGTGATTTTATCAATCGATGACGTCATAAAGTACAAAAGTTTAACAATCTTTTAAAAATCCTACCTTTACAATTACTCATTTTAAATGGAAAATATTCAAATCAGTCTTTTATTTTCGTGTTTACTATCGAATAACAATATTTAATAAATACCAAAAAAAACTTTGCATACCGAATTGTGACTCTAAAGTAAACAAAATACAAGGAATTTCGTACCACATGTGAGAATGCCTATATATGTTTAGATTTTATATTATATTTCAATTATTTTTCAATCAATCTAATAACAGACGCAAATACGCCATACTGTGGTTAAAGTGAAGATACACAGAGAAAACATTTGAAGGGCAATCATTAAAATTATAACTACGTCTGTTATTTGCATGCTCTTTCGCATCTTTTGTTTCACTCATTAGTAACACTTGACTATGTGTACAGTTTCGGATTGTTCGGAACAGATTTAAAAAGCCAACTACTATGAAGGTCACGTATCTGTATTTATTATTAATCTATGACGATACTTAGCGGTATTTGTTGTTATTGTATGCAACCGCAACCTGTTATTGATGTAATGCCGTCTGCATGCCAATCGAATAGACTTACAAATTGTCGCATTGTTGATATCAAAATGCGTTCTTATACATTTATCAACACAAAATATTATTTAATTAAGTAACGTTCACATCATAAAACTGCAAGAAACCCTTTCTTTTTTAAATTAAGTTTTCATATGTGGCAACTTTCACAGCTGTTTGTATATTGCCGCTTGTTGCCAACTTCCCGTCGATATCATTTTGTTCTGTGACTCCTCTTTCATGGTCGACAAAATCGTAAAATATCTTCGTCATCATCCGATAATTTTAAAAGTGACATTATGAGTTCTGGAATGCCTGAACTAGGCTCTAAAATAAGCCTAATATCGAAAGCCGATATTCGATATGAAGGCCGACTTTTTACCGTTGATCCTCAGGAATGTACCATCGCCTTGGCTAGCGGTAAGTTTTGACAAATGGATTCAAATAGACAATATTCCAATAGGCTTTATATACTATTTTCAAATGTCTGTTATTGATATGTTTTTAATAAGACCTTAGATCCAAAGATGTATAACCCTTCCAATGAATATTCCGATTTGCCGTTAGCTTTTCCAATATCTGTTTGAACCGCAGGTATTATGTTTATTGTAGGTTCATCTTGTTTGCATTTTGTATAATTATGCTATTAAAAGAACTTCTATTGTTCAAAATTAATGAAATTCGTTTTCAGTTGTCGTGGCAAAGTTATTTTCAAATCTACCCTTGGATTTGAGAAAATTTACTTAAATATTTTACTAATATTACATGATGACGTTGATCAGTAATTATACTTTCTACATTATTAAATCTGCTTATTGTAACGTTTTTTGCAGTGCGATCATTCGGAACGGAGGATCGGGAAACACAGTTTCCCGTCGCTGCTCAAAGTCAAGTTTACGACTACATTTTGTTCCGCGGGTCGGATATAAAGGACATCAGAGTGTTGAACAATGTGCCGTCGCTGCCGAATGATCCCGCTATCATGCAGATGTCGGTCCCGCCGACGCTGGGTGCAGGGAACGCGCCCCCACCTCAGTTTAGTGGGCAGTTCTCGCACCCGGTGGTGGGTCAGACTCAGCAGTACCCCCAGTACCATCCCATGGCTGGGTTCCCTGGAGGAGTTCATACTCAGATGAATAAAACCAGTGAGTTGTCCCCATCAGTCGAGCTTGGCCCACCGCAGCCAGCTACGGCTCCTATTGGATCTGGATTAGCACACCACCAAGCTAAAGACCAAGGTTTTTTTACTGAGTTTTTTTAGCTTAGCTTCAGTCTAAATGCTATTTTGCGATTTTTATTTGTATTCATACAATAATTGCATGGATAATGCTGGGTAGTATTTACAAGTAGTGTATGGTTGAGTGTCAAAAGGGAGTGGCTATTGTTTTTAACTTCCTCCCTTAGCATTGGTGTTGGTTTCCCATATTTATTTTAAATGTAACTCACAACATTACATTAATCATAATAATATGCTTGCTTAATGAAACTATCTGCAAGTAGTATGTTAACTTGCATTAACACATTTTCATTTTTACCCTTTAAAACACTGGGAGTTATTTGGAAGCATCACATATTTTTACATTATTTAGATATTCTAATCTATATTATCTACCCTTTACCAAAAAAATTAAGGTGAAATAATTATATAAAGTATGCACTATCACCATTTTGTAAATACTTATTGATCATTGAATGCAATGACTAAATATAAATGCTTGTTATCTTTTTATTTAATAATACAAAACAAACTCACATTTTACACTGAAAGCCTAGGGTATCATGCTGAGGCTCAGTATTTGGGTATTTTTAATTCTCAATTCTGAACTTTACAGTATGGAATTTGGCATGTATGTTTTTTGATTTCTATTTAAAACAAACTATGAAGTTTGGAGGGGGAGGTGAAGGTTTATTTGTATATCAAGATGTTACCCAATCACGCCTGAAATACAGAAAGGATTTTGGTAAAATTAGGTAGTTTTGAATGGTAGTTTATGTATAGTATTTAATCATAAGTAGGTCTTTTTGGGCAACCAAAGTTGTGCAGATCTATTAGTCAAATATAAAAGCGCTGTATTTTAAATCTTAGAAGATATTTTTACTGTAAATCAAGTAGTAAATGGTAGTTTCTTGAAATATATTTATAAATCCAATATTAAAATAATTAAATATTTTTTATAGATGGCTTAAATATAATCAGTTTAAAAACTCAGAAACTGAAACAAAGTATTCTATAACTAAAAAATATGGGATGGTTTTATTTCTTGCTAATTCTTTTATATACCCTAATTTAAAATATATATAAAAAGTGTGTTGTACTAAATGCATGAATATTTAAAAGTGTCATGAAAATCGCAATCTGCATATATAAATCTCATCATTCATCTTGGTCTCATGCTTACGTGTCTTAAGCATTTATTTCGCATGCTTAATGTATTTGTGCAACAAACTTTAGGTTTAAAAAAAAAACTTCTATATTTTTTTTTAACAGAAACAAAATAAAGGTATTGTATCTTTTGATATAGCTAAATTTAAATTATGCATTGTCAAAAGAAAAATGTGCTAGTGTCCAGGTATTAATAACAGCTACATAACATGGACCTATGTTTTCTAAATCACACCAAACACAGTAAGATTGTCAAGAGATTTTCTTTTTGCTTCAAACAAAGCAATGTTTATTTTACATTAGTGCTGGGGAATCAACTCCAATGAAAGAAATATGTTAAATAAATACCTGCAAAAAATATAGTAAGATTAATATTTTGTGATGTACTGTTAAATGATAAATATCATTGAGTGTGCACACAATACATCTTTGATTGTGAAATAACATACATACATTGCACTTGCTTTGTTCTTGCTGGCAGCTTCCCACATACAAATTATTGGTGACTGACCAAACTATAAATTATAATATATCTAAAATCATTTAGCACATGCTAAAATCATTTAAGTGGTCTTTTTCATGCCAAATAGCCTGCTTTGAATAGCTTTGTAGTTCAGTCTAGGTTTGATCAAATCATGTTGTTTATTATATAGATATAAAGATTAGTAATATTTAATATAAAAACATATTTTAAAGAAGAACCTGCAAACTCTTCTTTACCTAGGTTACTAAAATCTATTTAAAAATTCACAACAAACAGTATAAACTAAAAAATGGCATGAAAAAGACTGCTTCTATTATGTTTGTTTGGTATCATGTACAGCTTACATACAATGTTACAGATAATATTTATTTACAGTACATTTCTAAAGTTATTTCCCAGTAGATAAGAAAATGCTAACTTTATTGTAAAATTTAATTATACAGGTTCAATGCTTGATTTGATTGGAGGAGGATCTCAGCAGAATGCTTCAAGGTCTGGTACACCAGGTCTTGGACATAGGAAGAGTCCTACGGCTGATCAGGGAACGCAGGTGAAACATGTTTACATACCTTATCTAACAACCATCAGTAGTATTTAAAATCCTATCACCAACAAAGCACTGGCACTGCCAATTATTGCATTAATGTACATTTATAAATTCACGCTGTTCATTCCCTAACATTCATTCATGATAATCATAGAGAACTTAGCTAAATAGAGAAGAAATGAATAATGTCAATATCGGTAAGTGATTCAGTGTATTTCCACTGGTGAAGCAAATGTATGACCATCAAAAGTCAGAACATTGCATCAACCAATCAGGATGTGTGGAAAAAGTATTTGGACAATTTTAGCAGAATTAGATAGATAGATTAGAAAAATGGTTTCCGCAATTGGTCACTGTAGGGCCATTTCACGTGGGCCACGGCCGTCATTCTATCCACCCGAGCTCTACCCAGAAGTCGACAAGTTGTGTCAAACGTTTTAAGTGATTTGTCATACTACCTGTCTTGTCAAGTTGGTGTGGCGTTGGTTGTTCAAGGTGTTGCACTCAAACATTACGTGGTTTACCGTCTCTTCTGTCTCCATGCAGGCTCTGCATAGTGGGCTGTCTGTGATTCCTAGTGTAAAGTAGTGTTTGTTCAGTGAGCAGCGTCCTGTTATGATACCTGTAACCATTCGTAGTTTTCTCCTGTCTAGGTTCAAGAGTCTTTTAGTGAGATGTGGATCCAGGTTCGGCATTGCTTCTTTGGATTGTCGACATTCTGACAGGGCGTGCCATATCGCCTTGTGTTGTTCTTGGGTTCGTTCCCTTAGCCAAGTGCGATATTGATTGTATGGGATTGGTATGATTGGTTCTGGCCCTTCTATTATGTTGCTGGATCCTCTGCGGGCTAGTTCATCGGCCACATCATTTCCAAGCGAATTGCTGTGTCCTTTTATCCACTGCAGCGTGATGTTGTTTTTCTTGGATATACATTCAAGTGACTCGTGACATTGTAGTATAATTCCGTTGTTGGTTTCGTTGTTTTTCAGAGCGTATAACACTGCTTTGCTGTCTGAGTGTATTCTCATATTTGTATTTTCAACTTTTCTGTTTATTATGGCTGTTGTTGCTAGTTGCAGAATTTATTCAGCAATTTTTGTATGGAACTGTTTGGTTTCCACTCTATTTACTTAATCTTCTATGACAATAATTTAAACTTAGGTTTTTTTTCTAACGACGTGATAGCTCAATGGGTAGAACACCGGTTATCGTGCAAACAACTAGTGTTCAAATCCTGGGTCTTGCCTACACCAATTTGTCATTTGTAAAGACATATGTGTGGTTAATTTATCACGGTTGTTAACGGTGAGGGAAAACATCGTGAGGAAACCCACATGACTGAGTTGTACTTAGTCATGTGACAGTGTATTCGTACAAAAACGGCGATAGGCCTGCCCCCTATCACGTGACTACACTGTCCATGCAAAACGTAGGTATTCTGAACACTAGGTGACAATGTCACATGATGTTCAGAAGTATTAGTACCTCTGCCAACCCCTTCGGGCATATTCAGTGTGAACATTTATGTATTATGTTATGTATGTATGTTTTTTTTCTCTAAGAGACTTCTTCTTTACTGCATTCACTCTGCTCTCATGCTTCTTCTACCACTCCCAATAGCTGCCATACACAAAAATATAATACTTTCTTTTGGGTCTTTTTGGACCTGTCTGACTTGTATATTAATACTTTATCCTGTCATACCCTTTCTCTTTCCCTACTTTCCTACTCTTCCACTTTCTTTTCCTACTTTCATACTTTTCATTGTTGTCACTACTACTTCTCTACCAATCTTACTTTCTTTAATGTCTTATTGCTTTGTTTCAATCAACCTGATCACACTTACAGATAAGGTTGAAATCATAACTTGTTAGGAAGAAAATGAATGTTATTAAATTAGGAATACATTAATCAACTTCATATTGCTTACTTATTAATATATCTCATGTAATTATTCATAATCTGCAAAAGTTATTCTTACGTAGCTGTAGCTATAGCTAGCCTCTAAAAAATCAAATAGTGGATACTTTATTTCTATGATACATACATACATACATATACTCACGGCTATAAATCCCTAGAAGGGGTAGCCAGAGCTAAGGAATTAGAAATTCCTCAGCCACTTTTGGAAAATTGAGTGGGGAAAAGATGGTAAAACAAAGGTTTTTGGTGATGGGTCTCCAACCGCATCGCCCAAAAATCCCTTAAAAGCCCCAATACCGTTAGTCGCCTCTTACGTACACCCACAGGAAGAAATGGGGTAGTGCTATTCTAAGCCGGCACTACACGGCCATTTCTATGATGTTTTTTTAAATATTGTTTTTTTTTGTAATACAGGTTGGATCAACAGCAGGAGGCTCTGGGCAGCAAAGGGATTCTCGTCGCGGCAGCAACAATGCTCAACGTCCTCAGCAGGGCAATAACCAACGCAACCGGACTAATTCCAGGAACCGGGTATGTCTATGTTTTGTTATATCTTCATGTTTTTTTTTTATCGTGAATTAGTTGTGAATTGTTAGGATTGGAGTAGTGTAATTGATTTATGTTGCATAGAAATCTTGAAATACTGCTGAGCAACACACTTGTTATAGTCACAACCTATGTAATTGGTAATTTATGAATCCATTCTGTATGAAATGAAACTCAAATCGGTTGTGCTATACTCTATCGATTCCTTAAATAATTTACCAAAAAAAATTTGCCATTCGGACATTTAAATAGTCAAATCACGAGATACTGTAAATCTATATGGAAAATCCAATTGAAGTCTTAGAGAAATAAATCTTTACTTGAAACATTGTTATGTTATTGTTATAGAAAGTCAAAAATGTGCCATGGATACTAGCGGAAATAAATCTTTTCTTAGAACATTGTTATGTTATTGTTATAGAAAGTCAAAAATGTTCCACGGATACTGTCGTTACCCTTTAAATATTCAAAATTGTTATATTTCTGCCCTTGTTCTTTTTCCCGCACTCTCAAGTTATGTAGTTACATCCCGAAGTTCTTTAGATATCAATGATTCATAAGCGATTCCCTACACCAATATTTTTCTAAAATGAGTATCTCTTACACTTACGTAAAGAAGCATACACACCAAGTTTCTACCATAAATGCTATGGCTTCTAAATATTATGTTCTATGATTATATAAATGCTTTTAGTGAAGACCCCTTGTACATACATACATACATTCATGTACTCACGGCTATAAATCCCTAGAAGGGGTAGCCAGAGCTAAGGAATTAGAAATTCCTCAGCCACTTTTGGAAAGTTGTGTGGGGAAAAGATGGTAAAATTAAGGTTGTTGTTGATGGGTCTCCAACTGCATCGCCCAAAAATCCCTTAAAAGCTCCAATACCGCTAGTCGCCTCTTACGTACACCCACCGGAAGAAATGAGGTAGTGCTATTCTAAGCCGACACTACACATCACTCCTTGTAATGTATAACTATTATTATTTTCGTATATTTTTGTGTTTTGATGTTCAATAAAGTTTTTTTTTATATTCTATACTCAATTATGATAAAATTTTGCAGCAAAGGTTCGAGAGCGGCGGCCAGCCTGCGCAGCCGCACCCCCAGCACAATGCAGCGCACAATCAGCATAATCAGCTAAATCAGCACAATCAGCACAACATGCATAATATGCATCAGCAGCAATACCAATACAATCAACATAATCAGCATCCTGGTGAGTTTTATTGGGGTTTTATATTGATTAAAGTAAGTTGTTATATCATTTATAAAAATGAGGCTATCTAGTATTGGCAAAAAGTTTAATTAGTCTATACATGTATACATATGTATTGATTATAACTATTCATGAAATAAAGCCACTTTGCTTTAGTCATTATAAAATTCAACAAATCTTTGCTTGATCTTGTGTGTGATTGCTTCATCAATCAATGTTGCTAAGGCTAAACAATACCATCGTTATTATTCGTACTATTGCGATTATCTCCTGTAGCTATCATATTACTAACTAAAAATAACCAAACAAGACTCATTCCCTAGTAAAATATAGTGCTGGAACATACCCAAAAAACTTAACTAAATAATTAACACAATCAACAGGTAACTTCAACCGCGGTGGCTGGGGAGGTCGTGGACGCGGTCGCGGCCGAGGTCGCGGGTTCATGCCTCGCCCCAACGGCAAGAACACATTGAAATTCGACAGCGAATACGACTTTGAACAAGCCAATACTGAATTTGAAGAACTCAGGACGAAATTGGCTAAGGCTAAAATTGCTGATGGAGAGCCTAAACCAGAGGTAGGCTCGGCCATTGACCCGACCACTAACGTTGATAAGGTATTTTGTTACTGTATTATAATTCCCCCCCCCCTTTTAAAGTTTTGCTGAGGAATTGGCTACTTACATGAAAAGTTCTTTTTTCTTAATTTATTTTAGTAGTTATGTAGTAGTTTTAGCATTTAAGATTAGTTCTAGCATAGTTTATTATTCCTCCAATTTTTTATTTTACCCTTCATCCTTACCCCAACCCTTATTGTTGGAGATAGACAAAGGATCTCAAGCTTCATTGAAGTGTTTGGTGATGTGGTCAGTGGATTTATAAGCTGTTAAATTAGTAATAAATAAAAGATAAATAAAGTAATAAAAATTTTTTTTGACACCGGCGGGGTTTGATCCCGCGACCTCGGGCATACGCCCTCGTCGCTCTGCCAATTGAGCTACCATGTCAATGGCTTCCAGTACGAAATTCTTCAACCCTTTGTTTCTTCTACACTTTTTAAGTAGTGTTGTATTGCCAAATTAGGTAAAAGAATTGTTAGTTCTGACTTATGTTTTATTTAAAGTTAATTCACTATAACCAATAATATTCTCTTTTTCTTTTCTCTTAATTAAGGATATTGAATGAAATTATTAATAACATTTGTAATCAATTCAGGTTGAAGTAGACAAGAAGGATGATTCTGGCAATGAGACAGGCGCTGGTGAGCCTGAAGTAGAGGATGATGTCAGCGGGTATGACAAAACTAAGAGCTTCTTCGACAACATCTCTTGTGAAGCTGTTGAGAGGTACATATGGCTTTACAAACACTTAATTTATATATTTAGAAAGAAAGAAAGAATGATATGTCAAGAAAAATATTTGTTTAATAAAAACATAATTTTATAATTCATTCAGTTAATAAAAAAAAGATATATTTTCTGACATATCTGTGTCCAATAGCTAACCGTTTTCACTCCTTTTGTAGGTTAGTTGACCTTTTTATATTTCAAACTTAATCATTATTAAAATCGTCCTACATGTATGTAAAGTTTTGTACGTGAGCACACAGTGCTTTTACGCTCATACGCATATGCCAAAACGTTTAACTATTATATGTGTCCTATACACTGACCTCCATTATACTATATAAGTACGCTGGACTAATGATACGTATCAAAATGACAGCTATTTACTGTGCCAATTTGAAGCGCCCCCAATGAAGGAACGAGGAACTAAATATGACGTAAACTGCAAAATGGCCAGTGTTTTTTTTTCCATAAAGCATAATATATATATGGTTTTTAGAAACAATTATAAATCAATAGTGCTGTAAAGTTTCGTTTCGATAAAACTTAGCCTTTCCTTTAAGCAGAAACATTTTATCGATATATTTTATCTTCCTGTCCCATCTCTTTTATTAGTTCCTTGTTCCTTCACTGCTGCCGTAAGCGCCAAAATGGCGAAAATCAAATCGCCTCACTGTCACCGGGCCTATAATTAGTCCAGCGTACTTATATAGTATAATGGAGGTCAGTGGTCCTATACTACTATATACGCAAAATCCTCATCTCATTAAAATGCACAGCTTTGAGACTGAGGCCTCCTGCAATGTTTCCATCTGCCAAGGTGCTACATCTGTCAATTTATGTTTTTAATCTCTATGGGTCTAAATAAGTAATACCTGTTTGATATGTATTGTATATTGGCCAGCGTGTTGGCCTATGGTCAAATCGCCCTCTAAAGGGTAAGCTCGAGCCCCTATACGGACATATACGGGCTGTAAGGTATGTTACTGGGAAGATTGCCATGCTTCAAGGGGCCTTGCCCCTTGATTACGTATCTTTTGTGACTATTGTGTGATGGGTCTCCAACAGCATCGCCCAAAAATCCCTTAAAAGCTCCAATACCGTTAGTCGCCTCTTACGTACACCCACCGGAAGAAATGGGGTAGGCTATTCTAAGCCGACACTACACAGCAGCACAGTTAGTGGATATGTGGCTAAGTAATATGTATGCTAAACAAACATATGTTTCCAGATCGAAAGGTCGCAGCCAGCGCACGGACTGGCGCACGGAGCGCAAACTGAACTCGGAGACGTTCGGCGTCGCGTCCGCCCGCCGCGGCGCGTGGAGGACGCGGCCGCAGTACCGCCACTACCAGCACCAGCCGTGAGTATTGTACCACTGTTACATAGTACGTTAGCGTGGAGGACGCGGCCGCAGTACCGCCACTACCAGCACCAGCCGTGAGTATTGTACCACTGTTACATAGTACGTTAGCGTGGAGGACGCGGCCGCAGTACCGCCACTACCAGCACCAGCCGTGAGTATTGTACCACTGTTACATAGTACGTTAGCGTGGAGGACGCACACGCAGTACCGCCACTACCAGCACCAGCCGTGAGTATTGTACCACTGTTACATAGTACGTTAGCGTGGAGGACGCGGCCGCAGTACCGCCACTACCAGCACCAGCCGTGAGTATTGTACCACTGTTACATAGTACGTTAGCGTGGAGGACGCGGCCGCAGTACCGCCACTACCAGCACCAGCCGTGAGTATTGTACCACTGTTACATAGTACGTTAGCGTGGAGGACGCGGCCGCAGTACCGCCACTACCAGCACCAGCCGTGAGTATTGTACCACTGTTACATAGTACGTTAGCGTGGAGGACGCGGCCGCAGTACCGCCACTACCAGCACCAGCCGTGAGTATTGTACCACTGTTACATAGTACGTTAGCGTGGAGGACGCACACGCAGTACCGCCACTACCAGCACCAGCCGTGAGTATTGTACCACTGTTACATAGTACGTTAGCGTGGAGGACGCGGCCGCAGTACCGCCACTACCAGCACCAGCCGTGAGTATTGTACCACTGTTACATAGTACGTTAGCGTGGAGGACGCACACGCAGTACCGCCACTACCAGCACCAGCCGTGAGTATTGTACCACTGTTACATAGTACGTTAGCGTGGAGGACGCACACGCAGTACCGCCACTACCAGCACCAGCCGTGAGTATTGTACCACTGTTACATAGTACGTTAGCGTGGAGGACGCGGCCGCAGTACCGCCACTACCAGCACCAGCCGTGAGTATTGTACCACTGTTACATAGTACGTTAGCGTGGAGGACGCACACGCAGTACCGCCACTACCAGCACCAGCCGTGAGTATTGTACCACTGTTACATAGTACGTTAGCGTGGAGGACGCGGCCGCAGTACCGCCACTACCAGCACCAGCCGTGAGTATTGTACCACTGTTACATAGTACGTTAGCGTGGAGGACGCGGCCGCAGTACCGCCACTACCAGCACCAGCCGTGAGTATTGTACCACTGTTACATAGTACGTTAGCGTGGAGGACGCGGCCGCAGTACCGCCACTACCAGCACCAGCCGTGAGTATTGTACCACTGTTACATAGTACGTTAGCGTGGAGGACGCGGCCGCAGTACCGCCACTACCAGCACCAGCCGTGAGTATTGTACCACTGTTACATAGTACGTACACATCCTATTAATATTATAAATGTGAAAGTTTAGATGTTTGTGTGTTTAAGGTGTAAAGCCTTCTCAATTACAGCATCTATATGAATGATATTTAGCAGAATGCTAGATAAAGACCCCAATTATCAAATAGAATACTTATTGTTCCGGAAAAGTTTGATCAATAAAATATTTACGCCTGATTGAACTCAGAGTACCGGAAAAAACGCCTAAAGTTTGGCATAAGCAAATTTACAGTACAAAGCCTGTCCATTTTGTTGATTTGGGTCATTATCTCATTCTGCCAAAGTTCATTCATATAAATTATGTACTTGAGCAGCATTTTCGCCTCAAACAAATGAGCATCCAAACATCTAAACTTACACATTTATAGGATACGAGCGATGAGCCTAGTTCGCGTTCGATCAAATAAAAATATACTTATAATAATTTAAATGTTTTTGTTCATGAAAACCTCATGTGGGGATTATTACTAATAAATAAAGAATAAATAAAGGAAAGAAAAATTTCGACACAATTTACTTATATAATATAATAATTTGTTACAGCATGAACAACATGAACTGGCGCGGAAACCGGGGTCGCGGCCGACCTCAGCAACCTAGATCTAACACGCCGCCCACTGCCGGTATGTATCATCCTATTAATAATAATATTATAAAGGCGAAAGTTTGTAAGTATGGATGTATGGATCTTTGTTACTCTTTCACGTAAAAACTACTGAATGGATTTGAATGAAACTTTACCACAATATAGCTTATACATCAGAATAACACAGGCTATAGCTTATACATCAGAATAACACATAGGCTACAATTTTTGAGGTTTTATTAAATTAATTAAAAAAACGCCTTAAGCTTTGTCATAAGCAAATTTGACAGTACGAAGTCTGTCGGGTCAGCTAGTCCTTAATATAATCAGATAATACATGTGTAGTCTATACATTTATATACTCACGGCTATAAATCCCTAGAAGGGGTAGCCAGAGCTTGGTAATCAAAAAATTATTCGGCTACGTTTGGAAGTTCAGTGGGGAAAAGATTGTTAAATAAATGTTGTTGGTTATGGGTCTCCAAACGCATCGCACAATAATCACTTAAAAAGCCCCAACACCCTTGGTAGCCTCTTTCTATCACCCTCGGGAAGAAATGGGGTAGTGCCATTCTAAGCCAACACTACAAAGCATCTGATAATACACTCGACCCTAACGTCCCCATTGAGATAGGCACTCTGGATCACTAATTTCTAAGATCCTGGCAAACCTCTTGGGCTTAGTCTACATTCATCAATCAAAGAATGGTTTTTAAAAAATACTAAACGCCATTTATACTAGTATTATAACGAGAAGGTTTGATGGTTTGTTTGTCTCTATTAGGCTCCGAAACTAATACACCGATTTAAAAAATTCTTTCACCGTTGGAAAGCTACACTATCCCTGAGTGACATAGGCTATTTTTATTTTTTTTTAAAAATATGGATCTCTTACCAAAACTCCGATTATGTAACACAAGGTGAAAAAAATAATCCCAAAAAACTTTCTTTAATCGCGAACAATGCGAAAACTATTCAAGATATAATAAATTGATGTACCTACGTTTCATGTAAATGTCATGTTTAGTGCCCGTGCCAAGCACGGACGGGCCGCTAGTATTAAATAAATAAATTCACACACAATATTTAAACAGATCATGTTAGCCTCAAACTAAGTAAAAATTAATGACTTGTATCATGTCATACTAACTTCGTCTTATTTAATATTACATAATACACATATAAATGACATCCAAGACTAAATAAACAATCGTTTATGCTCATCACATCACATAAATGTTGCCCACAGGGACAAGGAGATAGATACAAATACTCTTACATTTGTTAGTTTAAAGTTCAGCTTTTATAATATTATTTTAATTGGTATGTTTTCTTTGTTTCAGCGGCAAAGTAAAATAGAGAATGTAAATAGGCAACCGCAGTGAATCTGAACCATGAATTCGCGTGGACTAAACAAAATACAACATGGGAAAGTAATGGAATAGTGTATGGTGATTCACATTTCAGTATGTAATTAATGAAGTCAAGTTTCAAAATAAATTGTTGAAAATGTTGAGTTATATTGTTGCGGGAATTAAATTAGATTGTGGTTTAAAGAATGACGGACATTGTTTTGGTGTGATAGTGTTGTATCCAAAATATGGAAGGTGTGACGGAATTCCCGCAAACAAGTGACAGAACAAACGTCGGAGAAGCTCACATAGTTGATGTAAGTATAGAGTGGTAGTGAGCTAAATTCTATTTGTATAAAATGTCACAAGTCGACCGATATTAGATTTAAATTTGTGATGCCTCTACGTACCCTACCTAGCGCCTCTTGTAAATTTATTGAGGTATACAAAATGGGGGTCCACTTAATATATACGCCCGATAAATTGTATATTTTATTAAAGCTTCTCTCCCCCTATAAGCAAATGTGCCTATTTGTGGTTATGAAATGTGTCGGTGCCCATATTTATTAGTATCACGCATTCACAATAGAACCGTCCGCTAATATTTTTTTACTGTGGGCATAATTTTCAGCGTGATTTATTTATTTAAAGGATGTTCCTAATAATACAGTTAAAGACAATGTTTGAGTAGTAAGGGCACTCGATACTTGGCGGAATAAGATTGTGTGTAACTCGTTATTTGAAAAAGATCATTGCACTACTGTTTTTTAAGTTTTTTTAAATTATTAATGCAATGGCTGTAATTTTTGTGATTCAGCAGTCCTTTTCAGTTTTCTTAGAAATAAAAAACAGTTTATGGACGGAATTCTCGTATTGACTGTTGGACTTATAAATGTTAGTGTATTAGTTATCGTAACTGTGATTCGGACTGCTGAAATATAGTAAGGATAGTGTTGCTGGCATATTCCTAGAATTATCTTACCAATTATTATTTAAATATTCAAAAATTTTATCTCAGTTTAACAAACAACGCATAAATGTTTTCGAGTTATTTTGGTTATCTTATTTAAAAATACGTATTTATGTTTATTATGATGTGTATTAATAAATTTATTGTAATTTTAACCATCTAAAGTTTATATGTATAAAAAATTCAAAAATGAGCTGTAAAGCTATGTTAGATAAAAATGATCTTAAAATAATGCGTAGAGCGATTGTTACACTGAGAAAAATGAAAATTGCATTTCTACTGGTTTAAGTGTAATTCTGGGAGTGAGCCACTGGTGGCCTGGTTAAGATCACATACCGAATATTAAATGACCATTTCCATCAATAAATTATTGTGTGATTTTTAATGATTGTATGTTTGACAGTAGATTGTGTAGTAAAAAATGGTCATTTCACATTCAGTATTATTGTTTGAATAAACCACTGCCGATTATGAATCGTTGTAAATGTTAACAGAACAAAAGAGATACTTTAAATTTCTAGTTACGATTTTTGAAAGACCACAATGAAATGAGATGTTTTCCAATTGGCTACACATGTCGGAACTGATATACGATGTTTAAAGAAATCTGAAACTCGAAATAAACTGTACCTGGTGATCGTATTAATATGAAAATATACATTTACTACAAATCTTCCAACTACTGCTTTTTATTTACCAACATTATTTTAACCTATCTAACTCAAATTGTATAGTAATCTTTGTCTTAGCACTATAGCGGGGGATTTGATTTCCCCACGATACCACTTGAGGGTATGGTCAGTGGCCAGTGATATGGCGGGTCAGTAGTGCAAATGCAAAATATTTCACTCTTAAAAGGTTTGCTCAGTTAGATACTTAAATAGAGATTAATTGAGTACAGGGCTCATTAAAACCTTAATGAGGATATTTTTGCCCAAACAGCTTTCTAAGGGGTAACATTTCGAAAATTCGAATATCTCAAATCCGAAATTCACTATTCAGAAAACTGTTCACATAATTTACGTATCACAGATGCTTTATTTTCCACAACTTCATTGGTACATAAATACATTTTCTAGAAGTATCACTTCCCAGAAAAACTAAAACCAGATTATTAAAATGATTTTTTTACTTTTACCAACTATATCTTTTACTATAATCTCATTATTCCAAAGGTTTAAAAGACCGAAGTAACTTTATCTATAGTCTTACATATCGTAAATCTCTTTAACCAGATATTTTTTATGTCGGAAAAATTGTAAAAATAGAACGCGGATGCCTGGTTGTATGTATACTTGCTTGCTTGTTTGCATGCTTGGTTGCATGTAGGGGGGGTGCAGGGGGGCAGAGCCCCCCTGCTTGGGGGGGTCGGGGGGCGAAAGCCCCCTGCAGACAAAGAAAAGTTAGGTTACATTCAGTTAGGTTAGGTTAGATTATGTATAAAACGAGCGAGCGTAGCGCAGCGGAGCGAGCACCTAAATGTCTGATGCATGGTATAATACTAAACGGGGTATACTACTTACTTAAAATATGCCTGCAAAATTATTCATAGCAGTAGGTATCATTCGATACATCTGTATTTCAAATATATGGAAAATGATTTTTTGGAATAGTGATTATTCGGAAAAGCAATATTGCGGAATTAAGGTATATCTGGTTTTCGATTCTTCGGAAATCCGTTCTAGTGGTTAATCAAAATGATAGTAAACAAAAACAAAAACCAAACGATAATCTGGAATGTAAGAATATGGTATATGAAATTTCGATGAAACAATATTATGGCAATTAAAAAAAAAGCGAATAGTTTTCGGTAAAATAATATTCGGGTTTAAAAGTTTCGGATATACAGTATGTAACCTTTCTAAGGTCCAAAGAAGTTAGTATTTGTAACACAATTGAAGCGCCGTCTGGAAGAAGGGCCCAATCCATACCCACAGACGAAATGTGTTTTTTTTTAAATCGTTAGTTCAACCAAGGATGCATCCATAATGTGGAAAATAGTTCCAATTTTCAAGCGATATCGGGTAAATAAATGACGTTAAAAATCGAGGTTTTGGAATAAGGTCCCCATTCGGCCCAATCGGGCCTTTTTTCCATATTATACTTGGCAACATTAAAATGTCATTCAGATTCATTCACTCACTGACGTTTTTTTTTTGTTTACTGTTCATGGTTTATTACATTGAGGCATTTTTACCACATTCTGTAAAGTCGCTTATTGTTGTCACTGATGGTTGTAGAGGCCAAAATGTCAATATCACCATGATGAGGTTTTGGGAGTCACTTGTCTTAAAAGGAAGATTTCAATCTGTTTGCTATTTTTTACCCGAAAGGGGGCATAGCTAGATAGCTCTGATGGGCAGATGCCCTGTGATCGTCATTTTTCTATAATAGAGAAAATGCAAAGAAAGAGAGAAACTGTTGAGTTGCCGGATGATTGGATTGAAATAATAGCATCAAGATTTAAAGTAGTGGAACTAAAATCAAACATGATAAAAGATTATACAACATTTTTCGAGAACTTTTTTATGAAACCTTTGACAGTGAAAGCTGAAAATGATAAGCGAGTAAAATTCAATGTAACAAAATTTAAAAAAAAAAAAATTTATGCAGACAAAATAGATGCCTATGAAACCATAAATGAATGGAATCATTACATTTTTCCCAATATGCTTAAAAAAGATATAACTCAAATATCCTTAGAGGGCATCCAACACCCTTATGGTTCTTTTATACCTATCTAAATTGGTAAGCTAAATGATGTACTTAAACTTGTACCCTTTTTAAAGAAACAAAAGTCTGTTAATTATTACAAAAATCTGAAATGTGATGCAACAAATATTAATAATTCTGATGATGATGATGATTTTTTGGAATAAGGGCCCGAAATAGCTGTAAAAAATGAATAAAAACAATATGTTCTTATACTTTTTAATACTTTTATTTTATACCATCCAGTAGGTTGCACATATTTCCAGATATCTGCATCATTACAAAAGTAAAATTCTTGATATCATAAAAACTATTAAGTTTTTATGCTCTCCTGTAAAATTTTAAATTTGCATATGGGGACCTTCTTCCAGACGCCGCTTCAATTGAAGATAAATTACGACAGCTATTCGTCGAATATAGTCAATCAACACAAATCTGATTCTGTGATTCGTAGGAGTGCGACAGATATAAATGTTAATAGGATTAGAAAGACATACGGATGTTATCATTTTTTCGTTTGAAGAGTAGAATAGATTTCCTGAACCATAGCATACTAAATCTATGCCTGAACCAACACTCATACTTTTTGTTAAGATACGCTTTTGTACAATTGACTACATACATATACTCACGGCTAAAAATCCCTTAACGGGGTAGCCAGAGCTTTGGAATGAGAAATTCCTCAGCCACTTTTGGAAGTGAATTGGGGAAAAGATGGTAATAATAAATAAATATTTTTGGTGACGGGTCTCCAGCCACATCGCCTAAAAAACACTTAAGAAGCCCCATACCCTTAGTCGCCTCTTACGATCACCCACGGGTAGAAATGGGGTGGTGTTATTCTAAGCCTACACAACACGGCAAATTGTCTCTTTGATCTCAATATTTTGTACATTACGTTGGCATTTGAATTACGGATATTGAAGATATACATTCGTGCAAATGTCTCTGATGATACGGTTCAAGTAAAATAAATAAATAATATCAATTTTTATTGTAAAATGAACTTACATTCAAACGGTATGCATTTCATACATATAAGGTATACTATAATCTAGGAAAAATTGTACAAAAGGTTGTAAAAGCAAATTTTATCAGTACTGAATCAATCAATTCATATTGGTAAGACAGGGAATAATGCTTGATTAAATATAAAACATGTTCACCCTTCATAGTAAAGATTAGTTAACAAGCGTTTTTGCTATTTTGATAGTAGGAAGTTAACTGTTTTTAATACCTAATATCATATTTGGTTACGGTTAAGTTCGATAATTAAATCGCACTAAGTAGTGAAGTTCTGAAGTAACTATTCTCAAAACAAGCTTTTAGTATAAAATACAATTCAAAATATGTTATGTATGAAAAATACATTGTTTCCTAAGTTTATCTAACAAAATACATTACAATTTATTGATTACAATCTTTACCTATTTACAAGTTAAGTATACTTTATATTTTCACAAGACAATTCTAAATTCCATATTTTAGTTGAAAGCGTAGATTATAATGTTATATTTGAGCCAAATATTATTTCAACACTCTTTAAACTTTAGAGCTTAAAATATAAGCGAATAAAACAAAACATCTCGCTCGAGGAGTTCTGGACTGGGTTACATAGTTACATTATAGTATGAAGTTATTGAGTTTCCATAAACCTTTTTAATAATAATGTTTATACTCGTTACATCAAATATTTTAAAATACGAAGGTTCAAAGTGTTTTTTTTAAATGACATGGAGTACACCTCTACTTTTCCCCAACCATGTATTTAACCGGCTATATATTTTGGGCCAAACTTCTTCAAATTCCGCAACCAAAATCCTACCAGTTGAGTCATAATCCTCCGCTAAATACTTATCAATCTGGGTATGGGTAGGTCAAACACATGTCAAAGAGTATAATAAGGCGAACATATTGAGAGTTTTTATACAATAGCAAACACAAAACTATATGGCGGTTGGCATATAGTATACATATAGATAGTTGATCTGCCATACAGCCGTTACAAATTAGGCATTCCATTTCCTTTAAAATTCCGATTAAGGAACCACACATATTACTTAAGACAATTCAGAGCTCTATACACAATTTGAACCCATATTTTCTTTATTCCACTACCAAGGTAAGGTATGACACGACATGATACATAAATTACGGCACCAAGTGAAATCGAAGTGTTATTATAAGTCTAAGTACTCTTTGTAACATGTCGCGTAATACTCGCTTTACCTATATAACATATTTTCATGTTCCTACTCAAACATATTGGATACAAAATTTCGATAAACTTAATAGTTATTAATAATAGCAACGTAACAGACAAAACTAGCGGCAAGGAATACTGATATCAAAAGAGCTTATACTACAGTCTATCCACGCCATTCTCTCACAGGTTGACCATTTTCAACAACCCAAACAGAACCACTTGGAGCTTTTGTAAGCACCTCTATTAATGCCCGCCCGACATGCTCCGCACTGAAATGAAAGTTTAACGCATTGAACTTTACAGACAAAAAGAATTTTTTAAGAAAACTATTCTATCAAAGAACTGATAAGTATCCTCAGCTAAGAGCTACTCGTAATCCATATTATGACAGCCGATTTCGGCATTAGTTGAAAGTAAAATTATTGCTGGAAAACAGAACAGTTGGTAAAATTAATGATTTTCTGCTGCTTAAAGTTTCTGAGTGCCTTTTTATCCTAACGGATAGCGTGAAGCTTTTCTTTTTTGTTCGAACTCCTTTGAACATTTTGCCACTTGGTGTTTAGAGAACCCTCTTTATTACTGCCCAGTGCAGTTAAGTGATACTTAGTAAAATTATAAGTTTGATAAATCATGCCATCTGGGTTCCTCCACAATGTTCCACAGCATCTACAAATGTGCTTTAATAGAACCGTATATGCGGGAAATTAGTAACTTATTATGTAGTTGATCCCATGGTTTCTGAATAAGACATTGACATCTCTCTCTCTCTGTCTACCACCGAGTTACTTGTAAATTGATTGTTACTAGGAAAATTCTTACCTTTGTGTTTTGCTGTTAGTATTATCTCGTTGCCACGCAGACTCGTACTCAGAGGACATAAGTTGTTTGCGGATGTCCTTCACTAGACGAGTGTCGGTAAGTCCTGGACATAAGACCAGTGACCGGACTCCGGTTAAGTTCACGTGGTATTGGTCCTGAAAGAATAATTTATATTTTTATTATATATCTATTTCTATACCTCCTACCCAGTATCATATCAAACGGCTGTAAACATCAATGACCAGTACTAAGACATCTGTGACAATACATATTCAAATATGCTTCCTTATTTCTTATTTGAAATACGAACAATCATACCAAACTTCTTCTTTCTCAAATATCTACTCATTATTTAAGACTCAACTTACACCATAAGCTCTAGTCAACCCGACAACGGCATAGTTTGTAGCAGTATAGATGGGCGTTGACACTTGCGGTTTGGTGAAGGCAGTCGAGCCAGTGTTGACGATGGTGCCTCCGTGGCGGCCGCGGTCTTTGCCCATGAACCGGTATGCTAGCAGCGTGCCTCGGATTGTACCGTTCTGGAAAAAAATGCAATAGTAGACAGTGAAAAGTTGGCTAAAAATGTACAGTACCTAATATTTGTACATACATACATACATATACTCACGGCTATAAATCCCAGGAAGGGGTAGCCAGAGCTAAAGAATTAGAAATTCCTCAGCCACTTTTGGATATTTGCATGGGGAAAAGATAGTAAAAATAAAGGTTGTGGTGATGGGTCTCCAACCGCATCGCCCAAAAATCCCTTAATAGCCCCATACCTTTAGTCGCCTCTTACGTACACCCACCGGAAGAAATGGGGTAGTGCTATTCTAAACCGACACTACACGGCAATAATAATATTTGTATGGAACAAGAAAGGCCTGTCTTGTCATATACTAAGTAAGTGTATGCCTACATAAATATGAAAGATGGCTGGTTGGTATGGTAGTAGTTTGTATCCTGGAATTGTTTGCTTTGCATCTACTTGGTAACAGGCAGTCCAATCGTGGCTTTGTGGTTAAATTGAAGTACCTACGCTTGGGGATCTTACCGTTAAATATTTTTCAGAGAATGAAAACGTCTACATATCATGTATTGATCTCGGTCAAGTCGTAGATTTACGTTGCTTCCTTGAATTCTTGAATCCTTCCTTGAATAAGAAATACAGTCGGTGTTCTATTTTATTTTGTAGTAGATGATTTTAGACAAACATACCAAATTAACATCAACTTCTAGCTCCCAAAACCGATCATTCATGACTCCAGCGTTGTTGATCACGATGTCCAGGCGGTTGAACACTTTCATTGTCATTTCAAAAGCCTCTGAAAAATATAAATCATTAATATAATTAAGTTACCCATAAATAATCTTTCTTTTTGTTCCATTATTCCTAAAGATGAAGTACTTATTTTATTTGTATAGGATTATATATATATATATATTTCATAGTAGTGAACGAAAGTTTGGGCGATGTGACTGGACTGAAACGTCAATTGTTATTTATTAACTAGTGGATCGTCCCAGCTTCGCACGGGTAGCGTTGTTTTTTTAAATATCTGAGGTTTCTTCACTGCTCAAGCATTGTGAAATTCAGCGCAATGTTTTCAATTTATTAAATTTAATGCACTCCCTAAACAGTGTAGTTTAGTGATTTTGAATGCGCTTTAATGAACGGTTCAGTTTTTCCGTTTAATAGTAAATTTTGGAATAAAACGCTATGAAGTATTTATAACAATCTAAAAAATAAATCATTACGTGTTGTAGGATGAAACTACTGGCGCCATCTAGTATTTTATAAGTAAATTAGTAACGATTCGGTTTTGGTCACGGGCGCGATGGCTTATTTTATGTATAATTTCGGTATTTCTCTACCGAATTCTATGATTCTTTTTTTATTGAATAGGTTATAATGTTACCTTATTTTAATTAGGGATGAATGAGAGGTTTACAAACGTAAGAGTAAACAAATACAATCAGAATGTTCCGAACTGCTAAGCTATCAGGAATTACACGTGTTATTGTGAGTCAACCGTAAAAGATAGACATAAACAGTGAAGGAATTTTTTTTAGAGAATTTTATGAAGAATATTTTCGTGATACGTGATTTCTATGTAAGTTTAACCATTAAGGCTGCACATGCGACGGAAGCTTAAAAAATGGAGTAACTTCTCCCGTTTTCCCAAAATTTCCCAAAATTCCCCTTTACTACTCTGCTGGAAAGTATACAAAAACCTGCCCAGGAGTATGGAGAATAATTGTACTAAGTTTCGTTAAAATCCGTCGAGTAGTCTTTGTTTCCATAAGGAACATACAAACCGACAGACAGACAGACAGACAGACAGACAGACAGACAGACAAAAATTTTACTGATTGCATTTTTGGCATCAGTATCGATCCCTAATCACCACCTGATAGTTATTTTGAAAATATATTTCATGTACAGAATTGACCTCTCTACAGATTTATTATAAGTATATAGATAATCTTGTTCTCACTGAACTTCCAAACGCGGCTTAGGAATATGCAAAGTGAAGTGATCGTTGTAACCTGATATAACACTTTTGAGGTACACGTGTGTTCTATCAGAGCATAATGTTCCATTGCCCATGAAATGTCAGGAAAACCCAGCGTGTAACGAGGTGCTTGTGTATAAAAAACTGCGCTTCAATTATACGTTTAAATTTTTGCAAGTTTTGTTCTAAAGCAGTCGATTGTTCATATGATTAGAAAAAAATAAACTCACCCTCATATTGCGGATAGTCCGTGACGTCACATTGACAAAACAAAACATTTTTTCTCCCGAATTTAGCGCCAAGTTCATCGGCCACCTGTTCACCTACTTCGGAGTCTATATCACAAAGTGATACCTGTAGGCACACCAATAAATGTAAGGGACAATGGAAGGTTTTATGGGACATATTAGTATTGTTATATTAAAAAAGTCGTACTTTTGTGAAAAAATATATTGCCGAAAAAATAGCAAACCGAATGTTAAGATGGTTTGGGTACATAGAGAAGATGATAAATAAGTGAAGTAATCCAACGTGGATGGGAATGTCAGTAGAGGAATACTACGTACGGTACGACATATTTAAATCAGGAAAATATTAATGAATTTTAATGAAACCCGAGAGGTTTGCTAGGGTTGTACAAAGTAGCGATCGATAGTGACTGTCTACCCTAATGGGTACTAATGGTGTGAGTATATTTATGTGTGTATTTCTGTGCAGTGTACAATTGGGGTAGCGTTAAAACTATCCGGTAAGCAGATATGTATATTTCCATTATTATGCGACGTACAGTAATATAATCTTAAAAGTTCATTCTGAAACTTGTTTAGAGTTGCACCATAATAACACTAACCCATTTCTGCCCGTTGGATGCCATACGAGGCGAGTAAGGGTTTAAAGGTATTTAAGTGATTGCAGGGCGATGTGGCTGGAGGCTCATTTATTTTCAAATAATCAAAAACATAAAATATCATTTGCTGTGTAGTGTCGGCTTAGAATAGCACTACCCCATTTCTTCCGGTGGGTGTACGTAAGAGGCGACTAACGGTATTGGGGCTTTTAAGGGATTTTTGAAGGGGTTGGAGACCCATCACCAACAACCTTTATTTTACCATCTTTCGCCCACTTAACTTTCCAAAAGTGGCTTAGGAATTTCTAATTCCTTAGCTCTGGCTACCCCTTCTAGGGATTTATAGCCGTGAGAATATGTATGTATGTATGTTTAAAATCATGAACCCGGGCTCTTTTCTAAAAGTTGCCGAAGAATTAGTAATTCTGAAGTCTTAGCTAAACACATTTTGGTCCTTATAGCTGTGAGTATGTGTATGTCGTCGGACTCGTAAAATCTCTATATTTTGGTGTAAATAAATATTATTTCACTCGAAAGCCAAAAGTTTCAAAAGCGACTTGTTCTGAACAATATTCTTTTTGTGGATTTCCTTTTACCGTTAAAAAACTACTTATTTAATGAATATCAATGTTTTGAGGTATTACTATAACAGCCCCAACAGAAAAAAATAAGGTTGAAGATTTTAATATATTAATTACTTCAGACAAACTGAAATCCCTTTATTATACTTCAAATGTAGTGCCTAGTTAAATTTAAACCAAATTTTAATATTTTAGTATTTTTTTCTTGGTAAGTAACTTCATAATATTGTCAATTTTATGTATGTATATTCATATAGGTAATAAATGTAAATAATATAGGTACTTTATCCTACCTAATTAATCAAGCTACGTGAAGCTTTATTTATTTATTGAACACGTACAGCGAACGTAGTACAGAAAATATATAAAGTTGAAGGCAAACCTTTCTTCTGACTACCTCATCATATAAACTTAGTTGTATTGTTATAATGACGCGTACTCAGCAACTATAGTCCTTTCAGTAAAAAGCAGTTTCATAGAGACAAAAACATGCGAAAATGCATTGCACCGGCGCGGCGCGGCACGTTTTACAATCACGATGAATATCTTATATTTATGTATTAAAATGTGTTAGTATTACCTTCACTCCTTGCTTAAGTAATTCTTCGGAATAAGCTAGTCCGATACCAGAGGCAGCGCCTGTGATTAAAGCAACTTTTCCTTTTAAATCCATACTTTTCGAATTTGTGATACGATGACGTACCGCGCCCTAAACTGATCAACTCCGAGTAACAAGGTTTCGATCGCGCCAGGAGAGGGTGTGTTCACCTCCAACCCCCTTACCTCACCCTCTTCGTATTTCGTTTGGTCGTATGGCCGCGTCACAGACACTTTCCCTCTCAAGGGAAATGCTGTTTAGAGATATCCTTTACATGTTTTTCGCTTGATAAGGAAATTACTAATGTTGACGATAAGGACTTGATTTTTCTTGACCTTTATTGTATAGTTTAAAATTGGAGCATAAAAAAGTTAACTTTATTGCATGGCTCAAAATTTGAGGATGATAAAAGCCGGTGGTGAGTTAAAATTGAATGAGCATTTATTTTTATGTCTTTATCTTTAGTGTCATTCCTTTATAGCTCTTCGTATATCTTATAATACATCTCATCCTATAGTTTATTTTAAAGTAGATAGTATTTACAATAACATTTCTAGAACCCACCCTAATTAATACACATTTAAAGAAAAGCAACTCTCTCGTCTTTTCTACCTTCAAAGTGTTTTGTTTTTTATCGGAACTTGGACATGATAAAATCATATTTAGTGTAAATCCTTGTACATTTTACTCTGGTGAACTCTTTCTTATGTTACCATACAATCATTCTATATTCTGGACATAAAGTAGGTAACCCTTAAGTATTTAAGAGAGTTTTTTAAAATAATCAGCGCATAGGTTTATAATAATTGCAATTTATTTGCAAGTTATCATAAGATAGGATGGTGGCGCTACTTTGTATGGAATAGTATATTTCATTACTAGTACGGAATGGCTGTCATTGCAAAGAGTTCCGACAAATGTCTACCCGAGCCGAAGGCGAGGGTTGACAGTCGGAACGAGTTGCAATGACGGTTCCGTACGTGTACTGAACGACTATTTTTAATACAGTTGCGAAAAAATTAAGCAATTTAACAAAACAACTAAACTCCCAAAGATTATTTCTGGAAAATGGCGACATTTTTTCTTCACTTATTGTGGTAGGCAAAGGAAACTATGCCCATACAGCCAAGTCTTATGTATAATTTTTTTGTTGATATGAAATGAAAATGAAATTTAATGAGTTATAATGTAATGAAACCTAACCTCACTAATTCTATCAAATCATTAAATCAGATATCGAAACAAATTAGTCGATTTTGCCTATTATTTTGTTGTTGTTGATTCATGTTAATACGACCTATGCCACGTATTAACATGAATCATAAAAACTTCTTTGATTTTTTTAGTAAAATCTTTATGGTTGGTTTTTCTTTAAAATAGACATTATTTTGACAGTTGGGAAAGAAAACGCACTAGTGCGGGAAAGGTAAAGAAAAAGCACGAGTGTGTAATAGCCCACTTCCCGAACGCTATACGTCCCTGTAATACGCCACTTTTTGAGCAATTGTATTAAAAAATGATATGCATAGCGATGTTAAACTTTTACACGGCTAGCACTATTGCAAATCGTAACTCTACGTTCACACCGCAATTTCCTTGAAAGGCTGGCCGAGGTAGGTACTGATAATTTTGCGCTGCTCGTGTCTACATATGCAGTTAACTTACTGAGTATCCTATATTATAGTATATTTCATTACTAGTACGGAATGGCTGTCATTGCAAAGAGTTCCGACAAATGTCTACCCGAGCCGAAGGCGAGGGTTGACAGTCGGAACGAGTTGCAATGACGGTTCCGTACGTGTACTGAACGACTATTTTTAATACAGTTGCGAAAAAATTAAGCAATTTAACAAAACAACTAAACTCCCAAAGATTATTTCTGGAAAATGGCGACATTTTTTCTTCACTTATTGTGGTAGGCAAAGGAAACTATGCCCATACAGCCAAGTCTTATGTATAATTTTTTTGTTGATATGAAATGAAAATGAAATTTAATGAGTTATAATGTAATGAAACCTAACCTCACTAATTCTATCAAATCATTAAATCAGATATCGAAACAAATTAGTCGATTTTGCCTATTATTTTGTTGTTGTTGATTCATGTTAATACGACCTATGCCACGTATTAACATGAATCATAAAAACTTCTTTGATTTTTTTAGTAAAATCTTTATGGTTGGTTTTTCTTTAAAATAGACATTATTTTGACAGTTGGGAAAGAAAACGCACTAGTGCGGGAAAGGTAAAGAAAAAGCACGAGTGTGTAATAGCCCACTTCCCGAACGCTATACGTCCCTGTAATACGCCACTTTTTGAGCAATTGTATTAAAAAGTTACTTTCATTTTAGTCACTTTCATAGGTGCTACTAAAATACTGGACAGATCTTGATAAAATCTAGCCGTTACTAATGTTTTTTTTTAATAATTTAAACTCAACTCCACACTCTCAAAGGGATGGTAGAAGTACTGTGGATGCTTCTAAGCTACATGTGGAATTATTTTTGGGTTGATTGGATAGGCTATGCTGTGTAACCGTGTGTGTGTCAAAAGCTGTTTAGTGTTGGCTTAGAATAGCACTACCCCATTTCTTCCCGTGGGTGTTCGTAAGAGGCGGTTAAGGGCATTGATTTTAGGGCGATGCGGTTGGAGACCCATCACCAAAAACCTTTGGTTTACAATCTTTTCACCACTCGACGTCCAAAAGTGGCTGAGGTATTTCATATTCCGAAGCTCTAGCTACCCCTTCTAGGGATTTATAGCCGTGAGTATATGTATGGGATTGGATAAGGGGCCGACCTATCGCCGCTTACGAAAAACTATCACGTGAACATGAGTTTACAGAGTAGTTAAAAGTATGACTTAGCCATATAAGTGTGCGACACTGTTAATTAACTTGATGAAATAAATAGAGACACACATTGCACCAATAATGGCCGGATCTGGAACCGAAGTCACGACCACGCCACTCTGTTATAATTTTCCCACTGAGCTTTCAAACTTATTTTTAATATGAGTATATTTAATTTAAAAGTATTAAAAAGTTGGTTTAAGGTCTTGTGGGCCTATATATCAATTTTAATATGCAAATAATCAAAAATCATGACTCAGAGTTCCTAATTCCGAGATATTACATGAAAAATAAAAGAGTTTTTGCTTCGTGATGATTTAGAACACTTAATCAATGTGTAGTTAAAAGATCCTTTACTCCTATATCAAAATGGTTCTCAAAAGGTGTAACAACGGAGAACAATCATGCTTGGTCGTAACGCCTGGTGTCATAGACCGGTAACACCGCGAGTCCACGAAAATAAAAGCATGCAATAAGCGAATAGCAAAAGAAAAGTATGCAATATTATAGTATTTGTAATGAAACAAGAACGTAACAAAATATTTTTTATTTATTCGATAATTTCTCATATCAAGTGACAATAATTTCATATACAAAAATATACTTTTAATTATTTTTACAATACATTTGCTAAATTTTAGGCCCTGGCTCTAGCATAAAAATATTAAATCTATGGTCCTAAATGTGATTTGTATATAATATAGATACCCTGATCGTAAACTATGCAACAAATATACCAAAATAAAATTCACAAATTACACCGTACAAAATACTTATAAACTTGAAAATTTCAATAAATCCACGTAATAATATCCCACAAAAGTAAAGATTCAAACAAATTTCAACAAAATTGTACAATATAACGCATTAAGCTATTTTGATTTCTTGTCAGCAACTCTATGAACATAATTATTATAATAACACCCAACTTATTATTTCATTCCTGTCGGCTTTAATTTTGACTAGTTCGAAAATTATTCAATAATAAATGGCATATTTCGTAGTTAAGCCATACGCAATATACTAAAGTGTCGGGTATCTTTTCATAGTTCCAACTTTCCTGAACGCAACCTCATCGGTCTCAAACTGGGCTATCTTTATAAATTAAAAAAACCCAGAAGTATTCAAGATCACACTATTATAAACCTTTTCTAAATCGTTTGCTGATCATGATTTGTACAAAATACATCACAATAACGTAATTGGACAATGATTTAAACACAAAATATAATCTAAAATATCACAGTAATCAGGTACTTAACTGCTTTAGTGCAGCATTCATCAAGAAATTAATGCAATAAATAATATGAAAATTGATACAATCAAAATAGACAAAAATAATTAATGAGCAAAACTTAATGGCAAAAATCAAATTTTATCAAACTGCCTCCCTCCTAAAGTAAATTCAATATGGCCGTGAGACTAGATAGAATTAGTTATGGAAACATCTTAGAATATTATTATATGTACATGATTTAAGTTTGAAAATAAAATATGATTAAAATTTTATTATACTAAGGAAATCCGTCAAAGTACAATTATTGATGAAATATGGAGCGGATATTTAAAGGGTTAAATTTTTTTAGCTCTCTATTTATTTAACTATGATTTTAACAACATTCAAACCAAAATCGTAATATTATTGATTGAAAGATTTACTTTAGAAAATCCTTGTAACGATCTTTAAGTGGCAAGGTGAAAGTTTACTTTATTTTATTACAATTCATCTTTAGCATTTTTTTTATCAAAAAACTGGCAGCGAACTTTTCTTGTGAGATTTGCACCAATTTATCCACGCTAGAATTTACCTATATTTTTTAGTTTTTTTAAAAATGGAATGCGAAAAATTATTTTTTTAAATACCACATTGTTATGAAAAACTAGCAATTTTCTAGATGGGTAAAATCATGATCGGTGTACTTGGTCAGCTCCTGCAGCAGGTACAGCTTTGGCTAGGTACGAGAAAGACCTGGCATTCGGTAGACCGGAAATGACGCAAGCGCTGAGAGCTGAACGATTTAGGTTCATCGGGGCAGCATCGTACCACTCCATGGTGTCACCGTCATAGCATTCGACGTGGGGTATCGTTGTTGAACCTAAAAAAAGCCATATTTTTATTGCTACAAACTCATAAAACAAAAGAGGCAGAAAAAATACGTTCAAAATAGAAACAAGAAAGATTTAGATTATTTCAAATATGAACGAAAATGATAATAGGCAGGAGGCGTCTCTACTCAAAATAATTCTACATTTTATTATCATTATTATTTTAAGTAATCAAGACTCAAGCTCTTATTACAAAATAAAGGAAAGTATAAATAAAAAAAACGAATTATTAAATGTCACTCACCATTAAATCCCCCAATAACAAAAATCATGTCATCCAGTAGGACTGTTGCAAAATTACTTCTAGCGCTAAACATCTCAGTTACTTCCTGCCAGTCATCGCCGCTATGAGGATTGAATCTTTCTCCTAGAGGAACAAAAAGTAAGAGTATGTAGTCAATTAGAGTAATCTTAGAGCAGAGCGGTTTTAGACCAGCGTTTTATACGCGCGCATGTGCTCGTTTTTGGATGCGTACTTGAGCGTTGACGCGCTTCTAAGCGCGTAGCAGGGTAAATACATATTTACTAATAAATAAAGGAAAGAAAAATTCCGACACAGGCGGGAATCGAACCCGCGACCTCGGGTATACGCCCCGACGGACGCTCTGCCAATTGAGCCACCGTGTCAATGGCTGCCAGCGCGAAATTCTTCTTTCCTTTATTTCTTTTACACGTTTAAGTAGTGTTTGCGTTTCCTACCTCCGATTTTTTACTAATTCGGAAGGCCACTTGTCTATCTTTTCAGATAGAATGCAAATGTTGAAATCGCCTAACTATCACATAATTTAAATCTTTTTGTTCATGAAAACCTCATGTGGTCGCGGGTTCGATTCCCGCCTGTGTCGAAATTTTTCTTTCCTTTATTTATTAGTAATAATCCCCACATGAGGTTTTCATGAACAAAAAGATTTAAATTATGTGATAGGCGTTTTCAACATTTGCATGCATTATTTATTAGTAATAATCCCCACATGAGGTTTTCATGAACAAAAAGATTTAAATTAAATACATATTTTTTTCGTACACAAAAGTAATGTTTCTTTGTCAGAATCCATATTGATACTGGCACGACACGACACTATCGGTTCGAGCGAAAACGCCGAAATATGCCCGTTTACGCGAGTCTTGTTTTTAGAAGCGCGTATGCTAACGACACCGTACACGCGCAAATAATAACTAGTCTGAAATTCTAGGTATTTTATCGAATTTCAGAGCTAGATTAACATCGAAGTTCAGAGTCAGATTAACAGTCTGAAAAATAGTACCATGTCAGAAGTACTTTTAGTGCTGCATCACAGGATTTGGACGAGTCGAAAATGGGGTCCTTCAAGGTGCTATACTTGGTCCATAGTAATTTGTTAAGTATTTATGGTACCATAGTAACCTGGTAATGATAGGTACCATAGACTTGTAAATAAGTTGCCCCAACTGTGTTAATAGTAGTCATTATAGGCATGTTAAACGAATTACTAAGAGATTTTTGGCTATCAAAGAAGGATTTCTACACCTAAAGAAAAGTTTTAAATAGAATAACTCGTGACTTAAATTGATAAAATGAATCATGATATGACAAATGCCTATTGTTCAAATTAATATTAAATTTATGAAAAGCATAAACATATATAGACTGCAAAATTCATGGTCGTTTCTTTTTGTTTACCTTAAATAATGAGGAGTCAAGAATAGACAGCGTCAAAATGGACCACTGTCTATGTATTGTGGATGATAAGGGCAGAGCATACCTAATGTATTTAAATTCATAGACTAGTATTGCAGTAATAAACATACCAGTATTAAGGCGACTGTATCCGTTGAAGCCACCCAAAGCGTAGAGGCAGTCTCGGTATGCAATAAGACTGACACCAGACCGAGGACTCAACATTGATCTGATGAAGCTCCATTGCTTAGTCGTTGAATCAAACACTTCTGCAGAACTTAGGACTTCCTGACCGTTAAACCCACCGACTATGTATATCTGATGGTAGAGAAATAGTTTTATTTTTAATTCAGTTTGCCCGTTTTTTTTCTTTACACGCAATTGGCAACTGACAGTTACTTCAAAATGAATCAGTACAACAAAACAAAATATCAGTTTAAAAAACGGATTTCAAAAGTTTTATGGGATCAATATTTATATAAAAAATAGATTTATAAAGAAATAAGCACATAGTTCGGAGCAAGATTTCTGTGCGGGCCAACACAAACTTTCCAATAAATTTAGTTTATTCGTAGATGATATAAAATCAAATGGGAAGGAATATATAACGTCTTGCACATTTCCATAAGACTGAGAGGGGGAAAAGCGAGTAGGAATAAAATTCAGAATTCGGTAAAGTAGATCCTCCATAGTAGGACCAAAATTTAATGACCTAAATAATATAGATATAAAACGATAAATATATATATATGAAACTTTACATACCTTGCCACCTAAGGATGCAGCACTAGCATCCGATCGATGTTTGTTCATGGGTGTAGTCATCTCCCACTGATTTTTATCAGGATAATATCGTTCCACAGAAGACATTCTTGTCCTACCATTATACCCACCAAGGGCGTAAATCAAACCATCTAGAAAAAGCATCAGATAGTTACAAGGAAATTAAATATAAAGTGTATCACAAACTGCTGTGTTGTGTCGGCTTAGAATAGCACTACCCCATTTCTTCCGGTGGGTGTACGTAAGAGGCGACTAACGGTATTGGGGCTTTTTAAGGGATTTTTGGGCGATGCGGTTGGAGACCCATCACCAACAACCTTTATTCTACCATCTTTTCCCCACTCAACTTCCAAAAGTGGCTGAGAAATTTCTAATTTCTCAGCTCTGGCTACCCCTTTTAGGGATTTATAGCCGTGAGTATATGTATGTACGTATCACATACATGCATTGAGTAAATATATCCGTGTTTTATGGGTCTCGGGCGACATCAATATCTAAAAACGGATTGACGACAGAATTTTAAATTCTCAGAATACTTGTCGCGTGACATAAAATTACGTAATTTTTTTAACTACCTTCCAAAAAGATTTAATCTGTGGTTTTAACTTGAATTATGCACAAATAATACTGGACAAATATCAAAGTTTACCAGTGCCACACTTTTTTACTGAGCACTAACAACATCCTCTCACCCACAGATAAAATTGAGTTAATGCGGCAGCGGAGAGCAGATGAGAGATTTAAATTATGTACATTTTGAAATCACTACAAGAATGCATGCCTTCTGATCCTTTTTGCTGAGCTGATAGAAAACTCGCAGCACTAAATTAAAATACTTAAAAAGAGCTCTAATTAATTTAACAATCTTACCATGAGCCACAACGCTAACATAACATCTAGCTTGATACATACAAGCTCGTTCGTGCCAGGAATTCGTGACGGGGTCGTAGCATCGGACCGTATTGAAGTGATCGCTACCATCAAATCCACCAATCATATAGATTAGATTATTCAAAGTGCATAGACCATGATACGCTCGCGGCGTCAGATCCATGTGTATTGATAGAAACCACCTATCTGCTCTGAAAAGGAAACATTTGTCTAAGATAGGCGCTTAAGAGCTTATTCCATTTGACTGCATGCAGAACGTCCGAAAGCCACAGAATCTGAATTCAGACTAGTGGAATAACGTTCAGAACGCTAGGCTTCCGAAAAGTAGACAAATTTCGGCTCCTAGCTCACTAAATTTTTAGTAGCTCCGTCTCAGGAAGGTGGAATAACGTTCAGACGATTTAGTCTAGTCGCCTCGCGCCCGCCACAGCGAGAGGACGTGCCAAAATTTTTCATGCCTATGATTGCAAATTACGTAAACAAAAAAAGATAATAAAAGTTTTATAGCAGATATACATATGCTCACGCCATTAATTCCAGGGGTAGTTAGGTGGGTAGGGGTTCCATTTCATAGGGGTAGGCAGATATGTATAATTATATTCATACATACATACATATACTCACGCTATTATTTCCGATTGGGGTAGGTAAATACGTTTTATCACATACATGCAAATTATATTATAATTTATATTATAAATACTCACGCCATTACTTCCCATCGGAGTAGGCAGATACGTTTAATTACATACATACGCACATATACTCACGCTTTTACTTCCGCTTGTGGTAAGCAGATAATTTTAATTACATACATACATACTTAAACTCCCACCATTTTTCCGTAAGGGGTAGGTAGGCAGATACGTATTGTTTCAAATATGCATACTTATACTCACGCAATCACTTCCCGTGGGGGTAGGCACAGGCGTATAATTACATACATGCATACATATACTCACGCCATTATTTCCCATTGGGGTAAGCAAATACGTTCAATCACATATATGCATACATATACTAACGCCATTACCTCTCATTGGGGTAGGCTGAAACTATCGATCGCCACTTCGTACGACCCCGGCAAACTTTTTAATAAATATGCTTTTATTTTTAAGTCATATAGGAGTTCCCGCCTATTTAATATTTTGTGTGAAATATGACGTAAAAATATTTGGAAAAGGTTGTGTACATGAATAGGATATATGTAGGTATTTAGGTAAGTATAGTAGCGAAAGAGATATATAGACGCAATGTGTCGTCCGTCGTTTATTAAATGAGAGTGGGATAGTCCATAAGAGAGTCCGATAGAGAGCGTTTTAAAAAAAAGGCGGGAGCAATTTCGTACGACCGACCGCAAAAATCGCGCGCGCGAATGATTCAGAAACTGAAATCGGTGTAGTGGAATAACAAGCGTCTGTGGCCTTCTGCGGCAGTGACTGTGAAGGACCTCCGATTTCAGCAACGATAAAAGTGTAATGGAATAAGCTCTTTAGGAGTTTTCTTTAAAACAGAAAAACTACCTTTATTTATCTTACAGTATGTAAGTAAAATTAACTAGTAATGGCAATACCTTGTGTCATATGTTTCTACAAAACTGGTAGGACTTCCCGCGCTCCATCCTCCTACAGCAAATAAAATTTCGTATGGTATCCGAGGCCTCGCTAAAGGGTCATTCAAATCAACTTCCGTACCAGGTCTAGAATCCAGTAATGTTAGGAAAACCACAGCAGGGTACAAAGCTTCTTGGCATTTCTGAAATATGTTTAATTTTTGAAAGTCTTAAAATACATCGAAATAAAGATCAAATTTAATTTAGACTGGTGTGCTGATTTTTCTCTTGTTATATAAATAGAGGCCACCCTACATTTTCGGATCGCCTAAGTATGCAGAATATTTGCAGATTTCGTAAGCTCTATGCATGATGGTGTAACTAATTCGTAGAGAATCAGACAGAATAGTGCCAATTATCTGAAATTTTATTTACAACATTTAATCCAATTTGGAAGGATGTTGCAGGTTTTCATTATCTGATTCGGCGAAAAGAAAGATGATTCCATGCTACGGATGGCACTTTAAGCCGTAAGTCTAGGCTACTTTCACGGTAGCGTTAGGCTGACGTCTTGGCAATCTTGGTAAATATTGAAGTCGACTTAATTATTATAAGTTTTATGTACAAACTTGCCTCATCATTTACGATCGGTGACCATTGTAGTACTTTTGTTTTGAAATATTTGTAGCTGATATGCCCAAACCGAATACAAGTTAAAAGTGAGGGAATATGTTTTTTTCTAGCATCTAAGTCATGCTCTATCCATGTTTTTACAGCTTGAAACACTATTTCTTCATTTCTTACATTCAATTCGTCATCCCGCAAAATATCTTCGAGCTCCTCAAACGACAACTTCTTGAATTCGTTGCATTCTTTTAATATCCTACTAAAGTTTTGCCTTATGTATGATTTTCCTTTCTTTTCTAATTCACTACAAAAATAACATCTAGCAAATTTAAAAATTCCGAGACAATTATGAGGTTTTAATTCTTTAAGTAGAAATGTACAACACAGTTGTATGACGCCGACAACATCAAATTGGTCTGCTATCGGAAGAAGGTGTTCCACATTTTCTGCAACAACGTTGCATGTTCCTGTGTACGCATAATCTAAAATGCGGTTCATGTAATAACTAGGAACATCGACATAAATTTTGGTTTCTTCTGGTTCACCTTTATTCAATGAATTAATAAAGAGTGCTTTAAAATATGGACTAACGGCAGAAATTATGGCTCTGTGTATTCGAATTGATTTCATATCCCTGCAAACAATTGTTCCATCGCACAACTGACCATTCTGCCGTAGTTCGTTCCATATTGCAGGGAATTCTACAACCGAATAATTTTCAGGCAAACATACGCATCTTCTTTTCCGAGTAACAGACTTCCTTTTCGCTATTCGAGGTTTCGTGGAAGAAGGAACACGAAGAGAATTTTTATTTTTGGATAATTTTCGATGTTTCGCATTAAATTCCATCCCTTTTGAAAATACGGCGGTCTAAATTTGTTCTGTCGTGGTGACAGTGATTACCGACAGTTCTAAATATCTTTGCTTCAAAATTTGAATTTGTTGACAAACAATGAGGTACGAGTACAAATAATATTCTGCGAAGTACCTAACATTCTAAAAGCCAGCGTTCGGCATACGGGTTTAGAAACAAAACAGGTATAAAACTTTATCTGTCGTCTCGTGTATGTTTTGGGGGATTAACAAAGCCTAGCAACATTTTGCTTGGGCGTGAAACGAGGTCAGTTTGGAATACAGTTTCGAGCGTTCTTTTTATGCCGTTTTGAAAAAAATAGTGGAGTACTTTAAAGACAGACACATACCGGTTCTTTCTATAAAGACATACTTTAAAGACACATGCCGTGTTGTGTCGGTTTAGAATAACACTACACCATTTCTGCCCGTGGGTGATCGTAAGAGGCGACTAAGGGTATAGGGGCTTTTTAAGTGATTTTTGGGCGATGTGTTTGGAGAACCGTCACCAAAAACCTTTATTATTACCATATTTTCCCCAATTAACTTCCAAAAGTGGCTGAGGAATTTCTAATTTCAAAGCTCTGGCTACCCCGTTAAGGGATTTATAGCCGTGAGTATATGTTTGCATGTATGTTTAAAGACAGACACATACCGGTTCCTTCAATAACATAGAATATTCCTTATATAAATGTTAAATCTTTTTAGGGTTCCGTATGTCTGAATACAAAAACGGAACCCTTATAGGATCACTCGTGTGTCTGTCCGCCCGTCGCTTACAGTCAAATTATCTCCGAATCTATTAGACCGATTAAGTTGAAATTTGGTACACATATCAATTGTGCCCCAGACACAGAGGTGTGACGTGAGCAGATGAAATCTGTATATGGGGGGTCATTTTTGGAGGGGAAGGGGAAAATTAAAAAAGAAAAAACTGAAAACTGCATCGTGTGGCACATCAAATGAAAGGTCTTGTTGGGAAAATCTTAAATGTATTTTTTTGTAATTTTAAAATAAACAGTTTCCAAGTTATTCAAGAAAATAGACGAAAATTGACCATTCCCCCCCCCCTTATCTCCGAAACTACTGAACCTAAAATTTTGAAAAAAATACAGAAATTAGTTTTCTCCTTATAGATTATAGGAAAACCTATAAGAAGTCCATGATATTAAAATAACATGGTAAATCACTCAATATTGTGCGTACCAACTTACATTTGCAGGTGGAATGTGTGGGAGAACATATTTTTTATCGTACGGAACCCTCTTCACGCGAGTTCTACTCGCACTTGTCCCCTTTTTTAATAGTGAAACATATTCAAGGTATTTTAGCTAAGCGTAAAATGACATGTCATGTCATTGATATTGTTGTTACATACACATAAGTCTAAAGGCAGACGGCCACCTGCCCTGGCTGGCCTAATATACAAGCACACAGCATTATAGTTTGTCGCAGTCGTTCAACTTTTAGATTTAAATTTTAACTCACTCTCTATTCATCTACAGCGATAGGCCTGTCCCTTATTACGTGAGTACACTGGTCAAGCAAAATGTGGTATCTGAACACCAGGTGACGATGTCACGTGATGTTCAGAAGTATTATCTAGTACCGCTGCCAACCCCTTCGGGGATATACGGCATGAACGCTTGAGTCTATTCATCTCGCTGTGTTTCAGCAAGGCTGGAATTGAATAATTTATACATTTATCATTACGCTATGTTATGTTGGTTTAGAATAGCACTAACCCATTCCTTCCTGTGGGTGTTCGTAAGAGACGGCTTAGGGTATTGGGGCTTTTGAAGTGATTTTGGTTGCGGTTTAGTGCTTTTGGAGACCCATGCCAATGCCATGACCCTGATTACCCCTTCTAGGGATTTATAGGTGTAAGTATATGTATGTATGAACATTAATCATAAGACCGTTAGATCGGTTCCAACATAAAAGCTATAATATTATGTAATCTTTATTTATTTATTTGGTTATTTGCCATTAATGCTGCCATACTTTGCAGGCTTTTAGACAATAATTTCTAATCTACAATTTCGTTATTTTCTGTGATTTTACAAGCAAACTTGGTAGTTGCAGGTAGGTAGTTAGTATTCATAATAACCACCATATACTATATATAATAGTGTTAGTTCCCAAGTCGTTATTTGTATTACATCAATATCATATATTTTAACCTGGTACTAGTCTATGTCCATATAATAATTAAATAAATTGCATATACTGGTAACACTAGTTAAAATAAACGTCAAAAAATATTTATGTCAAAATAAAATTCTCTTTGGTTTCTCTTTACGTTTGACTGTCAAGATGGTGAGTTTTGGACAATGAAATCTTTCTAAAAATCCAAATTAATCATGGCAAATATTATGATAAGTGAGAAAATTGAGTGTTGTTTGTGCTTTAAAGTGTGTTTGAAATGTGTTGTGATTTATATTTCAGGGTATCGACATCAACCACAAACACGACAGGAAAGTTCGGCGCACCGAACCAAAATCTCAGGATGTCTACCTAAAACTGTTAGTGAAGGTGGGTGTTGGACAATTAGTCTGTTGAATGTGTTAAAAGTCTTTAACAGTTATCTTATTTTAACTTTCCAATTTATGAAAACGTAAACATAACCTAACTTTTGTTCTTTCAGCTGTACAGATATTTGGCTAGACGCACCAATGCCAAGTTCAACACAATTGTTCTTAGGCGTTTATTCATGAGCCGTATCAACCGCCCACCAATCTCATTGTCTCGGTTAGCTCGTCACATGAAGAAACCAACACGCGAGGGACTGATCGCTGTTGTTGTTGGCACCATCACAAACGATGTAAGGCTGTACAAAGTGCCCAAACTAACAGTAGCTGCCCTTCACGTCACAGAAACGGCTCGTGCCCGCATCCTTGAAGCTGGAGGTAAGATTTGTGTTATATTTATATTCAAATTTTATTTGAGTTCTATCTGATTTATGGCCCATAACTATATATCAGATATATATATATTTTTTAATGAAATCAACATTTTATACCAGAACCTTCAATATAATATTTAGTTGAGTCAAATCCAATATTTTGTTATATTATGTATTATGCTGTGTAGTGTCGGCTTAGAATAGCACTACCCCATATCTTCCGGTGGGTGTATGTAAGAGGCGACTAACAGTATTGGGGCTTTCAAGGGATTTTTGGGCGATGCGGTTGGAGACCCATAACCAACAACCTTTATTTCACCATCTTTTCCCCACTCAACTTTCCAAAAGTGGCTGAGGAATTTCTAATTCCTTAGCTTTGGCTACCCCTTCTAGGGATTTATACCCGTGAGTATATGTATGTATGTTTTATTGCTTGGTCTACTTGAACGGAATGGATTGTTAAAATACTATTCAAACATATAATTTAAAAAGCACTGGTTATTTCTAAATTTGCCTTATGTATTTTTAGTACAATCTATAATATGTTTGAACTGATGGCAAACATAGAAACATAATTAATTACCTACACAGATATCTCAAAATCAATAATTAATTGGTTGATATTGTTGCCATCTTCATATTTTACCATGTAGTAATGCACCTGCTGCCATCAATTTGTTTGTGGTATGGTATGTTTTTTTTGTAATCTATGATGATTTATTACGCACTAAGTTTCCTCATGCAACATAAATAGAGGTGTGCAACTTTAAGGCAACCTCCTGAGGGTCTGTGCTATGCGAAGGGTTAGGAAAGATATTTAGACTCTTAGGATTTATTTCTGTAACTTGTTGTTAAATAAAAGTATTTTTGAGCTAAACCATGTTTAATAACAAACTTGATAAATAATGGGTCACTCAATAATAGGTAAATGCACCATACTTTAATTGAATTGAAGTTTTAAACTATTGTGCTTTGATTTAAACATATTTAAATTCACTTCTCCTGTAAGAGGTCTTCCCATGAGCTATCAAGGATCTTTGTGCACTTCAAATATGCATAATGACGATCCCATTAATAAACACTGGGTATATGTGCAGCAGGATACTAGGGAACCGTTTCATGCTAGCTTTGGCATATATTGTAAATAGTGTTTTTTTGTTATTTTTATATTGTATTTTTTCTTTGTATTATTTGTTAATCATTAAGTTAAAATAAGGACATACTAACAAAAACAAATAATTAATAAGTATTTCAATGTTACTAATTTTCTTACTTAATATGATGAATGGAAATGAAGTTTTATTTATTTATAATCTCATATAAACTAAGAAATTGAGACTGAGTAGGTGATATGAAGCAATTTAAAATTATACCTTGGGCATATACCTTTATTCATAGAGACATTATTCTCATAGTCACATATTTGCTGGTAGAGTTTTTACTATAATTTCTTAGTTAATCTGTGTCAATATTAATAGACTTACGCCTGATTTCTGAATTGAGTATTTAAGCTGAGAACAACTTAAGTATTGTTTTGTCTCATTCAGTTGTTAAGATTTTAGTGCGACAAAACGATACTTAAGTTGTTGTCAGCTGGAATACTCAATTCAGAAATTGGGTGTTATGCACCAAAATTTTGTGATAAATCATTTTGTAAGATAAACTTATTAGTTTAGCTAGTTTTAATTACTATTTACCTGTCACCAATATTATTAGCTTAATGCATTAAAGTTGTCTGCAACTAATATTGCAATCATAGTTCAATATATTGAGAATAGAAGTGCAAATGTTAAAAAGCAAGCAATTGGGAGCATAGAGAGGATGGATGAAAGAGAAATCCAAGACCTTAAACTTTTGAAATCCAAATTCAAAATGTTCTTAAAAAGTAAGTTAAAAGAAAAAAAACAGCATGAATGAGACAGAAGTAGGTGAGATTTGGCAGTATCATACAAAGTGGCAATTAATAGTTTCTACCCACCCCAATGGGAACAACGATGGAAGTATAAATAAGTGCAAATGGATAGAGAAGACCTTCCTGTAGAATAGGAACAAGAATTTAGTGGGTAGTTCGAGCATTTTTCCATGAGATGAATGATATTGTTAGTCCAGATTGTTAGATTTTTTTAAAACCACATATTATTTAGTTAAAATAAATCATCACATCAATCAAACAGAGGTATTGATCTATTCTTGAACTGTCAACATTTATCTTTAGCCTTTTTCATGCAACAATAACTTTCATCCTTGGGAAATATTAGGCTAGCTTTGGTTAAACAATATTCAAGAGATTCCTTGCGTTCTACACCTCATATGAACACCCATAAAACCCATTTTCTACATTCCAGGTGAAATCCTGACCTTCGACCAGCTGGCCCTCCGTTCCCCAACCGGCCGCAAGACCGTGCTAATCCAGGGTCGCCGCAACGCCCGCGAGGCTGTACGTCACTTCGGACCGGCCCCTGGGGCTCCTCGCTCCCACACTAAACCATACGTTCGCACTAAGGGTCATGAGCATGCTAAGCCGAGCCGTCGCTCTAACGTGTAAACTTTAATATAAGTGTACAACTTAATTTGTGGTTTTATTTTAGATAGTGTGATCCTATCTTTTTTGTAGCTGACGTTATATCATGCCCCCATAATTTATTTGAGAGATAGTATGACACCTGTAACAAAATGACAGATGATTGTATTAATAGTGGTAGCTTATCTCTCATAATAGGCACGTAACTTGTATGCCACGAGTCAGTCAGCTGAAGACAAATATTGGAATATTAGTACTCCTTACCTATTTGTAGAAGTTGTGTAAGGGAAAACATGGAATAGATTAGGTTGACGATTGCTTTTTCATCGCCAAAAATATTTCTTAGTTGTCGTAAATCCTTGAAGTTATTAGAAACACACGACTTATTTTGTTTAGAAGATTAACAGCAAAACATAACTTATAAACCACCTGTAAAACTTCGAGTAATAATATTATTACTTCATAGTTTTTCCTGTACCAATTCGGTATGCAAAGTTTTTTTTTGGTATTAAATAAGTATTTTTATTCGATAGTAAACACGAAAATAAAAAACTAATTTGAATATTTTCCATTTAAAATGAGTAATTGTAAAGTTATGATTTTTTAAAGATTGTTCAACTTTTGTACTTTATGACGTCATCGATTGATAAAATCACGTAGCGACATGCAAATGAAGCGAAATGTTTTATAAAATTGTTGCTGATTGCAAAAAATATCACGAATTTGTGATGTCAAATTAAATTATTACGATATTATACCAAACAAACCTATGATTTTCGATATTTTATTAATAAACTGCAAAACCAAATTATGTCTTTGAAACAACATTGAAGATCAAACACTGTTACAGTTTTTTGATAAAATAACAGTCATCTTAGCTTCAATTGATATAATTTCAAGAAAATATTGGTTATAACCATAATATCTCGAAATGGTTTTGTAATCAGCATCACTTTAGTAAAACTTTGCATACCGAATTGTAAGTCTTCACCAATATACTTTAAAAACTTACGGGAGAAATACATATAGAACATAAACGTTCACGCCTTTAATACCCGAAGGGATTGGCAGAGGTACTAATACTTATGAACAACGTGACAGCGCCACCTAGTGTTCAAAGTAGGTACCCACGTTTTGCTTAGATAGTGTACTCACGTGATAGGGGGCAGGCCTATCGCCGTTTTGTAAGAATACACTGGCACATGGCTAAGTACACCTCGGCCATGTAGGTTTCATCACGATGTTTTCCCTCAACATTAACAACCATGATAAATTAACCATACATATGACTTTAAAAAGACAAATTGGTGTAAGCCCGACGGCTCATTCCGTTTATCCACCCTATAACAGCATCCCTAAGTCGGATATTCGGAAACGCATGTCCGTCTAGCCACCCTGAACGGGGTGGATATCCGGAATGCATATAATATGGTTCTTCCGATTTTTTACCCAAAGTACAGTAATTTACAGAAACATACACAACACAAAATGGGTCCAAGAAACATCATGAACATTAAAATAATTAAAATAAACATACCTACTTTCTTACTTACAGTTTGAATAAAATTATCTTACAAACTTAGGGTCTTTTTTCTGTAAATGTCTGTACGTAGGCAGGGTAGAAAATCGGAAGATCCATATTATATGCATTCCGGATATCCACCCCGTTCAGGGTGGCTAGACGGACATGCGTTTCCGAATATCCGACTTAGGGAGGCTGTTTTAGGGTGGATAAACGGAATAAGCCAGCCCGACCCGGGATTTAAACTCATGCCTGTCTGTTTACTGACGGTTGTTCTCCCATTGGACTATCATACATAGGTACATATACTCACGCCATTAGTTCCCATTGGGGTAGGCAGAGACTATCGATCGCCACTTCGTACGATCCTGACAAACCTCTCTAGCTTCGTTTACATCCATCAATCTTTTCATACATGCTCTTTTATTCTTCATATTTAGGAGGCCTGCCTTTTTGAGCACACTCTAAATTTGGTCCAAGTGTGTTCTCCGTGGTCGTCCTCTACTAACATTACCATCCACACTAGCTCTATAGATCCCCTTTACCAATTTTCTATCGTCAATCCTCTCTATGTGACTAAACCATCTCAATATTCCTTTCATCATGTCAGATAGAAATAAGTATAGATAGGATGGATAAACATTGCTACATACATCAACATAATAAAACAGTTCAGGCAAGAAAAAGACTTAGAAAATAATACATATTTAAACATCTTTTAGTTTACATAATATCGTGTATAAATTGAGAAACGGAACATATAAAGAAACAAGAATGTTAAGTAAGCTCTTGAAACAGTTGTCTGGTAAGGGATCGCCTGACAGATGAAACACTTGTACAAAATATATCATCATTTCATAATATTTTATTCAAGCTACGGCCAAAGCAATTCACTTGCTCTTTTGCAATTCACTCTTGCCAAAGAAACTGAGACCAAAGGTCGCTGCCTAAACTAAAACGTAACAATTTGGTTCTCAGCCTAATTTTGGACAGCAGTTCAGGGCAATCAATATTCCCATTAAGAACTTTTAGCAAATAGCACAAATCCATAATTTCTCTTCAGCTCGTGAAAACTGCTGAAGTTAGCATTATAAATCCTAGCAGCAGGTTTGTAAGCATTATTGATATGATTGTCGAATAGTATTATACGATCTAATATAACGCCTACATCAGTAATTGAGTCCAGTTTTTTTTTTGTTTTAAAGAGTGTAGTGGTTTATTCAATTTAACTAACGTGTAAAAGTCATATAAAAACACTGCGAAACATTTAACTCTAATCTATTTAGTTTATAGTTTTCCTCAAATCTATGCAAATCGGACTGTAACTTTAATGATCGGGTTAACAGATTTAAGAATTTTCATGTTGTCAACGAATAACGAACCTTAGAATTTAATAAACAATTTACGTTATTTATACAAACAAAAATTAAAGGCCCTAACAGGGTCCTCTAACCAATAGAAGGGGTTCTCTATGTAGGACGAAAACCACCTCTGTGAATGCCAGCCGCAGCCAACTGGAATCAATGCGGTCAGAACATTTGTTGTAATCCGTATAAATTACACCTCTTTCCGTCCTCCACATTTTTGGAAAAGAGTACATTGGCTAACAGGAGATTCGAGTTCAAAGAGCGTTTTCTGAGGAATCCATGTTGGTTTCACTGAAAGTAATACTCCGAGATCTGAAGTTAAACAACTTTTTCTAGAACCTTTGCTAAAATAGTTTGGAAATTGGTCTATAATTCTCAACCACTGACTTAGTGCCTTTTTTATGAACAGGTGTTATACATGCCGATTTCTACTCTCGGAACTACCTATAATACCTTCATTCAGCGAGCGCCTAAACAATATGGTAACCGGGTTGGAAAGACTATCAGCATATTAAACAACTTACACAATTAACTTAAGAAAGGACACATTGATGTAGGCCCGACTCAGAATTTTAATTCGCTTCGTCGCGTCGTCATACACAAAGCGATGGTGCGCTACTGACCATACCCCTATAATGCTGAGCTGAGACACGTATAGAAAATTGTTTAGTACTTCTAACACCGATTCAAAGCTAACCTAATCAAATTTTAAATTTGCCTATTCTCATATTTCTTTATATGAATGTAAATGATAAATCTTGGGCTGGCATTGACGAGAAATTAATGCGTGTGTATAGAGGGTGCAGTAAAAAATTGATTGTTGCATACTTCCATAAAATAGGACAAACCTACGTAATAGGCATTGGTTTCGTTGCGCACACGTTCGTCTAACTAAGTGCCTAATATATCCACTATCTCCTTCACTTTTACTCTTCGATGGTTCAACACTATGTCGTGGATTATGGCGGTCATCTCTGGAGTAGTGACCCCACCTGGGCATCCTGGTAGCACAGCATGCTAGTACGACCACACCGAAAATCAGTAAATCACTTATGAACTATTTTAATCAATGGAGCAGAGTCCCCAATCCCCATTCTCAGCCACATTTGGAAGTTGATAAGTAAAATAAGTAGAAATCATCAGGAAAAACCCATACCCTTTGTCGCCTCTTACAGCTACCGTGGGTAGAAAGAAAGAAGAAAAGGGGTAGTACCTTCCTAAGCCGGCACTATAATATATCTATGGGTTAAGTTAAACACTACCTTACAGGACCGCTCTGCTGATTACTGTTCGCTCCTTCAATGGATCGCATAGGACTTAGGAAAAAAAGAGGTTTTATCAATAGATTAAACTAGCCGAATTAATAAATATATCTTAAAATATTTTTATTAACACTATGTACAAAACGTATGAATCCAATGTTGGACTAGAAGCTCGTCTTGAGGAGTGACTCCTAGTACTTGTTTGAGTTTGACAACTGACTCCGATTTAGCATTATCTGCAGTGATGGCTGCTTTTACTGCTCTTGCTATTCTGTAAAAAATAAAAATACAACAAATTATGACGTAGAATTTCGGCTACAAATAACACGGTTAAAAACATCCGGCACATTTAGCCTATCAAGACGCACGGCAGTGCGTCAAGCCAAGCCAAGGCGGAGCGCGCACCGTATGTGTATATTACACGAACCATTTGGAGCTACTTTTTACACCATCATAACTCAAAATCTAATCAACATAAACCAACCAAATTTGGCTCATTTGTTGATATCAAGGATACAAACTAGTAGCCCAATTTTCATAAACACATAACAAAGGGTTATTAAGATATAAACGTCCAAAAATCGCGATGTTTTTAGTGACTCACTGACATATAGATCAAAAAGCTAACCCACTTCTAGATATCCCAGGAAGTTGAAATTCAACTCCGTTTTCAGATTTGGCTAGTTTTCACCACAAAATCAAATTAAAATGTACCTAGCAGATAAGTTGATTATCATGATAACTCGTATGTGGAAACGAGCCAAGTTAAATCAAAACTTTAATTTAACTTGTTATCTACTTAGTATTTCAGGATTATCTGCAGTGCTTGGCAACCATTCAGATATCAATCCTTTTGTCTGCGAAGTCTTTTAGTTAACATATTATAAATTTTTGTATTGTATTTGCTTGGCTAACATTTTTTACATTTAAAATGTTTTTGGTGGGATTTGTTTTCACTAAAATATACTAACTCTACTAACATTATCCAGGAAGAGTCATCAGAAGAGTTATCAGTACGATGAATGTTTGTGGAGGAATGTTTGGAAAATTTGATGAAGTATGTATGATTATGAGTGAAAGAAAACTGGATTTTCTATGTGTAAATGAGACGAAGCGTAAGGGAAAGGAAGTTTCACAACTTGGCAACATTACAGCAATATGGTCTGGAGTCGGTGACAGTGACCGAGCTTGCCAAGGAGTGGGACTTCCGATATCTGAAAGGATGGCTCAGTGTATGTAAGATTACGAATGTGTGAGTCCAAGGCTCCTGTGGATTAAGGTGAAATTGGGACTAGTACGGATGCGCATAATTTGCGTATATGCTCCGGACATGTCTAAATCCCTATCCGAGAGGGAGGAGTTTTGGAATCTGTTAGACGTATTATGAATGGGTGTGATCAGAATGAGAGACTTGCAATGTGAGGAGATTTTAATGGCTGGGTTGGTGTGTCACGCAACGGTTACGAAAGAGTTTTAGGAAAATTTGGTGATCAAAGGGTGAATGAAAATAGTGAGAAATTGATTTAGGTATGTTTGGAGAGGAATCTTTGTGTTACAAACACGATGTTTAAACACAAAGATATCCATATGTATACGTCGTAGGATGATTTGATGTTTAGGTTTTTTGCAAAAAACCTAGGGATTTTGCGAAAATCTGGATAATTAGACAACGGTTATAATATTTTCTAATCTTACTAGGTTTTATGCGAAAAAACTAGTTGGTTTAGTGAGATTGTACTTCTTAAATGCTGATTGGATTATTTCTGATTGCTCGCCTACTCTTATTCTGATTGGTTCGTCATTGTGGTATTGAGATATTATAGCTCGAGTTATAATTATAAAGGATAAGAAATGACAATATTTATTTGATATAAGGAATTGAAATATATTTTTTTTACTCTTTTGTTGGAGTAAAATTACAATCACGTTCGGACATATTATACACAGATCAAGTTACCCCAAACTAAGTAACACTTGTATTATGGGATACTAACTCAGCGATATATTTAATATAATATAATACACACATGCTCATCACCTAAATGTTGCTCTCAGCGGGGATCAAACCCGCAACCTCCAGACCGAAAAGCTAGTCACCTCCACTCGGCCACGGACGTCTTCAATATAGGTAGGAACAATAAAGTAAGTACGTTTTAAATTGTAGTATTGAGGTATTATAGCTAGAGTTATAAAGGGAAATGACAATACTATTTTTATACTTAGTAACTTTTTGTAACTAAAAATAAAATAATAATCAAATTAATGTAGGTAGGAACAATGAAGTAAGTACGTCTTAATTAAAAACCAATCAGAGATGACGTGTTTATGTTGCACTGCAATCGACCAATCAGCGTACAGTATTCATTAAAACTGACATTTCGTTTCGGAGTCATATTAAACCAAATAGTTTTTTTGCAAAAAACCTAGTAAGATTAGAAAATATTATAACCGTTGTCTAATTATCCGGATTTTTTCAAAATCCCTAGGTTTTTTGCAAAAAACCTAAACACCAAATCATCCTACGACATATACAAGACAGAGGGGAAGCGAGAGAAGTATTATTGATTTTGTAATAGTTGATGAAAGGCTGAGAGTAAAAGTTGTTGACACCAGGGTCTATAGGGGCAAGAACGTTGGCACAGATCACTTTCCCGATATATCACGATTAAGGGGTCTGAGCACGCGTTGGCGTCAAAGGGCTAAAATGTCAACGACGGATCTTGCGAGAATGAAAGTGGAAAAACTGCAAGTATGGAAATATCAGATATGAATACGTGAGGAAATTGGATGATAGACTAACTTGCGTGGAGATGAAGGATGAAATGGAAATAGAAGAAGTATGGGACGTCCTCAAATCGACAATGGTTAAATGTGTGCCGGAAGTATGTGGAGTGTGTAAAAGGTCAAATAGACCACCAACAAGTTGGTGGGATAAAGTTGTGAAAGAGGCAGTTGGAGATAAGAAGAAAGCGTGGTTAGGCTTACTAGCGATTAAAGCTAGTAAACGAATGGATGCTAGTGTAACTGACGATGTAGTGCAGAAAAGGGAAGATAAATATAAGAGAGTTAAGAACAGGTAAAGAAGAAAATAGAAAAGAAAAAGCAAGGTTTGCAAGAGTGGTGTCAGAGGAAACTTTCTGATAATTTGTGGAATAACCAAAAGTTATTCTGGAAATATATCCGGAAAGAAAAGAGAGTTTCCCAAAACACGAGAGTGAGTGTAATAAGAGATGAACAGGGTGAATTGGCGACGGATGAAAGTAGCATGAAACGGGTATGGAAGAATTATTTTGAGGGACTGTTTGAAAAAGAGGATGCATCCATTTCATTGAACGAGGAGATGGGTGATTTCAGTGACAATGAGATTAGTATGGAAGAAATAATAATAATAACAAAAACTTTATTTCGGATCATAAAGTAAATCCATAGTAAAGTTAGTAAGTTAGTAACATCGAGATACTTTAAATTATGTTAGTTTGGTTAGACTTAGATTTAATAAATAAAAGTAAAATTTAAAATATTAACAATAAAACTATTTACATAATGTGCCAAATCTAGCCAGAGAAGTGGCTCTAGTGTGCCGCTGCACATATAACCAGTGCCGATACATGGGATCGTCGAACTTATCGGCCAATACTCTCAAGAGCGTGTTGGAGCTGTCCCATAATGAAAACAATGACAAAGGGGTCACACCAGGAGGCTAAAAACTACCGCGGCATCAGCTTACTCAGCATTGTTGGTAAATGTAAATGCAAAGGTACTGATTGAAAGAGTGATGAATGAAACTGATGAGAAAATATGGGATGTGCAAGCGGGATTTAGGAAAGTAATGGGATATATGGATCAAATCTTCTCTCTAAGGAGCATCACCGAAAAGTTCTTAGCTAAGAACCAAAAGGTGTATTGCTCCTTCATTGATTTAGAGAAAGTGTATGATAGGGTGGTAAGAAAGTGTTTATGGGAGGTGCTATCCAAGTTCGGTTTGGGGAGTCAACTTATACGTGCACTGGTATCACTCTATAAGGATTCTAGTGCATGTGTAAGAGCAAACGGGGAAAACACTGACTGGTTCGGAATCTCTAGGGGTGTCCGACAGGGTTGTGTAGCTTCTCCGTGGCTCTTCAATTTGTTCATGGATGACTGTTTGACAGAGTTGCGTGAAAGTGATTATGGACTAAGAATGGGTGGATTTATCATTAAATGCCTCTTGTATGCTGACGATCAAGTTCTACTTGCATCGTCGGCGGAAGAGTTGCAAGAGATGATGAATATTGCATGTGAGTCTTTTGTAAGAAAGGGAATGAGGGTGAATGTGCATAAAACCAAAACGATGGTTTTTGAGAGACAGGAAGATGTGACAGAATGCGTGATTGCGATTGATGGTAAGAATGTGGAACAGGTGAAGGGGTTTGTATATCTGGGAAGTATGTTTACAAGGGATGGAAAATGTGATGAAGACATTGAAAGAAGAGTGAAAAAGGGTAATGCGGTAAATAGAGCAATGAATAGCCCAATGACCAGTTAATCGGTGTCTGAAAAGGCCCGAATGGCTGTGCATGATGCTGTTCTTGTTCCTACGCTTATGTATGGAAGCGAATGTTGGGTGTGGCAGAGTGAATGCAGTAGAGATGAGGTCCCTCAGAACAATTTTTAATGTTAGATTATGTGACCGAGTGAGAAATAGTGTTACTCGTGAAAAGTGTGGTCTGAAAGATGATATTGTAAGAAAGATAGAAAAAGGAATGTTGAGATGGTTTGGGCCCATAGAGAGGATGGATGATAGAAAATTGGTAAAAGGAATCTATAGAGCTAGTGTGGATGGTAATGTTAGTAGAGGAAGACCACGAAGAACATACTTGGGCCAAATTGAGAGTGTGCTCAAAAAGGCAGGTGTCCGTAGTATGAAGAATAAAAGAGCATGTATGAAAAGACTGATGGATGTAAACGAAGCTAGAGAGGTTTCTCAGGATCGTAAGAAGAGGCGATCGATAGTCTCTGCCTACCCCAATGGGAATTAATGGCGTGAGTATGCGTTGCTTGGTAAATTTTTATACCTATACTAGCTGACCCCACAGACTTCGTACTGTCAAAAGTGTAGACTTTCGCGTCCTCAAACTGAAATATTTAACTGACCTGTTGAGGGTCTCTGTCATGGGATGAGAAAAAAGGTGTTTTTCATAGTGTCCTCACAATTTTTGCACTTTATAAATTTTAAGTTTATAAGTATAGTAGATTTGGGCTGAGCATTGATTCTTAGTTAGTTAGTCTGTTTCACCATATCTTAAGAAAATTTATTGATTTCTTAATTTTTCTGGGATAAAAAGTGTCCTATTGTGTTAGTTGGTATCATTATCTGGCTTCCTGTAAATTCGATTTTAAATATGTTCTGTGAATTAGTCTTCATTTAGCTACAAACATCTAAACTTTCACATTTATAATATTGATAGGATAAGGCTTAAACATAAGCTTCTCGCGCAGGTGACCTCGCTCGCCGGCCAGCGCAGCGTCTTGTCTTGCGCTTCATGCACGCGTGTAAATTTTGTTACGGAGTAATTTTAAAATTGTATTATCTTCTAAGATGTTTATTTAAATTAAGTGATGTCAAGGAAAATTTTGATCTCAATTAAATACTCTCAATCAACAACATATTTATTTGGATAAAGATTAATATTATGTTGATAAAACATTATGGCAATTATGCATTATAGTAAGTGAAACTTTAAAGTTAGACATATACTATCGCGGGCATTTTTTAGATCATTCAAAGAGAAATAATTCTTTAATACATTTTTTTGGGTAACTTAAACCGTTTACGCAGCGCACACAACGGAAGCTTTAGTATGAATAATTATCCCCGTTTTTGCAACATTATTCGCTGCTAGTTTGTTTCTGTTGATTGCAGCGTGATGATATATAGCCTAAAACCTTCCTCAATAAATGGACTATCCAACACAAAAATTTTTTTCAATTTGGGCGGGTAGTTCCTGAGATCCTAGCGTTCAAACAAACAAACTCTTCAGCTTTATAATATTAGTATAGATAATATTGCCGGTTAAATGATCATACGCTACAGATCTGGGTCTTTATGGGCTGGCCTAACGAGTTGCAAGTTTAGCGGCTAAGCACTGCCCTAGAATAGAATAGACATACACTTTATTGCACATCATACGCAAATTATTTACAAAAATTGATTAAACAGCGGCGACAAGCGACATGATAGTCCAGTGGGTAGAACACCCGCCCGAAAAACAGAAGGGCGTGAGTTCCAATCCTGGGACGGGCCTACACCAATTTGTCTTTTCTAAAGTCATATGTGTGGTTAATTTATCATGGTTGCTAACGGTGAGGGAAAACATCGTGAGGAAACCCACATGGCTGAGTTGTACTTAGTCATGTGACAGTGTATTCGTACAAAACGGCGATAGGCCTGCTCCCTATCACGTGAGTACACTGTCTAAGCAAAACGTGGGTACCTTCTCTGGAAACTAGATGGCGCTGGCCATGTGAGTTCAGGAGTATTGGTACCTCTGCCAACCCCTTCGGGGATAAACGGCGTGAACGTTTATGTTTACGTTTATGTTATGATTAAACAGTTCACAGTGAAGTACAATTGGCGGTCTTATCGCTAAAAGCGATCACTTCCAGACAGCCTTTGGAGTGTAAGATCGGTAAATTAGTTAATCGGGTAGATGCACAAAACAAGGCGAAAAATACAAAAATAGTCTAATCCTCTGAGGGATATCACAACCAGATATTACTTCCTACAAAAAACTATAACTATTTAGCAAAAAACCTACACTATTAACTTCACAAAAAACGATTACTATGAAATTAAATGAAGCAAACAAAAACAAACATTTTGAAAGACAAAAATACACAAAACGCTTAGTCCTAAGGGGGGGGGAGGCCGTGCGTTTGATTCCCGTTGGTGTCGAAATTTTTCTTTCCTTTCCTTTTTTCCTTTATTTATTAGTAAAATAATTTAGATTACATACGAAAGTAATTGTGAGCTCACCCCAACCATTCCAAAACTAGAGATTTAACATGCTGATGCAAGACAGCGTCTTCAAACTTTGAATTTTTCATGGATGCCTCGATCTTGCTCATTAGAGTTGGACCTGCAATAATAAATATTTTGCTTGTTATATTTATTAATTTTATATGTGGTGTGTTGCCTTAGAATAACACTACCCCATTTCTTCGCGTGGGTGATTTTAAGAGGCGACGTAGGGTATCGGGGCTTTTAAAATGATTATTAATATTATTTTACAATCTTTTCCCCATTCAACTTCCAAAAGTTGCTGAGGCTAGGCTCTAGTTTGGAATGGTTCTTCTAGGGATTTATAGCCGTGAGTATTTGTATTGCTATGTATTGTCGGCTTAGAATAGCACTACACCATTTCATCCCGTGGTTGTTCGTAAGAGGCGGCAAAGGGTATTAAGATAAGAAGATAAGATAAGAAAAACATTTATTCATTGCTACACAGTTAACAATATAACTAAAAACATTAAAAACGAAACTAAATAAAAATTAAACAAAAAAAAAACAAAAATATAAATAACAAGATTTTAAAAACAAGAGTTAACATTAAAAGTTAATGTCACAAGCCATACCCTGCGTAGCAATAAATTATGGATATTTATGTGATTTTTGGGCGATGCGGTTGGAGACCCATCACCAACAATACTCTATTTCTACCATCTTCCCCCCTATCAACTTCCAAATGTGACAGAAAAGTTTCTAGCTCTTAAAAAGCCCCATACCCTAAGTCACCTCTTAGGACACCCGTGAGTAGAAAGGGTTAGTAACATTCCAAGCCATCACTAAAGAGCAAACTATATATAGAGTTATTAAATTTTTAAAATCTTACATTTTTCAGGCAAGCTTCCAGACCATTGACAACAATATATACTATTTTCTGTTTTCATCAAAACGCATTTATTAGCCGCTGCAGTTACTTCGTCATCACTCGTATTTACATTCGGTATATTTTCCACCTTCGTGACGGGCAGCAACCTAGATAGGCCTTTAAGGATATCTGGAGTTTCTTGGTTGCATTTTAATATTATCTGGAAATAGAGTTTATCTTATATATGTCGTAGGATGATTTGATGTATAGGTTTTTTGCAAAAAACCTAGGGATTTTGCAAAATCCGGATAATAAGACAACGGTTATAATATTTTCTAATCTTGCTAGGTTTTTTGCTAAAAAACTAGTTGGTTTAGTATGACTCCGAAACGAAATGTCAGTTTTTATGAATACTGTACACTGATTGGTCGATTGCAGTGCCCCATAAACACGTCATCTCTGATTGGTTGTTAATAAATACTTACTTCATTATTCCCACCTACATTTAATGTTATTTTAATTTTAGTTACAAAAAGTTCCTAAGTATTAATAAATTAATAGTTTAAAAAACACTAAAAACACGCTTTTATAAGTGCACTTAAAAGTCAAAAATAAATTACGGGTCGTTCAAGTTGTCTCTATTTCTGGGCTGAAGTGTAAACTATGTGCTTTTAATTATAATATTTGATTGTAAAAGCGTGGGGCGCTGGAAAAGGAAAGATTTTTTGTTTACCTTGCTAAGAAATCAAGTTAAGCGATGTTTCGGGAAGCAGGTTAAAGAGATCGGCACTCTAACTAGAGTTGCAGCACCACTAGTTGGAGGCTCTATATTAAACAGTCTGTTCAAAATACTAGTCAACAGTGGCAAAATGTAGAGTTCTTGTTCGTGTATTTGTTTACAAGAAAGTTTTTCCTGCTCCAGCGCCCCACGCTTTTACAATCAAATATTATAATTAAAAGCACATAGTTTACACTTCAGCCCAGAAATAGAGACAACTTGAACGACCCGTAATTTATTTTTGACTTTTAAGTGCACTTATAAAAGCGTGTTTTTAGTGTTTTTTAAACTATTAATTTATTTTTATTAGATTGATGGATGTGAATGAAGCTAGAGAGGTTTGCCAGGATCGTACAAAGTGGCGATCGATAGTCTCTGCCTACCCCAATGGGAACTAACGGCGTGAGAATATGTATGTATGTATGTATGTAATTTATTTTATGCTTTTTAGTCTTTGCTAATGGCATATTTTAAACGTTTATTTCAAATAGACGAATGAGCCCGCATCCTATCCATCTCCGCCAGTGCGTCTGTATTCCCAGAGGTCCGAGTAGAGGAGCAAGGCTACTTACAACAGGGCTTCGCCCGGTTCCCTGAGGTGACGCTAGCGACATGACATTTTTAACCACCCTCATGCCATTCAACCCTCGGCACGTTTCTCACCTTGGCTTGGGTGGGATCTTTAACAAGCTACTACCCCATTTACACGTCAATATACATCGTATCGTAGTAGCGCCTGTAGCTCAGTTGGACTGATGTGATCGTATTTACAAGTTAAGCAACGCGAGCTGCGGTCCGTCCACGGATGGGTAACCACCAAGTGGTATTTATCTCGGGCGCTACCGTGCTTTGCAATGCACGTAAAGCCGTTGGTGCCGGTTGTTATCGTAAGATAGCAGTCGTCAAGCTTTGTCAGAGACCCAAACGGGCGGCTTGATAACATCTAACGGTAAGGTGACCACTAGCCTTGCAAACCTCCACCAACCCGGCTGGCCCCCGTGGTGAAGTATGGCTAATACCTTCCTCACGGAGGAGACCCGTGCCCAGCAGTGGGACGTTATGGGTTGGTAACGATACATCGTATGCTAATATTCATAATGAAGTTCCAGTTCAAATCTTCCGGCTCCATAATCAGATCAGTTCGATAGTACCATATTATTGTATTCAGACCTTGAAACCTAATCATGGTCAAAGTTCATTTCGTGGTCAAAGTTCATTACAAGACCTTTCTAACAAGTCCAAATACGGCTATAATACGATCATCCGTCATTAAGTTCCAGTTAATATCTTCCGGCTCCATCATCAGATGAGCTCGACAGTACCATATTATTGTATTCAGACCTTGAAACCTAATCGTGGTCAAGGTTCATTACAAGACCTTTCTAACAAGTCCAAACACGGCTATGATACGATACTTCATCATGGAATGCTAGTGCCTATCTTCCGGCTTCATCATCAGACCTTGAAACCTAATCATGGTCAACGTTCATTACAAGACCTTTTTAACAAGTCCAAACACGGCTATGATACGATCATCCATCATGAAGTTCCAGTTCATATCTTCCGGCTCCATCATCAGATCAGCTCGACAGTACCATATTATTGTATTGTCATCGAAATCACATACAACTGCCAATTTTCATAACGCTATGACCTTTAGAAGATGGTTAAATTAGTTTTCTTAGATTTGATTACATAGTTACATACATACAGGTCGACCTAATAAAAGCGTGTTAAAATAGTTTTGTCATTTCCATTTATAACTCTAGCTATAATACCTCAATACTACAATTCAAAAAATACTTACTTTATTGTTTCTACCTATATTGAAGACGTCCGTGGCCGAGTGGATAGGTGACTAGCTTTTCGGTCTGGAGGTTGTAGGTTTGATCCCCTCTGATAGCAACATTTATGTGATGAGCATATTTGTATTATATTATACCAAATATATCGCTGAGTATCCCGTAATACAAGTGTTACTTAGTTTGGGGTAACTTGACCTGTTTATAATATGTCCGAACGTGATTGTAATTTTACTCCAACAAAAGGGTAAAAAATATATTTAATTCCTGGTATCAAATAAGTATTGTAATTTCTTACCTTTTATAACTCTAGCTATAATATCTCAATACCATAATGACGAACCAATCAGAATAAGTGTAGGTGAGCAATCAGAAATCAGCCAATCAGCATTAAAGAAGTACAACCTTACTAAACCACCTAGTTTTTTTGCAAAAAACCTAGTAAGATTAGACAATATTATAACCGTTGTCTAATTATCCGGATTTTTGCAAAATCCCTAGGTTTTTTGCAAAAAACTTAAACATCATATCATCCTACGACATATACATATACAGCTATATCATAAAGGGTGACCGAAGTTTCAATATCAATTATCTATATATATCAAAGAAAGTGGTGTTAGTTACACTATTTATAACTCAAGAACGGATGAACCGATCTGGCTGAAAATTGATGGAGAGGTAGCTTAGAACCAAGAAAAGGACATAAGATCTTCATCATTACGCTAAATATCGTAGGGGGTAAGCAGTAAAAAAATAACACCATCTGTGCGAAGCTGGGGCGGACCACTAGTATACTATATATCAGACGCTAATGGTATTAGGAGATAAACATATAATTAGAATGTTTTGCTCATGAAATTCTCATGTGGGGATTATTACTAATAAATAAAGAGGGTATATTCCCGGAGGTCGTGGGTTCAATCCCCGCTGGTGCCGAAAATTTTTCTTTCCTTTATTCATTAGATGAATATATAATTCTATTATATATGGATGGATACGGTTTATTTGCCGATGATATATTGTCACTTGTGTGATTGTGACGATTTGATAGCTCAGTGGGTAGAACACCCCTTATAGTGCAGACGACTAGTGTTCGAAACCCCGGGTCGGGCCTACACCAATTTGTCTTTTCTAAAGACATATGTGTGGTTAAATAATCATGGTTGTTAACGGTGAGGGAAAACATCGTGAGGAAACCCACATGGCTGAGTTGTACTTAGTCGTATTCGTACAAAATCGCGATAGGCCTGCCCCCTATCACTTGAGTACACTGTCCAAGCAAAACGTGGGTACTCTGAACACCAGGCGACAATTTCACGTGATGTTCGGAAGTATAAGGAAGCTAAATAAAGTTATAAAACTCACAAATTACTTACATCAACCCCAGTCAAAATACAGTACACTAACGTCTTAAAAGTCTTAGCACCCAAAAGGTTTTCCAACGCCCTCAAAGCCATGCATTCCTCAACAGTTGGAACAGAACAAATGTTCGGTGTAAATATTGATACACCTTGCGATCTCTGTGAGTTGACTTTGTCAAGTAGATCTTGACTAGTGTGCAGCTGTTCTATGTATGTTAGTGCACCAGCTTTTAACATCCATGTGAAATGGGAATGGAGGTTTTTAAAGATATCTTCTTTTCCTAAAAAAAAAATGTTTTGTATGATATCGTTCTATTTCATCTTGCGTTATGGTGGAGTTCTTTACAAGACGTAGTTGAAAATCCATCCACAAGCTATCTCTATAAGAAAATAAATAAAACGTATTCATAGCCACTAACATTTTTCGCCCATTTGCATTGATTTGAAATTAGTTAATCACGTGACTTTAGTTAAAATATAGCGTCATGTGATTATATCGTTTTAAATACAACTGGTAACTGGAATAATCATTTAAAGAAATCTCTCACGCTCAACTATGTACCTGACCTCTAAAAAAATATACTGCCCCTCTAGAATGGGGCATGTGGGCGCGAGTATTTCAGAAAAGCTAATAGATTATATTCATACAAAATCTTTCAGTACTTATCACAGTTTTCACGCCACATACTTGCTCTCGAACGCCTCATGCTACCTTTCATCATCATCAGCCAATAGACGTCCACTGCTGGACATAGGCCTCCCCCAAAGATCAAAGATCTCCACAACGACCGGACCTGTGCTGCCCTCATCCATCGGCTTCCCGCGACCTTTACCAAGTCGTCGGTCCACCGCGTGGCAGGCCTACACACTGTGTCGTCCGGTATGCTACCTTTACTAGAGTTAATCAATTAGTTAAAATATAATTAAAAGTTTTTGTTACCAGTAAGCTGGACCAAAGAGCGGCTCTGCCCGAAGTAGTTAGAGCCAGTGTTCAGTCTGAGAGCTCGCTGCGAACACACGCTCTGCTCCTCATCAAACACATTTTCTGCATGTCCTTGTAACTCTTTGGCTATTTTCTGAAATTATAATAAACGTATTAGTTATCAGTTTAACCATTTTGTTGGACATATATCTCACATGAATATAATTTATTGACCTCTCTATTCAAAGTCAAAGAAAAACATACAAACCTGCATGTGTTCAGAAAGAAAAGGAGTAACACTCAGCAAGAATGTTTTATCTTTCATCAGAATAATGATGGAGAACCACCTCTTCAGGCCGCGAGCCTTGGTGTCCTTAAGTTGAAATGTAAAACTCAGAACATGCCCGCGGATGTCACTGAAATATATAACCCCACCATCCTTGCTCCAACTTACCTGAAATGTATATATTTTACATACATGCATATACTCACACCATTATTTCCCATTGGAGTAGATAGAGACTATTGGTCGCCACTTTGTACGATTCTAGCAAACCTCTCTAACTTCGTTTACATCCATCAATATTTTCATACATGCTCTTTTATTCTTCATACTTTGGACGCCGGCTTTTTTGAGCACACACTCTATTTGGTCCAGGTGTGTCCTCCGTGGTCGTCCTCTTCTCACATTACCTTCCACATTGGCTCTTGAGGTCTCTTTCACCAATTTACTGTCATCCATCTTCTCTATATGCCCAAACCATCTCAATATTCCTTTTTCTATCTTCTTTCCAAAATCATCTTTCACTCCACACCTTTCACAAATCATGACACATGTATTTTTTATAAATTTAATATTTGAAGCGATTAATATATACATTGGTTTCTTCCTAGTATAATTAGAATGGCATTCACAGTGTACATATACACTGGTATCAATTATTGTCTAAAAAAATATTTAAGCTGTGTTATATTGGTTCAAAAGACTAACTCACTAACCTATTTCTTGCAGTAGATGTAGTAAGAGGCAACTTAGGGACTTAAAAGTGATTTTTGGGCAATGTTACTTATGAGCATCCTTGGTTTACAATATTTTCCTCACTCAACTTCTAAAAATCACTGGGGAATTTTCAATTCTAAAGCTCTGGATACCCATATATAAAATGATCTTCTGTAACTGTTATACATTTAGTTTGGTAACTATCATTTAAGTAAGGATATAACAAATAGAACATATCCTCACAATTTTAGTTCCCATTAGGCTAGGCGGATACTTACTATCAACCTCTTTTATGTAAGATCCTGACTAACTTCTAGTTTCATTTACTTAAGTAATCTTATTGTTTTTTTTAGTCTCTTCTATTTTAAACATACATTGACATACCTACATCTTATTGATTAAGTCAGCTTTAAATCAATATTTTTATTCCAGACATTTTATTCTTTAAACATTTTTACCCTACAAAGCCTTTTTAGCATGTTGTTATTTTTATCTGATATAAATTAAGTGTTGCTATTATATTATTTTGTCTGATCTAAGAGCCTAAATTCCCATTTATTTTATCACTTGTCTCCATGTTTGTCATACATTACATAGTAAAATGAAATTACAAGTAAAATCCATTAGAACCCAATCAAACGTTAACGGGCCAATAGAAATCTGAGACTGATTCTAGATATGAGGTAAGTGCTACGTTAAAATGTATTGTAATGCAGCCTAGAAATGAATAATTCCTAAATATTATAAGCCCTGTTGAAGGATATTTACTAACTTGCCAGCCCTATATTAAGCTTGTTTCAGATGACCAGCAAAAGGCCTTTGATATTCTATTATTTTGACCCTTACTTCATCTATCGCTCATCGCAATGTACACACCGTAAATACTTGTAGCTTAGATTTTAAACCTAAAAAAATAAACAGAACAACTTACTTCACAAGTGATGCTTCTCACAGCAGCCTGCCGCAAGAAAGTATTCACTTCTGGATTGGCAATACTTTCTCTACTGCAATAAATAGTTCCGTTGTCATCTCTAGAAACATACGCTGTGTCATGACCTATAGAAGTACATCCGTTGCATTGATTAGAAGTATCTGCCCCATTGGTAGTATCCGATTCATCTTCTGTCGTAAAGGTGCAAAACACAGGCCGTGGGCCGTGTGCTTCACAAAAATGACATAGTCCGACTATAGCATTCATTCCACTTTTTCATCCATTAAAAAAAACATCATTTTTTAAATGCAGCAATGAAAATAAACTATTTTTACGTGTTACACGAAAATACACACAAATGAACAAGTAAAGTAATCTCTATTAGAGTTATTATTATTATTATTTTGTTCATTGGCCCTCGTATACAGTTTATACATTCTGCCAGCGTCAGAGTGAAATAGAAACAGCTTACTTTTTGAAATAAGTCCGATAAAAACGAAATTTAATTATTACTGTTTTTAAATATCTTAGAGTCAGAAAGAGATTAATAGATACAAATATATGTATATTTTAAGATGACATACAGAAATAAAAATAGATAATATTTTTTTAGGAATTTGATCTATGATATTATAATTTAATTCCATTAGAAGATATGAAATAACTTAAAGTTTTCACAAAGTCAGTATGAACAAGTGATAACACATTTATCATGTTAGTAGGTTTAGGAATAGAAGAAGGGAGAATATCATAAAATGATGTCGTTAATTTTGAACAGTTAAAAAATAAATGATCCAAAGTTCCTTCCTCAAGTCCACATTCACATAACGAATTATCTTTAATTTTGATTTTAGCGAGAAAAACTGGAGAACAACAATGCCCTAGTCTCATTCTACATATGGTAGAGGTAGATGTCTTTGAGCATTGTTTATATTTAAAAAACCAAGGCTTAGAGGGAATTTCCGGTTGAATACCCGCGTAAAATTTTCCTTTAAACTGAATAGAATGTTTCCAATTTTCAGACCAAGAATTTTTAAGGAATACTGATGATTGGGCTACTAGGTCATGAGAATAAAGTTTATTGGTATTAATTCCTGAATCACAAGCAATCTTGGCTGCAGAATCGGCATGAGTGTTCCCTGAAATGCCACAATGGCTAGGAATCCAAGCTAAGACTATTTTAATGTTATTAAGGAAACATCGATGTAAAGCAGTTTTCAAATCGAGGATTAATGGAAATTTGGTTTTGGCATGAAATTGATTTGATTGTAAAGCTTGTAGACAGCTTTTTGAGTCTGTAAAAATAACCGCTTTATTAATGGAATGGGATTCAATGAATTTGACGGCTTCTAAAATAGCAAGAGTTTCTCCAGTAAAAACTGAAGAATGGACAGGAGATTTCATGCTCAAAATTATTTTGCGAGAGGGAATCCAAACAGCGGAGCCAACGCACTCTGAGTTCAAAAGTTTAGATGCATCAGTATAAATGACAAGCCAATCTTTCCAAAGAACATCAATTTTATATTTTAGTTCCGTATCAGGAGAGAGGGACTCTTTTTCTATACCTAAATTTAAAATGATTTCTGGGAGGTAAATTAAACAAGCAAATTGAGTAGAAAATATGGGATTCGATTGATATCTGACTAACGAAGAAAGGGAATGATTAAATTTATTTATACTTTGAAAAACACGTGGAAGGGACTTGTGAGACCAATAACGGCTGGTTCCCACTTTTAGTGAAAGAGATTGTAAAGATGGAAGTAAAGGATGAGATGAAGATTGCAAAAATTTTGTTATAAATCTATCAGATAAATACTGCCTTCGTAAATTGAGTGGGGGTTCGACACATTCTACTTGAAGGGCATTAATAGGCGAGGATTTCATAGCTCCTAAGATAATGCGGAGACACTTTGACTGAATATTGTCTAATTTAACTAAATACAGCTTGCTACATGGTTCTAATAAAAAAGTACCATAATCTAAATGACTACGTATTAATGCATTATACAGAAGTTTTTGAGTAAATGGGTGGGATCCCCACCATACACCAGACAAGCATCGAAGAATATTAATATTCTTTTCACATTTATTAATAATATGTTGCATGTGAGGGATACCTGATAATTTTGAGTCAAGAATAACACCAAGAAATTTAACTTGGTCGTGAATGGGAAGAGGAATGTGGTCAGATACAATCGGAGTAGCCGGAATGTCCCGTTTTCTAGAAAAAACAACTACGCAGCATTTGGAAACAGAAAGACTGAGACCGTGATTAAATAACCATTCATTCAAATGATGTATTGCGGCATTTAAGCGAGATGTAGCAACATCAAAGTCGGACGAATCTATGTAGAGACATAAGTCATCAGCATATTGAAGTATTTTACAGAAAGGTTCAACAGACTGATGAAGATCATAGGAATATATATTAAATAGAATGGGACTTAAGACAGATCCTTGTGGAAGGCCTTTCCATATTAATCGGGATGAGAGGAACCCGTCATCTGATCTCACGGAAATAGACCTACATATGAGTAGGTTCGATATAATTGTAATTAGTTTAGGAGGGATATTTAATGACACTAACTTTTGTTGTAGAATTGCCAAAAGTACATTGTCGTATGCAGCAGAAATGTCTAGAAAAGCTCCGATAACAGATTTATTATCTGAAAAAGCGAGGCGAATATCCGTGATCAAAGTGCTTAAACTATCAATGGTGCCCACACCTTTCCGGAAGCCAAATTGTCTGTTTGATAAAATACCTCTACTTTCGATTATCCATTCTAATCGATTTTTTATAAGATGTTCCATAATTTTAGCAAGAGCTGATGATAAAGCTATTGGTCGATAAGATGTAGAATAATTACTCTGTTTTCCGGATTTTAAAATAGGGATAATAATTTGGGAGTGCCATGACTCTGGAGGTAACCCTGCATCGAATATTTTGTTCACAATGATAAGGAAGAAGTCGCGGAGAGCGGAACCACCTTTAGCAATAAATGAATAAGGAAAACCATCTATTCCAGGCGAGGAATCTCTCAAAGCATCTAAAACCATATTAAGCTCAGAAATTAAAAAAGGTCGATCAAATTCTGAAAGAGCTGATGATACAATGACAATAGGAATACATTCTTCTCGAGTGGGAACAAAAGGAGGTGCTAATCTTTGAGAAAAATCTTGAATCCAAGTAGACCTATCATTAACTTTAATATTATTATCTATAAAAGACCCACGAAATCTTCTTATATTTTGCCAAACTAAAGAAGGATGGGTTTTGGGTGATAAACTTTCACAGTAAGCCAACCACCCCCTTTTTTTTTTGTTAGCTACAAGTCGTTTGAATTGAGCATTTGCCTTTTGATAATTAACATAATTATTTACGGTCATCGAAATGCTGTACTGATTTTCAGCAATTTTCCGTTTATTGACAGCGTCTGAACAATCTGAGTCCCACCAAGGTGGAGACGAAATGTAAGACTTTTCAGATTTTTTAATAATAAAACTAGCGTTAGCAGCGTTTGTGATACAAGTTATTAACTCAGAATACAAAGACTCTAGGCTAGATGACGTGTTCGTATCAGGAAGTAATTGATGGATTGTTTCGGAGTATTTATCCCAAGCTTCCAAAGGACCCAACTTATATTTAAGTAAAGGAGGAGCTTTTTTTACAGTAATAGTCTTGGAAGGCATATTTAGAATTATTGGGAAATGATCGCTCCCAAAAGTATTAGAGAGAACCAACCAATTAAGAGATGCCGAAATAGAAGCCGATGATATAGAAAGATCTACTGCTGAATGTACATTTTGGGACGGCGCGACTCTACGAGTTGGAGAACCGTCATTTAAAACACATAAATTTAAAGTATCAAAAAGATCTATCAGCAGAGGAGCAAAAGAATCACTACGAGCCGAACCCCAACTAGGATGGTGACTATTAAAATCACCAAGTAGGATCATGGGACTGGGGATTGAACAAATAATTGAAGACAATTCATTAAAAATTGAAGGGATGGCATGAGGAACATACACAGACACAAATGATATATTGAAAATTTTAGCAGCTATAATATTAAACTTATCCGAATGGGCGGGTAATTGAATTTGAATGAAGTTAATGGATCTAGATATGAGAAGGGAAGCACCAGCATACCCATCACTCCTATCATCCCGAAGACATGAAAAACCAGAAACTCTGAACAGAGATCCCGGTCTCAGCCACATCTCCTGGAGGGCAATGATTGATGGTTTATGGGTGTTAATGAGATGAATAAGGTCTGACTTTTTAAACTTGATGCTCTGACAGTTCCATTGCATTATTGACAGATCCATTAGGGGAGGTTGAGATAAGCTGACAAAGTATAGAGCGCACGTTGGACGGTAATTCAATGTTGTCTATGCGGGAGCATAGACTCACAATACAAGAGGCGAGTAATTCTAAAAGGTTGTCATTTGGAGTTACTTTTTCTTTGTTTAACAGAGCACATCCATCCGGTAGGGAAGAAAGAGGTTGTCTTGTTAAATCTGAATGAGAAATTCTATCATATCCATGAGAAGATGCGGGAGACCTATGTCTACGGGTGACGTTAATGGTTTTTTTATATGAGTGTGACGGGGACTTGTCAGTAATGGATGGATTTGAATTTTTGGACAATGAAAATTGCGCTGACGGAGGAGAATTCATTTTAAAAGCATCCGAATACAATTTCTTAACTGGAGAAAAGCGAACAGAAGCTTCGTTATAGGAAATGTTTTCTTGTGACATCACGAGCTTAATAGATTTTTGTCGGCTAAATTCTGGGCATGTTTTATCAATAGCCGTATGCGAACCCAAACAAAACATGCATGTTGGGGAATGTTTGTTACAAGATTCTCCGTAATGTGGTTGAGAGCACTTAAAGCAACGAGGGGATGATCTACACTGAGCCTTAACATGACCAAAACGACAACAGTTATTACATTGGATGGTAGGAAGAATGTATGTTTCTATTGGTAGACTATTGTGAAAACATATGATGCGTTTAGGAAGTATTTGACCAGAAAAAGTTAGAACTACGGTCTGAGTGGGTATCCATACCGGAGATTCACCGTCTTTAATAATTTTCCTATTAATTCTTCTTGCTTTAATAATATTACCAGATCCTGAATCTATGATCGCAGCTTCCACCAGCTCCTGCATAGACCAGTCAACTGGAACATTTCTTACTAAACCCATGCGCGTTACATTGTAATTGGGAATTGTTGCAGAGAACTTTTTTTCTTTTAAAGTCTGGAAAGATAAAAAAGAATTAGCCGATATTGCGTTTTTAAATTCTATTGAGATTCTATTCCTGCCAATATTTTTGACGCCATCCTCGACAATGTTTTTAATTTTGTGTTGGACTAATAATTTGCCGAACTGAATTGATCTAATTGTAGTGCCCGCGGCAGGGTCGGGTTCGCTTCTGTGAATGTGGACAATGAAAGGAGGTAGATCCGTTTCGGAGTATACTTTTTTTGACTCAAAATCAGGATGGATATAAGTATTTTGTATGGAAGGTGAGGCCAAAGAGGGATCTTGAATTATTCTTTTTGAATTTTGAAAATGAACATTAAATTTAGAAGAATTTTCTCGCTTTCTTGAGCCAGAATTAGGTGAATTTTCTTGCGAGAAAATAGGTAACGACGGATTCGGAACTTCAGGATCAGGGGGATCCACCCCAGGATCGGGAGGATCGCAATCCATTTATAAAAATGAACCAATATGGAAAACTATGCGTATTCTTATGCAATCTGAAAAGATATATAAAACAAAAGGAAAAATTATAAATTGAAAAAAATTTTTTGCTGTTGCTCTTGACAACTCTAACAACAGAATCTAATCTAATCTATTAGAGTTTGTGCAATTGAATTACTTTTTCATCCATCAATGTTATGATTGATACGACTGTCTTATAAATTGACAATACGATCAGCTGATTTTTATAGAGTTCAAATTAAATAATTGAGAAAGATAGTTATACAAACAGACTGATATTTATTATATAAATATCTCTAAGATAACAGACAAAAGTTAAACGTTTTATTATCATCAAGTAATGACAAATTAATTGCCTAATAACGGATTACATTATACTAGTACAAAATTAAGGTTAGGTGTGAAGGATGACGTAGTATGCAAGATTGAGAAACGAATGTTAAGGTGGATTGGGCACACGGAGAGTATGGATGAAAGTAAAGTGGCGACAGCGATCTATAAGGCCAATGTGGATGGTGTTAGAAGAAGACAGCCGCGTAAGAGGTTTTAAAATCAATTTCACGAGTGATATTTTATCGGTGCTACTTTGGTTAGAATGAGATCAAAGTATACGATACTATGTAAGTGCGAAAGAGATAGCTGTTTCATACCACGCGATATCTAGTTAAAAGGTCGCTCGTGCTAGCTGTGCAGGAGAGAATTTTCCCTTCAAAGTTAACAACCTGTGTTAGATTGGTGTCGATAAAAGTTTGGAGAAATTGGTTCTTATTAAAGTTAATGTCTTATCCCAATCACCTTTGTTTCACACCATAGATATTTCATATAAAATACTTTTCTTCCTTACTTTAGAGTATGTTCCAACAGTCGATACTTAAGTAGTAGTTTAGCTCATTTTTTATGAGTCATATATCTAGCAGTGGACACCTATTGGCGGATTTAAATGTTTCGGTACCTTTATTGATATTTTAAATTCAAACATTCTGAAATAAAATACTTTTGTACTACTATGAACCGATTTTTCTTCTACTTCAGAGTATGTTCCAGCTACGCAACAGTCTTTTGTTCATTTGTCATCCAACAGTGGACATCTATAGGTTGAAGTAAATGTTTCAATATCCTCATATATATTTTAACTTCAAACATTCTGATAGACATACTTTTATACTAATCGGTACCGTTATTTCTTTTTGAAACACACTCACATGTTGTTAATAGATATACACTGAAATAAAATACAATACACAGATTTACTCGGGGTAAACTCCGCTGTTCACCCAGTGTAACTGCGGAGCATTTTTTTTCCTCGCAGTTACACCAACGTCTTTTTGACATGAATTTAACAGCTCTGCAGACATATTATGATAGACGAAAAATATTGTGTGCGGTGTAACAGCGGAGCATACCCCATTTACTCCTAATAAAAAATCCATATTAATGATCAACTCATTTATTGATTGTACACTGATTTACAGTCACATAACTTCCGTTTCTAGCACAGACCAATTAGATAACCTAATATCCTTACTGTGCTATCGTTTACGCACTATAAGATAAAATGCTGACAATAACAATATATAAACTATATTATGGTAGTTTAGAGCGACAACGGCGACTATCAGAAACATGGTTAACATCTCAATGTAAAAGAAAGGCAAAAAATAAACATGATGAGATATAAAATAAATTAAATTTATTAATTAATAACATGATGCGCCTACGGAGAGGAAAAAAATTGTCTAAAATACTACTCCATTTGTTTTATTTTTTGGAGACTGGTTTGTAGGCTAGTTTCCTGGACTTCATGGTGATCCACTTGTGTCGTTTGAAGTAGTATGTGATAGCGCACATGATGGAGAACATGCCGATGCACTTGATGGTCATGAGTCTTCGGTCGTCTAGTTCTGGTTCGGAGGCCCAGCGGAGGAAAGTGGCCACGTCCTTTGCTAATTGGGAAGCTGTTGCTGGAGTGCAGTCCGTGTATTCAGCAGCCTGGAAAAAGGATCAAATGGTTAATGTTTAAGGGACCACCTAATAATGGTATTGATGGCAATTGGAAAGTCCAATAAGGAAGTATGGATATTATTGTTATTTATAACTAGTGGATCGACCCAGCTCCGCACGGGTAGCTTAGTTTTAACAACATCTGAGGTTTCTTCAATCACTGCTCAAGATTTATGAAATTTAGCGCCTTGCCTTGATTACAGTTTGTAGCACTTCAGAATATTAATTGTAACTTTATGATTTTGAAAGCGCTTTTATGAAGTAATTGAGTAAAATGCTATGAAATATTTAAAACAATCTAAAAAAGAAACAATGTAGGATGAAACTACTGGCGCCATCTAGTATGTTATATGCAAGTTAGTAAGGATTTGGTTTTGGTCTATTTTTTTTCACTCCATAACTTTGGTGTTTCTGTACCAATTTCTATGGTTCTTTTTTGATTGAATAGGTAATAATGGTATCGTTTTTAAATTAAGGGTCAGTGAGAGTATAATAAACTTGAAAGTAAACAAATATCACCAGAATACTCCGAACTGTCAAGCTATCAGGAGTTACACGTGTTATTGTGAGTTAACCATAAGAGATAGGCATATGATGTTGTAAGATATTTTTTAGACAATTTTATGTAGAATTTTTCCGTGATATGTGATTTCTATGTAACTTTAATAACCATTAAGGCTGCACACGCGACGGAAGCTTAAAAAATGGAGCTACTTCTCCCGTTTTTCCAAAATTTCCCGAAGGAGGAGTATGAAGTATGAAGAATAATTGTACCAAGTTTCGTTAAAATCCGTCGAGTAGTTTTGTTTTCATAAGGAACATACAAACCGACAGACAGACAGACAAAAATTTTACTTATTGCATTTTTGGCATCAGTATCGATCACTAATCAACCCCTAATAGTTATTTTGAAATTATATTTCATGTACAGAATTGACCTCTCTACAGATTTATTATAAGTATAGATAGATGTAAGAATATCGTGTTATTGAAACAACTGTACAATTTTGTAGTAGATATACTAGATAAAATGTTTTATATACATCTATAAAAATAGAATGTTATATATAACCAAAAACTTATATGTGTCTTCATACCAAAGAGGTGAGGAGTGGGGACAAATTTGGTCAACGTTTCTCGCAAATGTAGTATCTTTATGTTAGCGACGTTGAGCGTAATAATTATTAACTCTAGATTTATGTTAGACGCAGTTCTTAACTGAGGTAAAAAATATAGCAAAACAATTACTATTACACTTATGTTAAAGCGGCAGCAAAACTTTTAGACTAATCACAGCTAGTTTACTAGGTTGGCACTGAAATTCCGCATGCCGAAAATTGGAGCAAAGCTGGACAAAATCAAACATGGTTGAGCGCGTGATAGTTGTTATTTACAATAGTTTCCCATGGACTTACATGGGTAACTTTTAAGGGTGAGTATTCAAAGGTAACATTTTTTCAAAAATACTCTCCATCACGACCTGGTCCTCGATGTTTATGATAATCATGCAAAGTTTGGTAAGGATCGGTTCAGCCGTTTAGGAGGAGTGTTGTCACAAGCGAAATACTAAAGTCGGGAGAAAATAGAGCTTAGCTCAAATTAAACCTAATGTTAGATTATGCGATCGAGAAATAGGGTGATTCGTGAAAGGTGCGGTGTGAAAGATGATATAGTAAAAAAGATAGGAAAAGGAATGTTAAGATGGTTGGGGCACCTAGAGAGGATGGATGATAGTAAATTGGTCAGAGAGATTTATAGAGCTAATATGGAGGTAATGTTAGTAGAGGACGAGCTCGGAGGACACATTTAGACCAAATAGCAAGTGTGCTCAAAAAGGCTGGCGTTCGAAGTATAAAGAATAAAACAGCATCTATGAGAAGATTGATGGATGTAACAAAGATTTGTCTTAGATATAGTTGTAGAAGAGAGGTTTGTCAGGATAGTACAAAGTGGCGATCGATAATATCTACCCACCCCAATGGGAACTAAAGGCGTGAGTATTATGTAAATATGTTTGATTTTCGTTATTAGTTTTTGTACCATAAATACATAAACAATGGTAGAAATAGCTTATCATGGGAGTAATTGTCGTAAAGATCTTTTTTTGCAGAGTTTACAAAATGTCCGTAAAATTATAAAGAAGAATATCATTAACGTGTATACATATTCGTCCGGGAGGCGCGTGAGCAATTAAACTTCAGTTTTAGGTGAAACTGAAATACCCTGCATTCCGGTAAAATAGTGATTCTGGCAAATGATAAATTATATAATTAATTATCAGTTGCAGCATGGTAGTAATATTTTGCCTGCTCTAATTACTCATATTTTCATTATCGATTCGGAACCCAAAATGATTTTAATTTATAGAATTAAGGATCTTTTAAGTTTAATGTTTTTTGACATGAATTCCTCATGTGGGGATTATTACTCATAAATAAAAGATGTTATTAAAGGAAAGAAAAATTTCGACACTGGCGGGGTTCGAACCCGCGACCTTCGGGTATACGCCCCCGTCGCTCTGCCAACTGAGCTACAGTGTCAGTTGGCATCCAGCGCGAAATTTCTCTATCCTTTGTTTCTTTTTTACACGTTCAAGTAGTGTTTGCGTTTCCTACCTCCGAATTTTAAATAATTCGGACGGCCACTTGTCTACCTTTTCAGATAGAATGCAAATGTTGGAAACGCCTAACTATCACATAATTTAATGTTTTTTGACATGAATTCCTCATGTGGGGATTATTACTCATAAATAAAAGATGTTATTAAAGGAAAGAAAAATTTCGACACTGGCGGGGTTCGAACCCCGCCAGTGTCGAAATTTTTCTTTCCTTTAATAACATCTTTTATCTTTTAAGTTGCTGATTAGAGAGGGGGATCTGTATAAAGTAGTGACATCACAATTCAAGCTGACATTCCAAATTACTATTGCAAGAGAGATGAAATAATCCTTTTTGGCTAGTATTTGTTAGCATAGAATATTAGTCATGTATCCCCGTATTGGAATTAACGTGTCAATATTTAGAGATACTAATGTAAATTCAGCCATCCAGAAGGTTCTGGAGTTAAGGGCATGTACTGGACGACAAAATGTAGGTAGGATACAAGGTGGACCAACAATTTGGTGAAAGTTGGGAGAGCCGATGGATGAGTCATCAGTGGATGTCTATTGGGTGATGAGGAATGTAAAACTAGAAATAGTTTCTTTCAGAATGTGATACAAATAAATCGATGAAAGATCTCTTGCTATTTAACAATAACAACTAACTAATTTTGAAGAATCTCTTTCAAGAAGTTTATACATCATCTTAGTTACAATTATGTAGGAAATGAATTGCTTACAACTAAACATACAACTTTACAAGAAGAAATTAGATTTACCTCGTCATACAATACTTGAGCCATAGAAATGGCTCCACCAGGGAAGTAAGGGTTGTAGGCCTGTCCTTCACGTAGATTGACTCCGGGTGGGGCATCCACATACCCGGTTAGCAATGAGAAGATGTAGTCTTCACCGCCCTTGCGAGCTGAGCAGATCAGCGATAGGTCCGGAGGGTAGGCACCTAGAAATAGAGGTGGGGGATTTAAATCAGGGTTGATATGATTTAAATCGCTTGATTTAAATCGCTTGATTTAAATCGCTTGATTTAAATCACTGATTTAAATCGCAATTAAAATCAAGTGATTTTTTTATAAAAATCTATGATTAAAATCAATACTTTTTTACTGCGACCAAATCAGGCAAAATGTGTCAAGGGACTTTCCCCGCAAAAACAACTATGCAATAATCAAGCAACTGCTATGTATAGTTGCTTCTTCAGCGGGGGTCGAAAGAATATTTTCAGCATTTAATTTGGTACACAGCAAAGTTAGAAATAGGCTAGGCACCGAGAAAGCTGCGAAATTAGTCTTCCTTTTGAAAAGATTTAACTGATTCTTTGTTTTTTTTATGTGTCCATTTGTTATTTGGTTTTAGAAGTTTCTTTTTTGTTTTTGATCATTTTAAAATATTTTTGAGTTGTGGAACTGTTTAGTTTTTAATTATCTTACCTTGTTTATGACAGTAGTGTGTCGATTTTTTATATATTTTTAGAAGTATTTTTCTATTTGTGATAATAAAGCTTACAGCATGTTTTGATTAAGTATGTTTTTTGATTAAAAATTGGAAAAGATTTTATAAATATCAAAAAAGTCTGATTTAAATCAAAAAAATCTGATTTAAATCAAATAAATCAAATTAATCCGATTAATTTGATTTTTTTTAAAAAAATCAGGATTTATATCAACCCTGATTTAAATAGATAAATTATTTTTTAGAAGCATTTGTTAACATTAAGCCGGCTCAGATGCACAAATAATATGTACAAATTTCATTGTAGTTCACATTTTCAAAGGTTTGAAGTCTAAATGAAGGCTTTTTTTTAAGTTTAAGGCATTTACAATTCTTACAAAACACTTCTAGGAAAGTCATGTGGCTTCTTTTGACCAAGGTCATGTGTAGGTGAATCAATATTAAGCAGCATAATGTAAGTCCATTCAAATAGGCAGTATTCTGACAGATTTTTACAAGATATTTAGTGTACCAGAAAAGCTTATTTCATAATTATGAAGAGGAACTAAAAACTACACAATTTCAAACTTTATTTGTTTTGGCACTGTCCCCATTATGTATGTAGAGTATGTAATTATGTGATCATAACACAATTGAACATACCATTGTTAGCTGCTCTGGCAGCATTTTCGTTAGGATATGGGGACGGGAAGTAATCAGACAGCTTGCCGGGCCTCTCGTAGAATTCTCCATTCTCATCAGGGCCATCTTTCACCATTACCTGCAAACAAAGGGAAATTGTAATGTAGGTAAATAAAGGTAGTAATAATAATGTAAGACATTCAATATGCTGTGCAATGACCTGTGTAGTGTCGGCTTAGAATAGCACTGCCCCGTTTCTTCCCGTGGGTGTACTTTAAAGGCAACTAAGGGTATAGGGGTTTTTTGTAGCTGTAGCTCTGTCTATCCTTTTATATCAAGCGCTGAGTTAGGACCTAGTTTGTGTTACCATGATACTAACTTTTGGGCCAAAATTTTGTATTTCCTCTTTTTTTTATTTTGTATGCTGTTATGTTAACATAAATAAACTAGTTATCTATTTATCTATCTATCTATATGTATGTATGTACATATTCTATATTAAATTTTGGCATATTGATTGAATAAATCCACCACACGCAATTTTCCTTTTAATTAAGGTGGATTATTTTAAAAAGCAATCTAGGTAATGTTTTGTAGGTTAAATAATTGCCAATGACACATCTATTTTGCACTTAATTAGCTTATTTTATGAACTGCTGGAATTTGTAAATAGCTTAGTTGATCTTTCAATATATCCTAAATTAAAATTATGTTTAAAAGTTTACATTACGTTTCAATGACCAATTGAATTTGAATTGATGATGAAGTTTAAGAAATGTTGAAGGTACCAAGGTACCCCAAACAAATCTTTATCGTTTCTAATTCTTTCGCTTTAGCTTCACTATTTTGTTAGGTAGGCATCATTATCTGTTACTAGCTGACCCGACAGACTTCATACTGCCAAATTTGCTTATGACAAAGCTTAAGGCGTTTTTATATGTGTAATTTAATAATGTGGTGCTTTATTATCTAATACATACATACATATACTCACGGCTATAAATCCCTAGAAGGGGTAGCCAGAGCTAACGAATTAGAAATTCCTCAGCCATTTTTGGAAGTTGCGTGGGGATAAGATGGTAAAATAAGTTGTTGATGGGTCTCCAACCGCTTCGCCCAAAACTCCCTTAAAAAGCCCCAATACCATTAGTTGCCTCTTACGTGCACCCACCGGGAGAAAAGGGGTAGTGCTATTCTAAGCCGACACTACACAGCAATATATTATATAATATTAATATGATATAATGAGGAGACATGGTTTGGTATATAAATTTAAAACTAATTCACAGGTTAAAACTAATTCACAGGTTAAAACTAATTCACAGGTTATGTGCTGTGTAGTGGGTTACCGCAGGTATTATAAAAGGTGACAACAAAGGGTGAAGACTCACCACTAAGAAAGCTCTATTTTTAACCTTTCCCCTACTTAATATGTGAAAGTTGCTGGTGATTTCAAATTTAGAAGCTCTGGCTGCACCATTTTGTTATTCCTAGCGATGATTATATTCTGTGTATGTATGATTTTCTATTAAAAATTCTTAAAAAACCATTAGCAGGTGTCAACTGTGAAATGTGTTTGTTTCCTGGTATGTGTAATACTGTATTCACCGATACCTAAAATATTACAAACCTTTAGGTTATTTATTCAAAGTTCCTAATTTAAACAAAACCCAAGTGTAAGAGAAAATTTAGCCACAACATGGCATATAAGTTTAAGTGATCAGTTCAAATGTGCTAAAAAGAACTTACATCGGCGGCTTCTGCTTTAGCTTCCTCTTCAGAGTGGGTAACACCCACTAGGTTTCTAAATGCAATGTATTGCAAGGAATGGCATGCCTTACAAACTTGCTTGTAGACCTCATAACCACGACGGACACTGGTTGAGAAGAAATATTTAATTAATTAATTGTGTTAATACTTATGAACAGTATGTTAGAAACATCACAATTTTATAACAGATCAACTTTTAATGGCAATCACAACACTATTTATGGGGTAAAATCACAGTTTCCCAATTTCACCATCAGAAAGGTACATTTTTTAGAATATAAATTTCTCATCTATTATAATAAAAACCAAATATTTCATTGATACCTAATGCTCTAATTAATTACCATGATGTAAAGAGAAACAAACCTTGCATGGTCATATGACTGGTACCAAGCCCTATGGGACCAGTGCTGGTGTGGGGGGTGTGCCTCGCTACCCGAAGCTTGCACTGATTGCTCCAATGCAAATAATAAAGCGCCTACACCACCACCAACCACTCCTAAAGTGGATATTAGCTGAAATGAAACATCATTTTAAACACAAAAAACCCAGTTATTTATATTTTAAAATAATTTGAAAAAATCTTTAATATGGTATTTACACACATAAAGTGTGTAGTAAATTGTTCAGCATTGATAACTATTATAAGTATATAAATATTGTGACAGATTATAAATAGAAACCTACACCCAAAGAATAAACCATTATGTTTTGGGGACCAAATAAATATTATGAAATTGATTGTAATCCCACCATCACAGTAGGACTAAAGTTCATTGCCAACGTAGTAGAAACACCTTTCACAGATGGTTTTATTGATGTGAAGGAAACACTAATAGTATGATTCTAGTACTTACCCATTTTCTGCTTTTTGTCCAACCTTGCGTGCTCGTAGACAGCTGACAAACCTGCAATTGACATGTCGTTCATATATTTTCAATGATACTAAGTTACATAATATGAAAAAGGTTATCACTATTTTTCATCTCCTTTTTTAATATGTTTATGCACACTGTTGATAAATGTGCAGAAAACACTTAATCTTCACTCACGAAACCTTTTATATCACAGAAAAACCACGGAAACTCTCTTCAAATAACCACGAACTTGTGTAACTTCGCGCGCTGTTTGATGGTATCACAATTTAACTGGTCAGTTGAAAAGAATTCTTCAAATGATTAAAGGTATACTCATTTATATTTTCAATTTCCAATACCTGCGTAGAGGCCAGGCCATAATTTCTCAACAGACCAGCCCCACAAATTCTTCCTACGGCGGCCGCCATGATTGAGAAATGTCTAATCAAAAGACCAATACGAAACAATCCGCTGACATCTATCTACCACTCAACTCATGGCAAGTTCAAATATCTATTAGTTTTTTTACACACTTGATTATCACAATATTGCTTTAGCAATTTCGCAAATACGTTTGTATGTTAATTACTACACTAATTAACCAAACTCCTTATTTTATTATTAAATTTTAGTCAAATTCACTTTGAAACATTAATTTCATTATAATCATTTCTGTCATTTAAAAATGACTTTCGTTTCCATGGTAGTTAAACACATAGTTAAGTACAAAATAAAATGGTCCTTATAAACGGATCAGTGTAAGAAATTTTCAAGTTAATACACTAGGTACACACATATCGGTAGCTCTGGAATCGAATCTGGAACTTTTACAATTAAACTGAGCAGTCGCTCAGATATCTATTAAATAGGGCTTTAACTTGAACTATACTTTAATTATACTTTAAATTTTTCATAATCATCAAAGTCTTTGTTAAAAGTTCGTAAGTAGTAAGTAGTACTATTCGAATAATCGCATCGTTTTGTTTGCTACAATATTTATTATTTAACTCATTAATGCACAAATAGAAAGCAACAAAATTAGATATGATTATCAAAAGAGAACGGCTCGTCCTACAGTCTTCTAAAAAGGCTTCAGCTTTGCTATTGCGCGCTTTTCACAATTTTAAGAACTTAGTTATAATAATAAATCATTTATTTCAGGCAACAAGGCCCATATAATATTTATTGATATTGGTATTTGAACTTAATATAATATAATATACCGCACCGCACCTATACTGATCAAAAAATTCATAAGTCAACAGTTTTTAAATTTCTTGGGATTTATATTGACAAAAATTGTAATTGGAAATCACAAGGTGATTCCCTCTGTAAAAGAGTAAATAAATTTGTTTATCCCCTGTATGTATCGCCTTGGGAAAATACTAGGCCAAACTACAGCAATTACCGCGTATCACGGCTAACTCCACACATTTTAATAACGCATTCATAGCACACAAAAAATGACTGAGAGCAATTTGTGGGAAAAAGCCCTATGACTCTTGTAGACCGTTGTTTAAAAAGCTCAATATTCTTACTCTTATTAGTATATATATATACGAAACTTGTTCCTTTGTAAGAAAATACCCCGAGGAATTTGTAAAGGCTTGTGAAGTATGTAATTTCAATGTTAGAGACAAGCAGAAACTAGTCACTCCTTTTATGAGGACTACTTTATGCCAAAAAAATTGTTATTTCATGTACGTTCATATTTATAATCATCTGCCAAAAGATTTAAAATCAAATTTAAATTACCAAATAACTTATTTAATAGAAAATTAAGGAAATGGCTATACGAAATGTGTTTTTACAAGCTAAGTGATTATTTTAATTTAAAAAAAATATAAATTTGTTTATGACATTTTATTGTATGATTATTTCATTGTTTTTTATTATCATTATTTCTCTTATTGATTTGTTTGGTTATGATTCTAATTAAGATGATTGTTCGAAATATTATAATTTGTAATGGTTTTTAATTAAGTTATGTTTTATTATTATTTTGATATTTTTGTTCATATCTTAGTGCTTTTTTTATTTTTACTTAATTAATTGGCTTGGATTTGAATTTAGATAATGGTTTGGAATATTATAATTTGTAATAAGTTTTATGATGGTTTTTAATGACGTTATGTTTTATTATTATTTTTTTTGCTTTAGTTTTAAATTATGTATTTGTATGTCAAGAAACTTGACGAGACATGTGGTTTGGTTCCCTACAATACTGTAACATCTTTTAATTACCATGTTTCATGCAAATAAACTATTTCATTCCATTTCATATAACACCCGCGTCATTAGATGAAATATTTTAAAGCCTCGGTTTTTATAATCGGTCCAGTAGTTTAAGCACTACGATGGAACAAACATATATACATATATATTTTTATATATAAACTACTGCCACTGCCAAAATCATTACCCTTCCTTTTAGTTTTGCTGTAGTCAGGTAATAAGATAAAAGTGAAGGCTAGACGTAGACCTAGAAGTGCATGGATCTTAGCCTATCCTAAAAGGGAATCAGAAAAAAAAGACAAACTTTTATTATAGGTTATGTTGTGGTTATGATTGTAAGTTGTTCTTTTTAAGATAAAGTAACTGACCAAAATATTAACTTCAATACCACCGAATACTACTTGTACAACAATTGTAAATGATATTGAAGAGGACTAAATATATTTTGAATGTTATTTGTATTTCTCCATTCAATCGGTATGTCGGAAAGAAATTATCATTACTGTCATAGTATAAGTATCTGAAAAGTCTATGTCCTACAAGTTTAGGCTTTCTTTTTAGGACTCCTTTTGCAACATTGCTTCCTGGATCAGTGGCAAAAATGTCTACGAAAATATTTACACAGAGAAGGAATCCTATAACTGGTGGCACAGAATGGGATTTGCAGCATGAAGACTATGATTTTCATCAGGAAATTGCACGCTCCGCTTTTGCGGATATGTTGCATGACACAGAGAGAAACCAAAAGTATGAAAAAGCGTTACAATTAGCTATTGATAAAATGCACTCTCTTGGCAAGAAAGCAAATGTTTTGGATATAGGTTTGTAAGACAATTACTTAATAATATTAACAAGGTTGTGCTACATCTAATTGGTATATAATTAAATTAGTAAATTTCTAAATTTTTGCATTATCAAGTGTGGAAAGAAAAATAAAAACTTAAAAGAAATTTTAAGGTTAAATTTTCTGTAGAATAAAACAGACTTTTGTGGACAAACTAGCTAACAAGAAAATAGCTATATGGATTCCACTATTTGAATATAGCATGTTCAGAAATAAATATTGTTACATCTATTATACCTATATAATAATTTTATTTTATGGCCTTACTATTCAATTTCACAATGTATATAAAAAGTGGTGATTGATGAACTCTGCCAACCCATTGGGCTTGAAATGGATGTGATTATATATGTTGACTTTAAATCTTATTACTGAGTTTTGAAGTAGTTAAGTGACCTAACTTCTGTTTCAAGCTTCTTTGCATTTTTGCAAGCATCTACTGATTTCAGTCAGAAAGTCGGTCAATGGTTCTATGCCACTATTTGACACTCGGCCAAAAACTTGATAGGATGTAAGTTTTTGTATGAATAAGAAATGACTAAAAAATAAAATAAGTTTTATGTGCCATTTCTCTTTCTATTCTCTTTTCTATTATTTCTTTATCAAAAAGATTAAATCAGAAATTTTAGACACTATCTCCTGAATTTTATTTAAAATTTTTGCACTACATGGTGATTACCTGGTATTTAAATATATAATTCAGTACTTATTTCACTTAACTAATATTGAAGTGTTAAACACTTACTAAAGCACTGTCTATACATTATTCTAATGAGAAATGGTTTAGATCTGAATTTAATTCATTGATTACCAGCCATAAGAATTAGCTTCACCACTAAGTACTGTTCAAATTAATCTCTCATTTACCATTGAACTATTTACAAATGTTTCTGTTAACAAATTCCAAAAAGAATTAACATAACATAAACGTTCACGCCGTTTATCCCCGAAGGGGTTGGCAGAGGTACCAATACTCCTGAACTCACATGGCAAGCGCCATCTAGTTTCCAGAGAAGGTACCCACGTTTTGCTTAGACAGTGTTCTCACGTGATAGGGGGCAGGCCTATCGCCGTTTTGTACAAATACACTGTCACATGACTAAGTACAACTCAGCCATGTGGGTTTCCTCACGATGTTTTCCCTCACTGTTAGCAACCATGATAAATTAACCACACATATGACTTTAGAAAAGACAAATTGGTGTAGGCCCGTCCCAGGATTGGAACTCACGCCCTTCTGTTTTTCGGGCAGGTGTTCTACCCACTGGACTATCATGTCATGTCAAAAAGAATTACATAATAAAAAAGGTAATGTCCATTTTTCTATGTACGCATCTAGACCCTATATGCCAAGAAAATGGCGCACTGTCATATAATTGTGGCCCAACTATTCTGCATATTACCCAGTTAGTTTTAATAATTAATTACAAAATCAATACAAAAGCACAAAGCTTCAATTTATGCGTTTTACCTGCAACATACTAATATCAGATAGCAACTACAGTAATATCAGATTAAAGTTTTAACAGTAAAATCTTATTCTATTTCTTTCAGGAACTGGAACTGGCCTTCTTTCTATTATGGCTGTAAGATGTGGCGCAGACTCAGTCACAGCTTGTGAGGCTTTCAAACCAATGGCAGAATGCTGCCTCAAAATATTAGAATGTAATGGAGTGGCTGACAAAATTACTGTGGTGCCAAAACGGTCTACTGAGTTGACAGTGGGAGATAATGATGACTTAAAAGAAAAGGCCAATATATTGGTGACTGAGGTTTTTGATACGGAACTCATTGGAGAAGGTAACTTTTGATGTTTTTCTTCTTACGTTTTTAAAGATGATGCAACATGCTTCTTTTTTTCTAAATTTGTTAGATGCACTGTGTTTTTTCTATGTTAATTGGTTCGGATGGTTTATATATCCATCAATTTGTCATTATCTTATGAGTGCAACTATGGACATTTTTTTTAAGTATTAGCTTTCCACCCTGCTTTACATGGGTGTAGGTAATAAGTGTTTCAATTATATTAATGGGTTATCGAAAACGGATTTAATTAAGTCAAAACAGTAGTTGCTGAGATTGTGTTCAAGCAAAAAAAATTTTGAAGCTTCAATATAAGATTTAATAACTATCTCACTATACTATTATATTAAAAATGTGTTACAATAATTGTTTTAGGTGCATTGTCAACATTCTCACATGCCCACAAGTATCTTTTAGAGGAAGACTGTATTGTTGTGCCTGATTCGGCTGTAATTTATGCCCAAGTAATAGAATGTCCAATGTTACAGAAGTGGAACAAGATTAATGATTTGGCTAATGAGGATTTAGAAGTTGTCTTGAGGACACCGGCAAAGGTAAGTCATTTTATGTTTGCTGCATTGTTTTTTACATGTTGGTATTTTACTTTATAATCTTTTTCACACTGCGCTTCCAAACGTAGCTGAAAAATTTGATAATTCCAAATCACTGAATAACTTCTCTCTAAATTATTGAGATTTACAACTGAGTTATGTATTATAATGTACTAGCGACCCGCCCCGGCTTCACACGGGTGCAATGCAAAATATACCTACGACAGAATGTCCTTATACACAACGTTCACAGCTTTTTTGTCATTAGCCAATACAAACATGTTTTGCTTAGACGTTACTCTTGACAGCGCGACATAAATTGGCCATGTGAAAAACACTCAACACTCAAGAAAAGATACTTATTCTATTCTCTATATTAGTTTAATTAATTCTTGATATTTTCCTCGCTGCCGATAAACGCGTGCGATCGACATGTATAGACACGCGCCGCGCGGCGCAAACAACTACGACCCTGCATTTTAAATTTGTAATATCTTCGGTAATATTCACTTAAATTACATGCTGTAAAAAGCATATTAATCTATAATAAATGCACAATTTATTTAAGGTACTTATTTGGATAAGGATTAATGCTGTATTGTTTAAAATCACTTCGTAAATAACCATTATTTAGTAAAGAACAATAAAAATGGTTATGCTGGGTTATCCCTAAAAGATAGACATATACCATTGCGGACTTTTTTGTTGAACTTTTTAAGGTGAACAATACTGTAGTACATTATTTTGGTCTATCTCGTAGGGTTCAGCCAGCGTTTGCAATATAAGCGCAAAAAAACGTGCTTATTTACGACATCACATTAGAAACCTTTAAATTTATTAGTGTTTCTCTACTATATTATGCATTTATTATACATACAAACCTTTCTTAAGAATTACTCTATCTATTAAAAAAAACCGCATCAAAATCCGTTGCGTAGTTTTAAAGATCTAAGCATACATACGGACATACAGCGAAAGCGACTTTGTTTTATACTATGTATTGATATGTATGTATGATACGCGTTTTTGTTTTATTTTTTAGTCTTATTTGCTTATATGTTTTTAATTATCCATGTACGCAATATGCATCTCTTAGAAAATTTATTGTCTGCAAAATCCACTTCCTGACGATAATTTTACGTGGTAAAAAGAAAACATCAGAAAACAGATGTGTAGATGTAACGTTTAGGTTGTGTGTGCCATCCTGCTTCTATAGCTTGTTTTATACTTTCGGTCTTGGAATGTATCGCTCTTTAAAGTTTAAACATTAAAAATTGTTAGAAGCACGGTCGTAAATATAAAATGGGCATGTGTCGGTTAGAATGAAATAAAGGTACAATACTTTAGAAGAGTGATAGAGTTTGATGTTTTAAACCATGAACTTACTATATAAATGGACAAGCGCCCTACCACTCGAATGACCCTTATTCATCTAAGGTGAGGCGGGGCTATTCCGTCGCGAAAATTTACGTAAAAATTTTACACTGCTTTAGCTTCTTTAGTTAAAAAGATACAAATACAATACAAATACAAATAGTTTATTCAAGAAAAGCGTACAAGTTAATTATAATGGTTTATAAACAAAAACTGTGCTTAACTTTACAGTGCAATTTTAAAGATAAAGTTAACTTGATAACATAATCCACAGGAACGTTTCTTCTTTTTTCAATGACATTGGATTTTGTATTATAATACCTCAGTCTTAAGTGTTCAAAATAACAAAGAATTGAAGAAAAACGAGATTGACTGAATATGAATAGCCCCTCTGCGGGGTTATTCAATTCAGTCACAACATAATAACATCGCCATCTTTCGCGTTTATAAGGTTTGAAATCAAACCTATATAATATTTCCGTAACGAACTTCTCAAAACTAAAACTTCATCACAATCTTATAAGCTCCAGTTTCAAGAAAAAACATGTTAAAATTTTAGCGGGGCAATTCCGTCAGTTCAATTTCAGCGGCCATACAAGCTAGGGATGGGCAAAACGGAAGTCTATGAACGAACTTATATGAAAATTAAACGCGACTTATAAATGTTGGTTTAGTTGGTAATAAGTTGAGTAATACATCAGTTTTGAGCTTGAGATCATTTATTAGCATTAAGGCACATTACATAGTCTTTACTGAATCACAATGAAATAGAGTGAAATAATCAAATTCACAACTCTAGAACTTCAATTTTACATGGAAATATGTATTCGTTGTCCTCTAGTTTTGGATTTGGAAGATATTGAACAATGTCAACATAGTCAATAATTGAAAAGACAATATTTTTTTTCCTAATGTGGCGCTTAAAAAAATATCCCTAAATACACAGAAAATAACACGGCTTAGAATAACACTACCCCTATTTCTACCCGTGGGTGATCGTAAGAGGCGACTAAGGGTATAGGATAGGGGCTTTTTAAATGCTTTTTGGGCGATGTGGTTGGAGACCCGTCACCAAAAACATTTATTATTACCATCTTTTCCCAAATCAACTTCCAAAAGTAGCTGAGAAATTTCTCAATCCAAAGCTCTGGCTACCTCGTTAAGGGATTTATAGCCGTGAGTATATATATGTATATATGTATGTAACACGGGTTCAATTCCCGCCCAGACAAACACAAAGATCCAACTTATATTTATAATAGTATAGATAGAATTAAATATATCTTCTTCCAATATCCATAGTATCGACATAATTGACAGAACTAACTCGTACATCACTGGCTTTTTGCAACTTCATACAAAAGTAGCGGGGCTATTACGTCGTGAATTTCGACTGATTTGCCCCGCGCCGAGGATTAAGAGGGGCAATTACGTTTTGTTAAATGTTTTCTTCAAATCTAAACGTATAAGGAAACAAATTAGCACAAAATAATCTACAGATCTTAAACTTATCGCTTACCTTGGCTACAGCAACCGAAAATCACAAAGACCAAAAAATAAATTTAAAAACACGTAGCATTGTTTTAACGTGTTCATGCAAACAAAATAGCGTCTTTGTAAAAGGTTCTGTAGGCATATCAGTTTAAGCGTCAGGCACGCAATCTATACTTTGTCATAAGAACCTGAAGTTTTTCTTTTAAAGGTAGATTTCGCTATTAACATAAATTATATAACACTAAAGTTATAGCCGGAAGACTGAATAACCCCTCTTACTGAATAGCCCCTCCTCACCTTACTATTTTCCTTTACGACAGATGAAGAACTGTGCAGGCTCAGCAGCCGTGCATGACATTCAGCTTTCGCAACTACCTTTAAATTCTTTCAAGAAACTGTCAGACCAAATACCAGTGTTCTACTACGATTGGTCCGGCAAGACTCCCATAGACATGAAGAGGTGCGTCAAACAAGCTTTCAATGCTACCGCTACGGGAACGGCGCAGATTGTCTTTATGTGGTGGGAACTTAATATGGATACTGAAGGTATGATTGTTTATTATGGATTGTTGAAAGCGGAAATAGTATGATATATTTATACAGGTTTTTTAAAAGGGATAGCCAGAACTTCAGAATATCAGCCACTTTTGGAAGTTAAGTAGGGTAAAGATCTTAAAATAAATGTTTTTGGTTATGGGTCACCACCCGCACCGCCCAACAATTATTTATAAAATCCCAATACCTTGAGTAGGTTCATTTGATAACCGCGCGAAGAAGTGGTTTAGTTTTAAGATGACACTACACAGCTAGCCTGATCCATTAATGTAATACGCCAGAGGCAGAGGCCTAGAGGCATTTATTGAAAGTATCAATATCTAAAAAATACAGTGAGATAACATACATAGTTGAGATGTTTATCACATGATTTTCAATGTCTAGGCAGAAAGTGGGCGAACATCAGTTTACAAAATACCACGAGTATCAGATGACATTTTAGTATTAGAAATAAGTGGAGAAGTTGTTGTATAAAGATAAGCTATTGTTAGCAACCTTATCCCAATGGTTGACTAACATGTTTAATTTTGTTTTTCAGGTAAAATATGCCTCAGTTGCGCCCCCTGGTGGGCACACCCTGACGCCAATTGCGAATCTCATCGGCCCCAAGACACAATCCCATGGAGAGATCATTGGATGCAAGCTGTCTACTACCTTCCCAACACATTATTATTAGAAAAAAATAAAGACGTCACTCTAGTATGCTGTCAAGATGAATATTCTCTATGGTTTTATATCGAAGACGAAAATATAACACAAAAACACTACAAAAGACCTATTTGCGAATGCGGGGTTCACATGGCGTACTCAAGAACTCACGTATCTTATTTAAATGATGGTAGAAGAAGCAAAGTCTTTCTAAGCGAACTCTCAAACGAATTGATTAACAAATCAGTGGTTTTGGATTTAAATGGCAGTAGTTTTATGGGACTCGCTGCTGCAAAAACGGTGAAGGAAGTCTATATATTAGAGCCAATGAGATTGAATTCTCAAATTCTAGAAGATTATGTAGCTGAAAATGCTTTAAATAATGTTAATATAGTGGCAGAACTGACCGAAGATATTTTAGAACAAGTTACACATGTAATTTGTGATCCGAATTTCAGTAGTTCTATATTGCCATGGGAGAATCTAAAGATGGCGTATGATTTAAACAGGTTCAAAGATAAAATGAAGAATGCTGAGTTAGTTATTCCACAGGGTTGCGAGTTTTGGGCGATGCCGGTGGAGTTTTTGGATTTGCACAAAATAAGAGTGCCTCTCGATGAATGTGAAGGAATTAATATGAGAATATTTGACGAGTTAGTTGAGGTAAGTTCACCATAAAATATTTATTCCTTTATTCAAACCATTTATTAACTTACCCCAATAGCTTATTAAATTTGAACGAAAAAACTATTGAATTAATTTAGAAACATATTTCTATAATAGATGCCTAGATTTTTCCTGAGAGAATAAGGCTGCAAATCTAGCGTTATCGAAACTAGGAGAATGCCCCAGAGTGTTTAATTTCGTATAATAAAAAGCAATTCAAGGAATTAATAATATGTGAGAGATTAATAATATATAAGGTGTTTTATTCCATTTTTTCAGAACTCCAGAGAAATTAGTGATTCAGACTTAGAAGCGCAACCTCTATGGGAGTATCCATGTTGGAGTAGAGGAGAACCGAAGAAACTGCTTGATATCGACTTTAACAATCTGCAAAAAACATATGCGAGTGATGAACAGTTTGAAATGTAAGTTGTGTTCTCACAATTTTACCTACCTATTTTTACGGCTAAAATTCTAATTGGAGTAGCGTGGTGTCAAAAACAACAATTAACAATTAAAGATTGAAGAACAAAGTATAGTTGGTGATTAGTGTGTATTTTTCTACATACATCATAATGTAATAATTACTTAATTAAAGGCATTTTATAATGTTGTTTTAGTTTTTACGATTTTGAATAGCAGTCAAAGTTGGATGTTACAGAAGAAAAATCTGAGCAGAATGAATGCTGTAGTAATGAGTTTGTAAAAATATATATTGCACGGACTGTCATTCCTATAGGCAAACTCTCGAGCTTCATTTAAATTCTTCCATGTAGTGATGTCTAGTCGCTGCATATAGTGATAGAAGCATAAAACGGGTTCTCACACTTCTTATATCGTGCAATCAAAAAAACTCATATTTCTAATAAAACTAAAGTTCAATCAAATGCTTTTGCATTTCGCTTCTCACAAATGGCTTCATCCAAAACAATTTGGATTTACAAAGAGCCGGTCTACCACCGATGCAGGCGTTGCCTTAATGAAACACATTTTTGATTCGTGGGAACGTAAAAATGATGGTGGTTTGTTTTTTGATCTTACGAAGGCATTTGATTGTGTACATCATGAAATCCTTTTTATTAAATTAGAACATTATGACATACAAGGTGACGCACTTAAATTAATAAAGTCTTACTTTTCGGATCGGATACAGAAAGTGCAAATCAATAATACAATATCACCTGGAACTCATGTAAAAATGGGTGTTCCGCAGGGTTCTATTTTGGGCCCATTTTTATTTTTGGTTTATATTAATGATTTGCCATTCATGGTCGAGAAAATGTCCGAGATAGTGCTATTTAAAATAATTAATATAATATAATAATATAATATAATAGTTATTTAATATGCTGATGATACTTCCTTAGTATTTGACGTTAAAAGAAATAATGAGACTATTGACGAGGTGAATTACACGGTTTTACAGATTCAAACATGGTTTGCTTCCAATAATCTTGTACTAAATGGCAAAAAAACTAAATGCATCAAATTTGCATTGGTTGCAATATTGTCGCTTTTAAAAGTGTCAAATCGCATACGAATTAATAACATTGACAGCGACAATCGTGCAACTTGCGACACAAACGTCAGTCATAAAAGATACGTAATCAGCTCCCCGGGCAGTAAATATTTGCTGTAGTGGGTATAGCAACCATTAAAGTTTGTGTTCGAAGTGACGATATATGATTGGGTTTGCATGTGATAGTTATTGTTAAATATTTGTTTTATATCTGATCTGACGTGTAAAGGGAGTATGTAACATGTGAAACAATCTGTTAGTTCCTTACTTCTCACATGACATACTCGCACGCTTCATGCTATGGGAGATAATTTTTAATTTGACTTTTTAAACCATAATAATTATTTTATTTCAGAGAATGTGAAGGCAGTCACGTAATCAACGGGTTCGCGCTATGGGCAGTTTGGAAAATCGGTGGCAAACGAGTCAGCAGTGGCCCAGTTGAAGATGTAGTGGTTCATAAATTGGTGGAGTGGGATTCGCATACCAGACAGGCGGTCAAAATATTGGTACATATACTCTTACTCATAAATTTAATTAATATGTAGATATTGTGTATGTGATTGTGTGAGGAATGACGTGATTCGTGAATGTGAAACATGATATTGTAAGTAAGCTAGAAAAAGGAATGATGGTTTGGGGACATCGAGAGGATGGATGACAGTAAATTGGTAAAAGATATGTATAGAGCTAATGTGGATGTTAATGTTAGCAGAGGACAGCCACGGAGGACACACTTGTACCAAATTGAGAGTGTGCTCAAAAAGGCAGGCGTCCGTAGTACGAAGAATAAAAGAGCATCTATGAAAAGATTGATGGATGTAGATGAAGCTAGAGACGTTTGCCAGGATCGTACAAAGTGGCGATCAATAGTCTTTGCCAATGGGAATTAACGGTTTGAGTATATGTATGTATGTAGATATCCTTGACAAGTCAGTGAGATGTATAGGACCATAGAGTGAGAAAATCCTGAATCAGTCCTCCAAACTGGTGTCAAATTTTCAATCTGCACCCTACACGTCTTTTCTAATGACTTGTTTGTGTTTAACATATAATTGTTATAGCAACCGTGATAGCCCAGTGGGTAGAACACTCGGTTATCGTGCAAACGACTAGTGTTCAAATCCTGGGTCGGGCCTACACTAATTTGTCTTTTCTAAAGACATATGTGTGGTTAATTTATCATGGTTGTTAACGGTGAGGGAAAACATCGTGAGGAAACCCACATGGCTGAGTTGTACTTAGTCATGTGACAGTGTATTCGTACAAAACGGCGATAGGCCTGCCCCCTATCACGTGAGTACACTGTCCATGCAAAACGTGGGTACTCTGAACACCAGGTGACAAAGTCACGTGATGTTCAGAAGTATTAGTACCTCTGCCAACCCCTTCGGGGATATTCGGCGTGAACGTTTATGCTATGTTATGTATGTTATGTTACAGCTATTTACTCAACCCATTAGTTCCCATTGATTTAGAGAGAGACTATCAATCTTCACTTTGTTGTTAACGAAAGAATGGATATATTTTTAGATTAAAAGTCGGTATATGTCTATGGACAGTGTCTATCGCCTCAAGCTCAAATGAATAAGTGTTATACATACATACATACATATACTCACGGCTATAAATACCTAAAAGAAATTTCTCAGCCACTTTTGGAAGTTGAGTGGGGAATAGATGGTAGAATAAAGGTAAGTGTTATAATAATGTTAGTTTCTTCAAGATGATTCCCTTTACCGTTGATTATCTTGCTAAATAAACCATACATATGAACTTTATATGGTTTTTTTGTTTCGCAGAAATGTAGTTCAGATTATTGGTTTTTTTTGTAACTTTTTCGTATTGTGATGTGAAATACTAGCGCACAGAGACTATTCTATTTTATATTAAAATATGTTTTCCAGGAAAAGAAATATAATGTAACCAGTTCTTCGCGATGGGGTCACCAGACGGTGTGTGATCTTGGCAATGGAGCATTTAATGTAGACTTAAAATTATTATGCAATAATTAAGACATGAAATATACTATTTCATATTTATCATTTTTTTTATTTCAATAACCCTTCGATAAATTTGGTGTACGTATACGTAATCGTATGATATGTTATTTAACTATATTTTTTATAGGCGTTCTGGCTGGGAAATCTTTTATTTAAACTCTTTTCCTTACTTAACTTACTGAGCAATTTGTAATTATGAAACACTTGTACTTTTTTTTAATTTACAACATCACGACTACTCACGTTACTGTAAGGTTGGTGTTATATTTTAGTTATTTATTTATTTTATTTTAATTTATTTAGGTAACAAACAGTCGTTTACATTACAAATGTACACAGTTATAAAAGAAACAATTAGACCTACTGCTCCATAAATTAATATTTTACACTTTTGTATGCGGCAGGTAGATACATCAGTTTTGTTTTTATTTTTATACATCAGGTTTTATCGAACAATAATACAATTAACCTAAGTAGAAAATTGGTTTAGAGAAATAACATATGAACAAACAAAAGAGATTAATGAAATATCTTAATATAATAACAAATATCTTAATTTAGTTACAGAAGAGTTTAAACTGTCACAAAACAGATCAATTTCACAAAATTATAGGTTATACAAATCAACACTTCGCCTAAAAAAATTGTTACAAGTATATACAGTTTTATAATGTGGAGGGACAAATAACTGTTTATTGCGAGAGCCATGTCTAGGTATCCTAAACAATATTTTTTCTAAAAGTTCTGGGGAGTCAACTTTATTATTTAATAATTTAAACAGGAAACGTAAGTCAAATTGCTTACGTCTATCTTGAAGAGTGGTTAGTTTATGATTTGAGAGGAAATTTAGATAATTGCTGTAGTCATTATTACATCTATATTCCAATGTTTTGTAAAAGTATGAAAAAGTACAAAAAGTATAAAAGTTAATATAATAATAATTATTATTATGGATTGTTAAAAGTTATTGAACCGTTTTCATATACGCAAAATAAACCCAAGTTGTATAAATGATTTTTTAAGTATATAGTCGATATGAAGAACAAAAGATAATTTAGAATCCATTACGATTCCCAAGTCCCGTCCCCTATTAAAATCAAATATTTAGATATAGACACAGAGTAAAATCCCTTAAAAGGGAATCCGTAAAAATCCGTAAAAAGGGATTTTTGGGCGATGCGGTTGGAGACCCATCACCAACAACCTTTATTTCACCTTCTTTTCCCCACGCAACTTCCAAAAGTGGCTGAGGAATTTCTAATTCCCTAGCTCTGGCTACCCCTTTAAGGGATTTTTAGTCGTGAGTATATGTACACAGAGTAATATATCAGATTTGCTCTGTACGTTTATTTTGCAACACATAATACTAAGATCACCAAAATGCGCTTTTCTTTCATTGCTAGAGTAAATGTGATCAAATTCGATCATTATAATGAATAATTATAAGCCAAATAAACTTCCGATGCTAAAGAAAGACCTCCCCTAAAGGTTAACATAATAATCTGTCCTGTTACCCTTATTCATCGGCTTTCTTAGACTTGATTCGTCCATGGCGACCACTCCACAAATTTCGAATACTGAAAGCCGCCAGTTCTGCGTGCAATGTGCCCTGGCCACTTCAAATAAATAAAACATAATATTATTCATTTAGCCAAGCCTATCAGACATTTCTTCAGCCCCCTACATATCACACAAAAACTTGTTACATAAACACTGTACAAGATAAATCATGATGACAGAATTTGATTCCGAAAGGGACACCGGTGATGTAATAAACTACATTTAATTTATAATATAACACATATAAGTGTAAATATATTACATAAGTTACATTTAAAATTTCATCACATCTCTTATATGGGTAAGGGGTTGGCAGACCAACAAGCGGACGGGACCGACGTCTTAGCGTACACTCCGAAGCATGACATCTTAATTTTCGGATAATGAATTGATTCAAGATAGCTATAACCTTACTGGGTTAAATCTTACCCATTGAATTTGTGAGTTTACTCCCCGGGAATCAAACCTGAGACCTCCATATTGTGAGCTCAACGGTATGTAATTAAATCTTAAAAGGGATCATGCAGAGATTAATATTAAGGACTAGTGGATCGTCCCAGCTTCGCACGGGTAGCGTTGTTTTTTTTAAATATCTGAGGTTTCTTTCTTCAGTCCCTGCTTAAGCATTGTGAAATTCAGCGCAATGTTTTCAATTTATTTAATTTATAGCACTCCCTAAACAGTGTAGTTTGGTGATTTTGAATGCGCTTTAATGAACGGTTCAGTATTTCCATTAAATAGCAAATTTTGGAATAAAACGCTATGAAGTATTTATAACAATCTGAAAAATAAAACATTACGTGATGTAGGATGCAACTACTGGCGCCATCTAGTATGTTATATATAATATTAAAGATTTGGTTTTGGTCACGGGCGCGGCGCTGGCTTATTTTATGTATAATTTCGGTGTTTGTCTACCGATTTCTATGATTCTTTTTTTATTGAATAGGTAATAATGTTATCTTTTTTAAATTAGGGATGAGTGAGAGGTTTACAAACGTAAGAGTAAACAAACATAATCAGAATGTTCCGAACTGCTAAGCTATCAGGAATTACACGTGTTATTGTGAGTCAACCGTAAAAGATAGACATAAACTGTTGACGATTTTTTTTTATATAATTTTATGCAGAATTTTTCCGTCATACATGATTTCTATGTAAGTTTTACCATTAAGGCTGCACACGCGACGGAAGCTTAAAAAATGGAGTTACTTCTCCCGTTTTCCCAAAATTCCCCAAAATTCCCCTTTACTACTCTGCTGGAAAGTATACAAAAACCTGCGCAGGAGTATGAAAAATAATTGTACCAAGTTTCGTTACAATCCGTCGAGTAGTTTTTGTTTCCATAAGGAACATAAAAACCGACAGACAGACAGACAGACAGACAGACAGACAGACAGACAGACAGACAGACAGACAGACAGACAGACAAAAATTTTACTGATTGCATTTTTGGCCTCAGTATCGATCCCTAATCATCACCTGATAGTTATTTTTAAAATATATTTCATGTACAGAATTGACCTCTCTACAGATTTATTATAAGTATAGATTTATTTTCCCCCTAACCCTAAGAAGACAATTAATTGATGTGTTGGTACTTAAACGTTAAATGAAAGAAAAAAAACTATATCCGTTTTAGAAAGCAAGTGTTAAGTTCATTGATACAATAAGATTGAATTTCAATAGGCATACATTTCAATCAGCATTGACACTTTAAGAAATACGCTTCAATGATCGCTAGTTTTTATTAAATTATCGTGTTACTTAATCAATTATAATTCCACTACAAAATTGACTCTTACCATCTTTAATATAAGTAGCATTTTAGTAAATTGTTATTGAAATGCTTCTGAGCAGTAGGTGCGACAAAATTAATGATTGTCAATGGATAATTATCAAATTAGATTTGGTATTATTTCAATGACATTAACGAATGATTAAATATATGTTCCATCGTGTTATTGAACTTTATTAAGTAAGAACCCCAATTTAGAGACGCCTCATACCTTGAAGTAGTTGCAGATATATATTTTAGTTTGACTGATCATCCATCACATAGGAGTTTTTAGAATTTTAGAGAACTTAATTTACCGTGAATATTTTCATTTCCCACTAAAAAAATACTTTGTGTATTTATACTATGTACCGACTTCGGTACTTATGTATATTGATAAGTAGCGAATTTTGATCCCCACTTAACAAGTTTTATTAACAAATAGAAAAACCGAGATCTACTTATACTTCCCTACAAAATATGAAATTTTCAAGTTGTAATTGTATCGTAAATAAAGACTTTTTTATTATTTGGTTCGGTGCCAAAAAACCTTAACAAATTAATATTATAATTTTTATACCAATTTCTTATTACTAAAATGTACTCATTCTTAATTTCATTAATATGATCATAAACGTATATTTCTGCGGTTGGCACCGATACAATGTATTTACGATACAATGAAAACTTGCTTAAGTGTATCATACTAGTAGATCTCAAATTATTGCAGCCAGTTACCATTTTTTATTAAAAAAAATTTATTCTCCTTTCTTTAAAAATGTTTCAAATTTATTGCAGCCACTATAGGCAGTGCCAAGATAGATTGAAAATTGACCAATTAAAATATTCTGTCTACATGTTTATAAGTATACAATTAAAGGTTGGAGCGAGAGAAACCTCGGTGAATGGGCTCGTTGGAAATAAAAAGTTCTACTTGTTATTGTGGAATATAATTATATTAGTTGATATTTAATTGGATCTTTAACACTAACGGTGCGGTAATTATTCTGCATTCTATCGGTTGACGCCTGTCGCGACCCGGGTGGGACAAATATAGATTTTATTAGAGTTCCGGTTGAAATATCTAAACAGTGGTATTTTTCTTATAGTTATGAAACGATTGTTTCAAAGGTGGGATATTTTTTAGGCATTAGGCAAATATTAGTATACGTAAAAAATATTCTATCAACAACATATATCCTAAGAAACTTCTGTGACACTTAACAAGTTAAAGTAAGTGATGTGTAGTAAGTTAGTAAAAAGTTTATGTTTTCGATAACAATTGAAACGTGCCACTACCTTTTAGAGTTTAGGGTGGATACGCTATAACATGACTTAGTATAAACTCAGCCTTGGGGTTCTCGGTGATGTTTATCTTCACCGATTATTAGCCCGAGAAATTAAACACTTATTCCCTTCCATTAAATATGCTCACCACGACTACGCTATGCCTATGCAATCCAACTCGTTAATTTGTTTTTTTACACATTGTTTCAACAAATTGTTTCTATCGTCTCAAAATTCTGTACAATGTACGGGATTACCTTAGTACGGATTTGCGTGTTCGACTAAGTGAATCTCTGATATTGTCCAGACTTAATTACTGTGACGTTGTCTATGGTGGCTGTATACTTGGTCGGACTAAAAGGTTGATACAGCGTGTACAAAACGCATGTGCACGTTTTTGTTTTCATATCCCACCTCGTTCCCATGTCAGTCCATACTTGAATGACGCAGATTTACTAAATATAGCATCGCGTAGAACATTGCACCTTGGTTTGCTTTTGTTTGGTATTATAAATAATGAAAAGCCTTCCTATCTCGACGAAAAGCTAAAATGGTCCAATCAGTTGCGACATTTCAAGACCCATCGTACTGCAGCTTTTCGGGGTAGTTTTAAATTTGCGGCATCCAAGTGCTGGAATGACCTTCCCCCTCCTATTAAATCTGCAGCTGGTAAATCATCTTTTAAGCGTATGCTTAAGAGATATTTATTAACGCTGCAGAAGAACCCCTCCCCTTCCATCCAGCACACTTTTTTGTAAGTAAATTTATGTTTCTCGTGCTATATTTTATGTAAGTTATATTTGTAAAATATATAAATGTGTTTATTATTTATTGGTTTCGCGCATAATATAATAATATAATGTAATATGATTATCCCGGAGAGAGTATAATATATATGATATCAATTAGTGTATTATATGCATTATGCAGGATATTTGTGTATGTGTGTTATATCGATATGATATTTTTATCTAGTAATATGTATATATATAATTATATATATAGTATAGTAACACATTATTGTTTTATTAAGATAGTCCGTGGCGTGACACATTATGGTTCTGGCTGAAAACCAGTTTTAAAGGCATATGCCTTTAAATAATGCTGAGCCAGAAGCCAATTCTTTGCCTTTGTGTGCTTTTATTCCTTTTTAGTATTTTTAATTTTGTTTCTTTTTTTATTTTTTATGTTGTTATTTGTTTTCGATTATTTTACCACGTATTTTAATATGGCGATAATAATTTGTGAATTATTTGTATTTTGTCACAGTTGTGCCCTTAGGCAATGAATAAATACTCTCTTTCTTTCTTTCTTTTCTTTCTTTTTAATACCAACATCTCAGCCACTTTAGGAATTTTAAATGGAGATAAGGTGATCAAATCAAGAATTGAATTGTTCTTGTTTTGCAATGCGACTATAGACTGTATTTATGCTCTATTCTAACAGGCCCTTTGAGCCCTTAATCACCTTAAAGACAAACTGTTTTGGCGGAACTTAACTGAGTTACAGAGGTTAGCTAGGATCTCATTAACTGGCGATCGATAGTTTCTGTCTACCCTAATGGGAACTATTGTCGTGAGTTTGTATTGGCCGTTTAGAATTTCCCAACAAAACTATGTCGCTATTTCAAGCACAGTTATGTTTCTTTTGTTAACAAGCAATAAACATGTTTTCTTTGATCCTCGTTCGTATTTATGTTTCTGTTCACACCTTGCAACAAGCAAGACTGATGTGACGCCACATGAACATATCAACAAATACTTTATGCAAGTTTATATATAGTTTTCTCTGTTCTGCAGCGGTGATATTCACAGATGTATATAGCTGACTAGCACACCTTAGATCTTCTATAATTATCAGAGCTCGTATATGTCCCTGGCGAGAGGCTGGAGTCTACCCTGGATTGGGTGATTTGACGAATGATCTATGCCGATGTATTTTCTTTGTTTTTATAATCTTTAGGATGTTAAGTATTGTGTAAAAAATACTGTGGTAGATTGAGTAATTAAATTAATAATTTTGCAAATTGTCACAGACCTACTAGGGTAGCTTTCGTATATTTGATTGTAAATTTATTGCTTCAACATGTAATGTTAACTGCCAGTTGTGTGATGCAAATAAATAAATATTTCAAAAATAGCAGGAAAAAGGGAGTATTCGTTTTACAATGTATGTATAATCACTTCGTACATCATAGTGCATTTTATTTTAAATAACTACAACTGTTAATGTATCTCAATTCAATATTAAACTAAAGGTATTGTTGTTGGAGGATGGCCACGGAAGTCGATAAAATATAAGATCACCATTGCACACAGTTACTTTAAAATTTAAATAATTTTCTATACAGAACCTCAGAGTCTAGTTAAATCACGCCCTTATTCACTCAAGATATCCTACCTCCTTTATTGGCACATTTTTTTGTGAGTCTCCGTTACAAATCCTGATGAAGCAGTTAGCCTGATTAATAATTTATCGTTCATTAGAAAACACTGCCAAATGCAGTAATGCCCGCCTTATATCGTTGTTTCAGTTTTTGTTCACCTATTTACATTCCATTGGCGTGTAGTTATTGGTATTTAATGCCTTTTTAATAGACACGCCGTAATGTATACTATTAATTATGATTGGGTGCTTTCGATAGCCACTCCTAGTAAAGTTGTTCGTGTTATTGTAAATGTATTAATAGGTTTTTTTTTATTAATTTTAGATAACCTCAGATACTTGGCGTTTGTAAAGGTACGAGTATGGACATATTTGATGTGACACACAATCGACAAAACTGAATAAGGATTGTGCGTGATTGCAAATTAATAAAAAAAAGTGTTAGTATTACAGTGTAAGGAAATACAATATAGAAGCAATAAGAATGTTAAATTATAGAAATGATAAAATAATATACAATAAAAGAGCTTCCAAGTTACGATTTTTTCATATAACGTCTTTGGTATAATAGATTAAAAGGCGAATCTAAAGCTTTACGCTTTTTTACGCGCTTATTTTATCATCATCATCATCATCAGCATAGACGTACACTGCTGGACATAGGCCTCCCCTAAGATCTCCACAACGACCGGTCCTGTGCTGCCCTCATCCATCGCTTATATTAGCTTCACATTAAATTGTATGAAACAATGTATTTCTCTCGTAAGTGATTTTCCACTTGATTAAAAACGGGTCTCATCTCATTTTTACGTTATGAGATCAATAACTGTTAATTATCAAATCATCATCATTGGCCACAGCATCTGTTGCAGATGTTTGTTGCAGCGCTCATGGATTACGGGTTGCCGCACCGCCGTTGGTGGCTTTAGAGCCCTATGGCTGCGCGGCATTTCTTGCCACATCTGTCGCACACGAAACGAGAGTCTGCAGGAGGTGGGAGATCACGACGAAGTCTTTTTTGCTTTAGATTCTCCAGCCAGTCTTCGTCATGTTTGACAGTTCCGACTTTGATGTCACGACGCCATTCGGATCTCATTTCGGCGCGTTTCTGCCAGCCATTGGTTTGTATTCCGAAGCTACTCATATCTCGCTTACAGGAGTCTTTGAATCTTAGTGTAGGGCGCCCAACAGGTCTCTTCACGTCCGCTATCTGGCCCATCATTACTTGACGTAATTATCAAATATGAGTCAAGATTTTTATGATCAAAAAGCTAATTGCGAAAGAAAATAAAATATTGTTATTTTTATGATTTTATTAATTGCTGAATCCTCCGTTCAATAAACATAAAATTATTTCACTTTTATGAACAATTATTTCGTGTACTCACATACACACGAATATGTCGTATTGATTTAGTCCCAAAAGCTCTATTAGGCATTTTTAGGCCAAAGGGTTAAAGTATTGTATATGGTAAAATAAGAAATAAACTAGAGTGAAAACTTGTGATGACTGACAGTTATTTACGTTTTATATGTACTAGTAGTTCCCGTAAGTTGCTGTAAGGGTAAAAAAACATTAATCATTCAATCAATCATTTGCATGCATGTTGTTTAGTAACTAACGCATTGAGAACTTTTTCTTCAAAAGTAATATTAAATGTGAAATCTTTGTACGAATCGCCACAGAGACCGCACAAAAGACAAATTTATTACAATTTTAAACGTTGAATGAAACCACTGTTATCAAAGCTTCGACGATGCCAGCAAAAATAGTAAAAGAAAAGGAGTTAAAAACGGTTGGCAAGTTTAAGGAAGGTATAAATCTTGTGAGCTCTCGCAGTTTTTAAAATCTAATGAAGCTGCAGGGGGTCGAACGATGGCTTCCGTGCTCCAATGCAAAAGTAATAAGCGGGGTTTTATTATTAAAAGTTTTTTTTTATTTTGAATGTATTAAAATAATTTCCTCTGTGGACCAGCGATAGAGCGTTGGGCTCAAGATCCAGTTTGATACCCGGGGGATAAATTCACAAATGAAATTTGTAAGATTTCACCCAGTTTGGTAACTACTGATCAGTTATAGCAGTCTAATCTCGATGTAAAGGCACGCGCCCCCCTAATATGGATCTCCTAAAAACTCTTGCAGTTTCCTTCAGCTGTCAAATTTCAATTATAAAATTTTGCTTGTACCAATGTAGCGTCAACTGGTTCCTACAATTTCACGAAAAGTGAACAAACTTACTTATTCCTATTTTTTAGACCAAACACCAAGAAAAGTGCAAACATTGTATGCGTAGTCTGTCCATCGGCGCATCGGTATTCAGCGACTGCGCATCATGCATTATTCACCAGCATCGCCTGTCGCATTATACAGCAAGCCTTAACGCCTCACAGCCCGCATAAGGACAGCCGGAAAAACTAACAATGTCCTACCTAATAGATGACAAATTACTCTTGAACTCTTAACAGACTTAGAAAACCGTCGCCACATTTACACACAGTCATTTAGCCGTCTTTTTGCGGTATTCAAACCGCTTGAATCTTGAATGCGGAATGACAAAACATGCATGTCTCTATCTTTACGGGATTTCGCAGCGTGTAGGTTGTTAAGGAGAAATGGTTTACTTAGGAAACATAAAGCTAACATCCATCCTCATCAAGTGCGACAATAATGCTTCGAATGGTTGTCAGTAAGCTAAATGGGCATTCATTTGGTCCGCTAGTTGGTCTTCATAAGGGATTACCATAAATGTTGGTTTAGTTTTTGCGCGTTCTTATACAAATACAGACAAGGTTGGTTTTGTAAATGACATCAATGATAAAAGCTTGAGATTCGCAGTAACTGTTTATGATTGTATGATTTAAGGGATTTGTTTAGAGCTTGCAGATGAGGCACGAGATAATCATCTTTAGTGTATAATCAAGAACAAAGGCGATAAACATATTGTCGTACCGGATGGGATTATTTCTAAAGTTACATTTACGGCTATAATTCCATAAATGGAAGCCAGAGCTTCAATCAACCATTCCTCAATTAGGAGACAATAACGGATTATGCTGGCTCTTCGTATGAGTCACTACTTGCTACTGTACTATTTATTTTTATAAAACAGTGAGCACGATGTTAAAAATTAAATTCTATGATAAAGATGGATGGAATGTAATGAAAGGAAAAGTAACTAGATAATTTAAACATATTTAATAATAAATAATTTACTCAGTTATACTATGACCAACCATGTAAAATTTTACAATCTTTTCCCTACTCACATTCAATTGTAGCCAAGAATTTTTTTAATACTGAAATTCTGGTTATTCTTCTTAGGGATTTACAACCGTGATTATATTTATTCGCGGTAATATTTTTAAATAAAACGCCGTAAAGTATTAATAAATCACTTTTAATATTCACCGCAGTATTTACTGCGTAGTGTCGGCTTAGAATAGCACTACCCCATTTCTTCCTGTGGGTGTTTGTAAAAGGCGACTAACGGTATTGGGGCTTTTAAGGGATTTTTGGGCGATGCGGTTGGAGACCCATCACATAAAACCTTTATTTCACCATCCTTTTCCCACGCAACTTCCAAAAGTGGCTGAGTAATTTGTAATTCCCTAGCTCTGGTAACCCCTTTCAGGGGTAGCCGTGAGTATATGTTTAATATTCAATGCATGCTATTCTCATGTCTGCTAGGATATCTTAGCAACACGCCTTAAACGATATTGCAATCCCAACAAATCTTCACGTGCAATTAGAGTAAGCAATAAAACTAGACATATTTCCATACCCCATTACTTATAATCTTATTACTAATATTCTCTCGGATGTCTGACAACGAGCTCACTGACTGTGGGAAATAGGCCATCATGGCGCGAAATAAATTTGACTCAATTTATTTAATGCACCAACATTCATAAAGTACAGCGTGCTTGGTCAAAAGTAATTAATTTTAACTGCATTATTTAAGTGCTTTTAGTATTAATAGTTCAATTTGATAGATTTAATAACTTATTTTGCTCATTTGCGAGTGTTATTGCTTCCAGTTTTAGAGTGTCTGCCTGCTGAGTCGTCCCAGTTCCAGTCCTTTAACATCCTTGACATAAAACATATAGTTTATTAATTCTTCATTGAGTTCCGGGTATTTTCAATTGTTCTAGATATTAACTTATAAAAAAATAAGTGAAATGATTGTGTACATACACATATACTCACGGCTGTAGATTCCAAAGCCCGGTAGCCCGAGCTTTAGAATAAGAAATTCCTCAGTCAGGATATTGCAGTCTTGAATCACATGATTATCAGAAAATTAAAATGATTCCATGCTTCGGAGGGCACGTTAAGCCGTTGGTCCCGGCTACTATCACGATAGTATTTGTTAGTCTGCCAACCCACACTGACCTGCGTGGTGGATTAAGGCCAAATCACCCTATATAGGGTAAGCTCGAGCGTCTTGGTGGGGACATATATGGGCTATAAGGAAAAATCCCGACTACACATCACAGAAATCATTTTTATAGGAGGCGAAGCGGGGATTTTTGAAGTGACTCGAGCATATCAGATTATTATATAGGGAGAATCCTTGTACCCTTTGATGTACATCTATCGAGTATGAACCCTTCGTATAGCGTGGTATGCTGAGGGGAATCTGTCAGATTAGTAAAAAAAGACAATCCTCCAAAAAACTCGAGCGCTTCAGACTAAGTAAAGGTAGGTTAATTACATTTAGAAGAGTGTATATCTGGATAATCTGACGATTTGGGCGTGACGTTAAGAAATAAGATGGTCAAGAATCTTCAAGCGCGTGATGCGGGTGACGGCAATGTTCCCGCGATGGTGTTTTGGTGTAATATTTGTGCAGGCGTTAAAAGTGCTAACAGACGATCGAACATGTACGGCGCGCACCAGTGTTCGTGGTACGGGCCGTACCAAAAACGAACGTGTGTAGCGTGGTTCGCCGCACATAATTATTATTAATATTGGTGCGGGCTGGTTCGAAGCGCTTGCGGTACACGGTGTGATGTTCGATCGTCTGTAGGCTAGAGCGCACCGCACACACAGTGTAACGAATGTATGGGGAAATCGTTTAAAAATCATAAGTCCGTTATAAGTGCATATTTTAATTTGTAACTTTTATGGTCTCTTCTATTAATATTCCTCTACGTGTTTTACAAAATAAGAAAAAAAAACAATTCATTTAAAATCTAAAAAAAAATATAATATCAATCACTACCCGATGCAAGAGATTCTTCAGTCGATGAAGCACTTGACATTGATATATTTACATTTTCACTATTCTCGATGTAAGCCTCGACATTTTTACAAAATTTTCGGTTATTGGAAGTTATTTTTCGAAACTTAGCAATACCCGGATCAGATGTTAGTAGGAGTGCCTTCATGATATCCATGTTGGTATTCACGCGTGAAGTTTTTCGAGTGTGATGTTCGCGTATACGTCTAAAATCTTTGTGTCTGTACTCCAAGGCTTCTTCTGATAAAATACCGATTGGCACTAAAAACGACGCAATGATGGCAGGGCCATGGATTTTATGTAAACGTACATAATTGTTGCAAGTTCACTTGCGCATGAGAGTCTGACACGTCGATGTCACTAGGTACTCTCTGATTTTTAAACATTTTTAATGTGTAATAACTGGGAAACATATCTTTATGTAGGTTATTAACTGTTGCACGTAAAATATTGTACTTTCTGACACTAAGTCCCAAATCTGAATATAAAGCTAATGCTTGAAGTCTTGACAGAGAATTATGTTCTTCGGAGGGAAGAGGAGGATCAGATTTTCTCAATACCCCAGCAGCAAATTCTAACTCATCACTGGTCCTACTTTTAAGAAGATCTTCAACTCTTCGCTTCTTAGAAGGATTGCTTAACTCTGAAAAATCTTTCTCAGGTCTTCCCTTTTGTCGACATGTACCGCTTGTTCCAGGTCTTGGTTCCATTACATATTGAAGAACTGTATCCTCCAACTTAACTTCAGTCTCCAACCAATCACTGTACGTGCTCAAAAAGGTTGTCTTTGTTCTGTGACTTTGTTTCCACTTTTGGCTGATTTTCATCAAAATAAATCGGGAAGATTTTAACAGACTGGTTTTAATATGGTCAGGTATGGCATGAAAATCATAAACGTCTTGAATATGGTTAGCAATCGCGTCCACTTTTTTATTTTGAGCGAGATTTTCAGTGGTTTCAAAACAAGACTTGTAAGTAACTTTCGACGTACTCCCTAAAAAAATTAAAAACTATTGTTTCGGCAAGATTCGGCAAACAAACGTTATGTAATATAAATGTTAGTTAGTATTCCTACACGTATAAAAAAAAATAAGAAGGTATAATGAGGTGTTTTTTTTAAAAGTTTCGATGAAGTTATAAGAGTCCTCTTTTTTTACCTATGTTTATAAAAGGGCGTGTACTCACCCATGGTAACTGATATTTTAACAAATAACTAGATCAAAGCACTGGGCACTAATATAGTATTGTTAAGAAATTGTGATATTCGTTAACTGTAAACACAAAACTGCGCACTAAGCAAAGTTCAACAGCTTGTCTATTTTGATGTTTTAGTCAATGTCACCGAAGAGGGTATTTTGAAGTAATTTTTTGAACACCTACGTAATTAATAAATTGTTTTGATGTTGCCATTAGGTAGTCTAGATTCTACCTAATGATTTACCATGCCCAACATATGATTAATAAATAATGTATTTAAATATTTTTGTATATGGGACGTCACACTGTGGCACAGTGCGATGGTGCGCGCCGTACATGTTCGATCGTCTGTTAGCACTTTAAGACTGAACATTGTTGTTAAATTTCCTTTAAAATGGCCAAATAACGACATCCCTTACATTAATCATCAGATTAATATATAATGGTTATCAGAATTATAAATCGCATTCATACTGTTAATGGCTGACGCGCCCAAGTATTGCTATACTACTATTTATATATTATACTATAGTAGTATTGCTATAGTATTGCTATAATACTATTATTTTTTATATTTTTATAAATGTTTACATGCTCTCTCCCCCACTAAAATATAAACTTGTAATATACTTCTTTTAATTTTGGGACATGAACTATCAAATCCAATAGGTTTCTACGATGCTCGAGCAACTGCAAATTTAGCATCCAGGCCTCCCCTACTATTACTTATTATTTATTATATCACATTGAAGTATTTAATTGCAGTGGTTGATGACACCGAAAGATCTAGAATCCAATTGCAATAATACACACATTATAATAATGAATTTTTACTGAGCTTTTCATGTGAAGGTTGTAATATTTGGCTTAGGGTGTAAGAGAGTGTAAATAAAAGATGTTATTAAAGGAAAGAAAAATTTCGACACTGGCGGGGTTCGAACCCGCGACCTTCGGGTATAGGTACGCCCCCGAAGGTCGCGGGTTCGAACCCCGCCAGTGTCGAAATTTTTCTTTCCTTTAATAACATCTTTTATTTATGAGTAATAATCCCCACATGAGGAATTCATGTCAAAAAACATTAAAATTATGTAAGAGAGTGTTTTATAACGGAAGCGGTGAGCCACTCATCCCTAATATTTTTACACCTTAAGAGCTTATTCCATTACACTTTGTCGTTGCTGAATTCAGACGTCCTTCGAAGTTACTGCCGCAGACGCTTGTTATTCCACTACACAAATTTCAGTTTGAACGTTATTTATTCCACTAGTCTGAATTCAGATTCTGTGGCTTTCAGACGTCTTCATTCAGACAAATGGAATAAGCTCTTTACGATAAGTAAAAAGTTCAGTGTAAAACAACTTAGCTTCCAGTACTTTTGGCATAAGGTGCAAATCCTGGATTGTAAAATAGGTCATACTACATAAAATCCTAATGTCTTATTATTCTTACAAAGTGGGTATAGTCCACTGTCATATATTTATATACATACATACATATAATCACGTCTGTGAATCCGAAAAAAGGAAGCCAGAACTTCAGAATGAGAAATTCCTGAGTCACTTTTGAAATACAAAGATTATTAGGGAAACAAATGAAAAATAAAGAAGGATTGGTGATATGTCTCCAGCCACATCACCTAACAGTAATTTTAGAGGCCCAAAAACCTGAAGTCGCCTCTAATGGCAATAACGGTCCCGGAAAGAAATGGGTAAGTGGTTCTTAGTCAATTTGTTTCTCTGAATAAAAGCCGAATAAACTGAACAATTATTCCATGTGATACATAAAAGGACGATAATCTTACTTAAAATTATATGCGCCGACCCGCAAGTTGCATTAACTTCTCATAAACAACACAAACGGCTTTTTAAAACAAATCAATTCATTTAATTCACTCTGACACTTCAATTGGTAATGATAAATGAAGCAGATAAGGATAAAGCCGTGATCAATGGCAAGTCTTATTTATAAGATCCTCAGGAAACGAAATATGGCCGCCAGCTAACCGTTGCGGACTTGACTCATTATACGCATTTGCTAAACATATTCTAATGGGAAGAGCTATTAGTATACGAATAATGGGAGGGAAGGTTGTTTGACTGTTTGACTCTCGGTTTATACAGGTCGATAGATACATTCGCTTTATACTGCAAAAGACTTAATATTTTCACGCCCCTCATTCCAAGTTTTGGGAAACTCTCTCGCTTCTCTAACATTCATGAATCTTGGCATTCATGCCCTTTAGGAAAACTTAAGCACTTCTTACTTTTAATTGCTGTAAGTACAAGGCTCCAGTTATTCATAATCAATACTTACGAACAAAACATCTTTATTTGTAATTTTTTTGTAACTTTTATTTTACATCTGTTTGTGTATTATTTAACACTTGTCTTCAACTATTTATATATATGTATTAATAATATTGTTTTGAAATTGCATTCCTCAAGTCCATTTACTTATAACATCAATGTATCATTGATACTTTAATAATAAAAAACGCTGCCATTAAAGTTTCACGCAGGTAAAGTCACATGCGATCGCTAATAAGCAATAGTGTGAGATAATGAGAATGCGAAACGGCAAGGTGCAGTCAAGTCGCGGAGATGTTTCTATGCGAGCGATATCTCACATCCTGTCGGGCCGTCTGACCACTAATATATAAACTTACATTTACTTGGTACTGTATTTTATTATTTTAACTGATTTTATTTATGTACTTGCCTTGTAGTACCGCTTAGAAGGTGCTACTCCTTTCTACCCACGGGTGTAGTGGGAGGAGTAAATGGTTTTTTGGGCGATGCGGTTGGAAACCCATCACCAACGATACTTTGTTCCTACCATTTTGTCCCACATCAACTTCCAAATGTGGCTGAGGGGTTTCTAGCTCTGTAGCTCTGGCTACCCCGTTTTCGGATTTATGGCTGTGAGTATAAAAAATAAACTGTTTTTCTTCGACATTAAAGGTACAACCGTCAGTTTTTGCTGTTGTACTGCGAAATTCATACATACATATACTCACGGCTGTAGATACCTATAGCCGCCTGTGACGAACGCCCACGGGAAGAAATGGGGTAGTGCTTGTGTAAGCCGACACTATATAGCCATAAATCCATACATACATTATAACCAGTGCACCACACACACATGCACATTCTCACGGCTATTGATCCCAAAAAGGGGTATCCAAGCTTGAGAATTACGAGTACAAGACACTTTTGGAAGTTGAGTGGGCCAAATCTCCAAAACTTCAAGTCACCTCTTACGACTCCGTCAGGAACAAAAGGGTTTAGTAAAGGCGACTAAAGGTTTGAAATGTATTAGGATTAAATTAGTAATGTTGGAAATATGAGAAATTAATATAATAAAAAATATTTAAATTATTGCCGTGTAGTGCCGGCTTAGAATGTCGCTACCCCTTTCTATCCACGGGTGTCGTAAGAGGCGACTAAGGGTATTGGGACTTTTTATTATATTTTTGGGCGATGCAGTTGGAGACCCATCACCAAAAACCTCTATTTTACCGCCTTTTCCCCACTCAACTTCCAAAAGTGGCTGAGGAATTTATAATTCCTTGGCTCTGGCTACCCCTTCTAGGGAATTATAGCCGTGAGTATATGTATGATCCATTTAAATTAATGAGACATAATACTCACGGCTATAAGTCCCTAAAAGGGGTAGCCAGAGCTAAGGAATTAAAAATTTCTCAGCCTCTTTTGGAAAGTTGAGTGGGGACAAGATGGTGAAATAAAGGTTGTTGGTGATGGGTCTCCAGCCGCATCGCCCAAAAATCCATTAAAAGCCGCAATACCGTTAGTCGCCTCTTACGTACACCCACCTGAAGAAATGGGGTAGTCCTATTCTAAGCCGACACTACACAACTATGTTTTTTGTCTCCTTTAATTAACCACACAAACTATGCACACCAACATTTCAAGTAAGCCAGCTAACAATTTGAACGTATATATTCTGCTCTAGGAGCGGTGGTCTCTTCACTGAGCTATCAAGGAGTATATATATGAAAAATAAATCAAAATGTGCCAAAAGATTAAAAAAGCTGAAATAAACTGGGAATAAAAGATAAGACGAATATTATTCTTAAGTCTAGACAAAATCGTATTTTCCACAGACGCACCCATTACCATTCAAATGAAAATAATAACCAAAACGTCTCAAAGAGCCGAATGATGAATGAAAAGCACACAATAGAAAAAGTATGCAAATTCCACTAACCCGTGTGATTCACCCCACATTATATGTCATACAATGGTAGCATGATTATTTTCACAGCATGGCTTTACTCTCAGGTCCTTCTAATGGGTTGCATCCATCAAATGTCACACCCCAGAACAATAATTTGTTATGCTCTAGGCTTCGCGATCACAGGAATAACTTGCCCAGACAGCTTCCTTACTGCCTACGATTAAAAACAGACATACCTAGGGCAAAACGATTTATTTTTCTTCAGATACCTTAGATACTCTGTCTTCAGCAATAACCTAAACGATTAGTGGGATGCAGTTAGAATAAATTCTCCGCTTTTGTTATTTAATTGGGCCGTGATTTATCGCTGTACGATCATCGGTTCCTGATACACCAACATCGAAACAATTAGAGGAAAAGTTGAAATTGTCACGGTTATTAGTCATACAGTTTCTCACTGTAATTGCTTCTATATATCTTTGTAGGAAACTAGCGATATGATTGCCTTTCTCACTCAACTATATCTGTCTGGAAAATTATCTATGTTCAATTTTACATTCATAAAAATCTGCCCACGCCAGTTCCAGTTGTTCCTATCGGAGTAAGCAAAGTTATTTTTTTGCAAACCCAATCATATATACTCATATTTAATACTCCATACTTTTATCGTATTTGCCGTGCTGTTTTTATTGCCGTGTATTGATGGCTTAGAAAGTCATTACCCCTACCCCATGAGTCCCATCACCGACGATACTTTATTTCTACCATCTTCTCCCCCAATCAACTTCCAAATGTGGCTGAGGAGTTTCTAGCTCTGAAGCTCCGGCTACCTCTTTTTATGATATATGGCCGTAAGTATAAGTATGTGTGTCATCGTATTTCTTTCATTTTAGAGGTTATAGTATTTGATAAGACCTTATTTATTTATTTATTTGAACACTTTATTGCATACAAATACAATGTTTTTATATAGGTACAGATCATTAGGACTAAGTACACAAAGGCGGACTTATCGCCTTAACGCGATTTCTTCCAGTCAACCTTTATGGTGAGGAAAAACAAGTACAAAACTCTTAAACAGAAGTAATTGAAAATTAAAATGCAAATAAGACCAAACTTAACTAAACACACACAACCTATTTACAAACCTAACCTAAATATTAATTTATACGAGTATATCCAATATGTACCTATATCATGTAAGAATCATGATGTCCTTTCTAATTGCGCTGTAAAGGGTGAAGTTACCCTGTTTCTAAGCTTAGGACGTATTTAATTTGGACAATAGGATTTGGTGACATAATTGTGTTAAAGGTGAGGGTAAGATAGTTAGACAAGAGGAAACCTGTATAGCTAAGCTTGATTGAGTTAAGCAGGCGTATGATAGTGCATCCGTGCTAGAGTTTCTCTTCGAGAGTTCTCGGACCGAGAATTCCCGGGAAATTTTGCCTTACTCGAGACGAGAAAAAAGTGGTCGAGAAGTCGAGAAATCGAGAAATTCAGTCTAAAATTCAAAAAACTTAATAACGCGATTGCGCGTGCGACGCGGTGTGTGAGTGACCGCCACAGACACTACCAGCAATATTGAAACTGTTTTAACAAGAAGCTTGATTAAAAAAGAGTTTCAGTTATATGAATCAACTGGCTAAAGAACACCTAATCTGGAAAACTTGTATAATGCTGTTATGTCAGCAAAACTTACATCGACAGAAAATGAACGGGTTTTCTCATTGTCTGGAAACTTTGTGACAAAAATACGAAACCGATTGTCAGATGATGCTATAAACGCCCTCGTATTTTTAAAGGCTTATTTCATTCATAACAAGACATAGTGGGCTAACTTTTAAAGCAGTTTCGCTTTAAATTGTGATTGTCATTATAACTACAAGATTATTAATTATTTATTAGGTTCTATTGTTTACTTAAGTAACGAAAAGACTATCCACTTATAAGAAATATTGATTAGTTGATACAAAGACTAAACTAAGGTACCTTGCTCGTAATTATTAAGCTAGGCTGATTTTTATTTTTTTTATGCCTGACTAAAAAACTGACGTTGTATTTTATGCGACATAATTGTAAAGTTTGTAGTACATACAGAGACTAAAAGTAAGTTATTTAGTATGTAAGGTACTAAGTTTTACTGTGGTGACATGATGACATTGTTTTTAGAAGATATTTTATTTGTTTTTTCCAAAGAAATAGACTATTTATTTATTTGTTTGCTAACTACTAATTGTTTGTAGAAATAATGATTTAAAGATCTCGCTAGAGCTTATTTCGCTTAATTAAAGATTTCTATACTTAAAGTCAAATGAAACTAAAAATAAACGTTGTTTATTAGTAAATATATATTTTTTTAATTGATCTACAAAACCAAGTACAAAATTAGGCAAGTAACAATACAACAATATTGACGCATGTTTTTCTTTTGCACTCTACTTGATGTAGATACTGCATGCTCGTTAATGCATAAATAAATATTTTATCTTAGACCTATGATTGTAAACACAAGAACAAAAAAAAATACATTAAAAAATTAACACTAAGAACACTAAAAAAATTAATAAAAATCAGACAACAAGGCATGAAAAAGACGATAAAAAACTCAAAAAATTACTTAAATAAAAAAAATTATGGAGCACTATAATAAATTTATAATGAGTGTTTCACGGCTTCCAAGCTATCATTAAATATATCTTAAAGAGATCGAACTGAGTTTGTTGACGAACACATGCGATAAATAGGGGAGTGAGTTCCTAGATTTGTTCTTACTGACGGAAGACGAAAGGTTTTATTATTTTGAAGCCTACTACAGGATCTTGGAATTAAAATAGTCATAGACAATGACATAGTCTTTTATCATAAGAAGTTAGGGTATGACACAGGCGATCATTGAAGCTTAACATGTTGTTGAATATTACATAAAAAGCGTAGTTTTATTGTTAAACCACACATTATGTTTTAAAACTTTCCATATTTCTCGACAACCCGGGAATTCCCGGGAAATAGTGGTCGAGAATTCTCGTGCTCCGGGAAATGAAAAAGGTCGAGAAATGAGAAACCCTAATCCGTGCAAAGTTATGGTAGATTGCCCTCTAATACGTGAGCATACGGTTCAAACTAAAAATCATACATGCATACATATGCTCACGGCTATAAATCCCAAAAAGGGGTAGCCAGAGCTTTAGAGCTAGAAACTCCTCAGCCACATCTGGAAATTGATAGGGGAGAAGATGGTAGAAATAAAGTATCGTTGGCGATAGGTCTCGAATCACATCGCCCAAATACCACTTAAAAAAGCCCCATACCCTTATTCGCCTCTTGCGACACCCGTGGGTAGAAAGGGGTAGTGGTATTCTAAACCAAACACGGCAAACTAAAATTGGGAGGCAGAATTTTATTTCCTTAAAGTTCTTAAGTTCCATTATCTAAGTTTTCTTTTAACCGTATTGCTTTCATAAGATTATTTGGAATGTCGAACATTTCCCAGAAAAACGAACAACATCGATTTTTTACTCATACCTACATTCTTGAAAATCGGGATGTACACAGACGCATCTAAATATTGAACTTAATGCACACTCCGTTGCGCTCATTTGAGTCAAATGAAAACAGAGCGGCTAGTGACTCGTGCCGTATTAGGCCTATATTTATATTTACTAAGCGAGTGCCGAGTCAATTGACTGATCAAATAGAAAGGTTATAGTGTGTGTGGGCGTGACCTTTATAATTTGTGATTTTGTGAAGCCCTTGAAGAGATGTTGTGTAACCGTCCAGCTAGGTTTGTTGTGTGTAACAACAATCGATCATTAACGTATGAACTGTACAAATAAAGGCTCTTGTGTTTCTGAGAGCTGTAGGTGTATTTGATCGGTTCTTTTATTCGTTTTTGTTATGTCTAATGTGATGGATCCGTGGTCTCGTGTTTAGATCGATAAAATCTAAATACTATTAAGTATAGGGAAGAGGAATAAAAATTAATAGTTTAAAAAACACTAAAAAACACGCTTTTATAAGTGCACTTAAAAGACAAAAATAAATTACGGGTCGTTCAAGTTGTCTCTATTTCTGGGCTGAAGTGTAAACTATGTGCTTTTAATTATAATAATATTTGATTGTAAAAGCGTGGGGCGCTGGAATAGGAAAGATTTTTAGTTTACCTTGCTAAGAAATCAAGTTAAGCGATGTTTCGGGAAGCAGGTTACAGAGATCGGCACTCTAACTAGAGTTGCAGCACCACTAGTTGGAGGCGCTATATTAAACAGTCTGTTCAAAGTACTAGTCAACAGTAGCAAAATGTAGAGTTCTTGTTCGTGTATTTGTTTACAAGAAAGTTTTTTCTGCTCCAGCGCCCCACGCTTTTACAATCAAATATTATAATTAAAAGCACATAGTTTACACTTCAGCCCAGAAATAAAGACAACTTGAACGACCCGTAATTTATTTTTGTCTTTTAAGTGCACTTATAAAAGCGTGTTTTTTAGTGTTTTTTAAACTATTAATTTATTTTATGCTTTTTAGTCTTTGCTAATGGCATATGTTAAACATTTATTTCAAATAGACGAATGAGCCCGCATCCTCTCCATCTCCGCCAGTGCGTCTGTATTGCATGGTGTCTTACCTGTCAGCTTAGAACAATCTAACTCTTCAATCTGGAAACCACTAAGTGATTTTACTCGACTTAGCGCCACATATGCCTGTCCATCCATAAAAGTACGGGACCCTAAGTACACCACGGCGTGGTCTACCGTACAGCCTTGCATCTTGTGCACGGTAGATGCCCAACTTAAAATCACTGGGTGCATGCGCCTTTCCACCGTACCGTAGCTGTACTTGACCACCCTCATGCCATTAAGCCATAATGAAGTTCCAGTTCAAATCTTCCGGCTCCATCATCAGATCAGTTCGATAGTACCATATTATTGTATTCAGACCTTGAAACCTAATCGTGGTCAAAGTTCATTTCGTGGTCAAAGTTCATTACAAGACCTTTCTAACAAGTCCAAATACGGCTATAATACGATCATCCATCATTAAGTTCCAGTTAATATCTTCCGGCTCCATTATCAGATGAGCTCGACAGTACCATATTATTGTATTCAGACCTTGAAACCTAATCGTGGTCAAGGTTCATTACAAGACCTTTCTAACAAGTCCAAACACGGCTATGATACGATATTTCATCATGGAATGCTAGTGCCTATCTTCCGGCTTCATCATCAGACCTTGAAACCTAATCATGGTCAACGTTCATTACAAGACCTTTTTAACAAGTCCAAACACGGCTATGATACGATCATCCATCATGAAGTTCCAGTCCATATCTTCCGGCTCCTTCATCAGATCAGCTCGACAGTACCATATTATTGTATTGTCATCGAAATCACATACAACTGCCAATTTTCATAACGCTATGACCTTTAGAAGATGGTTAAATTAGTTTTCATAGATTTGATTACATAGTTACATACATACAGGTCGACCTAATAAAAGCGTGTTAATGTTAATTAAAAATGAAATGGCATATCAGAAGAAAACAAAACATCAAAACAAGCAAGACATCATTAAATGATATGATTGTTTTTTTTATTTCCGTAATAAATCCTAAATTATAAACAATTAATTTAATGTTTTTGACATGAATTCCTCATGTGGAGATTATTACTCATAAATAAAAGATGTTATTAAAGGAAGAAGGTAGACAAGTGGCCGTCCGAATTAGTTAAAATTCGGAGGTAGGAAACGCAAACACTACTTGAACGTGTAAAAAAGAAACAAAGGATAGAGAAATTTCGCGCTGGATGCCAACTGACACTGTAGCTCAGTTGGCAGAGCGACGGGGGCGTATACCCGAAGGTCGCGGGTTCGAACCCCGCCAGTGTCGAAATTTTTCTTTCCTTTAATAACATCTTTTATTTATGAGTTATAAACAATTACTTTACATTGATGACGAAAACCTGTGGTTTGCTGTTTTGTTTTGTCTAGTTTTTCGAATAGATTTAAAGGCCAATTTGTAAGCTGTCAGTGTTTTATGATGGCAAACGAGTATGATATAAGTAAAAATAAAATATCAAAATGAATTGAAGTAAACATTCCCTTTTGTAAATTTGCTCAAAGTTATCGATGCCTAGTGGCATATAGTATTAGTATATTTTAAGATTAAATTGGTTTTTAATTGGTTACTTATACAAGTAAAAATAATTAACGTGAGTGCTTATAAACAGGCACAAAAACAATACACAAATGAAACCTATACTAATTTTGAAAATGGATGCAAAGGAGAACCTAACATTAGGCGGGAAACTTAGCCCAACAAGCCAACGCCATTTATTTTTAATTGGTCATTTGACGAAGGTTTGACGTATCCAGCCTATGCACTCCGTACTCATTAGATTAGAAAGTAGCCAGATGGTAGAGTTATGTATACTTTTTGCTGTGTCTACTTTAAAAATTGATCTGACAGACATAGGTAATAAATAATTTGTACTAATTGGGAATGCAGGAATTATAGAAATAGAATAGAATAGAAAACTCTTTATTGTACATCAGAGATAAAGACATTTTATACAGTTTTTTCTTAAATTGACAATTACTTCAATCTTAAGTACAATTGGCGGTCTTATTGCTTAAAGCAATCTCTTCCAGACAACCTTTGAATGGTGAGATCAGTATGTTAATAAAAACAATAGGTAGATATACAAGACATAATGGAGTTATATGGTTCGAACAACAATTTAAATACTCATTTTAGGTGATCTCTGGCAATGCAATACATTCGTGATAAATATTTGTTTCCAAGTTTCAATGATTTTCTAACGAAGATAATTTTATGAATCAAAAACATTGCTCCATAAGCATGTCCTACGCAGATTATCGAAATCAGTCAATCAAGACTAACGATACATCTGAAAATCCAGGCAATCTCTAGTCTTCCTTCATTAACATACACGAACCTTTTCATGCAAGAACATTTTATTCTCGTCGGACTCCTAATTAAATAATTCTGCAAGCACAGAACTTAATCTAAATTACAGAGGTCGGCTTTGTTATTTGCTCACCATAAAGATGCATCAGCTGTTCTTGACAATAAACTTAACTAAGTAATTCCTTATTCCGTATATAAAAGTAAGTTCCAACAATAACAAGAACAAGCGACCAGCATTGTAAAACGAAATACATAAACGGTATGTCATAAGTATGATCATTAAATAGAAATCTTGAGAGAAGATAGCACGTTAATGTTGGTAGTAAAATGTTATTATGAAGCTGTTCTGGTGTCTGTGGTAGAGTTTTAAGATGCATTTGATGGGCTCGGAATGTTTCTTGCAGGAATTTTTGATGCATATATTTCGCGAAGTAAACATCACCGCTCTTGAACCGTGAATTGTTTAAGAGTTCGTATTATTTAAAAAGTTCTTACGCATTGAACAGATTTTAGTTTCACAATGATGTATTTTTTTATAAAATTTCGATGCCTTCGACGTGTGTGCACAAATAAATTTATAAAAACAAAGCCTTACCTTACCCACGGCTATAATCATAAATTATTATAGCGAGAATTTCAGGATAAAGCATTAATCAGCAATTTTTGGATTGCAGACGAGAGATGATAGTCGAATAAAGGATAGCTAGGGAAAGTTTTCCAACACCATTGACCAAAATGCAAACGAGTGGCTTGAGATCCAATACCAACCACCATATATATTTTTTCCCATTAACTTCCAAAATGAATTTATAATTCCTATTCTGCATCTCTGACTATAGTTTTTTGGGATTCTTAGCAATGAACAAATATATGTATGTCGGATTTTTAAGCCTCGGATCAGTACAGTAGTTGAAGCAAGTGTAATCCTACACAACAAATATATAAAAATTGCGTCTTATAAACGTGTGTTCCGCGCTATGTCTATAAATCCCTTAGAAAGTCTCAACTTTTCAGAACTGCAATTTGCAATTAAAATAATGAACAAGATGGTCACCAAAGGTTAGCATTTTATACTTAGAATATTATAATTTCAGTATTTAGCAAGTTGATAGAGTAACGGTTGCTAAATGGGCATTATGGCTGTGCACGGTAATAAACACAATCTTGATCGGTGTAGACGCAAACAATGACTGTGGTGGGTTTGACGTAAAAACTTGATGGTCATCGGGGCTCGGGCCTGCCTACTTTGTATGCTGGCTGATTGAGAATGTAAACTTGGATGGCTAAAAAAAACGTTTTGTATGAAATTAGTGTAAAATATTACTAATTTATTTTGTAATATATCAATAGTTTACGTGAAAACATTATCAACATTGAACAAAACAAGCAAGTGAATTTGTTTGTTTTTTAATTATTATAAAGCCAACAGAAACACACCGTCTAGGTACAAATAAATTTCAGCTGTCTAAGTGTCACAGTTTAGGACAGACAGACAGCGAAGTTTCAGAAAAAGGGTCCCATTTCATCTTTTTGGTGCGGAACCTTATGAAAATGAAAATGGCAGCAAAATTACCTATGAGAAACTCTTTGTTTTCAAGTCAGTTAAGAAACATTTTGGTATTAAAAGTATTCTTAATTCAAGATTATCAACTACTTACTCTATATGTAATGCTAAGCTTATTGTATTTTGAGTGAAAACTACTAAAATAGCGGATAATTTTTTTCCCGTGTAGTGCCGGCTTAGAATGTCGCTACCCCTTCCTACCCACGGGTGTCGTAAGAAGCGACTAAGGGTATTGGGGCTTTTTATTGGATTTATGGGCAATGCGGTTGGAGACCCATCACCAAAAACCTTTATTTTACTCTTTTCTCCCCCTAACTTCCAAAAGTGGCTGTGGAATTTATAATTCCATAGCTCTGGCTACCCTTTCTAGAGAATTACAGCCGTGAGTATATGTATGTATGAAATTTTTTAACCCTCAATGCCTGGTAACAATTCACCATACTCAACCATATCATCCAAACGGTCGTCCATAGTTTGATAGAAATAGCGCATTGCGTCACCATTGCGGTAGACGCACCGTGCAATCTGTGCTTCGAGTTGTGTGCGTTGCGTGCACCGCTCACACTATGCCACTATAATGTGCGACGCGGCATGCGACAAACTTTCAAATTTAAAAAAAATATTTTTTTTTTATATACCTACTACTTTGTTTTGTAGTAAAAGCTTTTGTGCATTCATCTGAAAATCTATGATAGTATTTTCAGCACGCAAATAACTTTACAACATAAATATAACTTTCAGTGGTATTATTCAACATCCATCTTAGTTTTCTAAAACGAAATCAACTCTCTTGATCGTTATCTGAAAATCAACCGTATAGTATTTTTGATGGAAATAGTGTCTTGGTCACTATTGCGGTTGATAGCGTGACTTTATCGCGATGCGGAACACGACAAATTTTGCAATATTAAAGGAGGACAAGAACTCGCTTACTAAAAATATAATTATAAGTAACTCTCCCATAATTACCAAAAACTCAAATGGACCCAAACGAAATAAGATTAATCTTTTTATACATTCAAATGGTGAAAATGAAAATGTTAAATACCGTCATACATAAGTACTTCTTCTCACTATAAATCAATTTAGTGGATCCAAAGTGTGCCGTCACAACTAAACTCTTTTTAATTTAGACGCAGATAAAAACAGCATATATAATGGATATTGCTTTTTATACCCATTTTTATACCAATGGAAAGAAACTGTTCTCTGTGACGCTGCTTTTGATGTTGTTATTGAAACTAGATTTATAAGGTAATCCTAAAAAGTTGAAAAAAGTCTATTTAATATTTTAATCTCAATTGAGATAAAAAATATTTGTAAAAATATTCGCTGAACTTCCTTAAATGATTGTAATATTTTTTTAAATATTATAACAATACATGATTTGTATTCATGATTAAAGTGAGTGTAAAATACTATTATTTTTTTTTACCAAATCTTCAAGTTTCTAATCTTTAATAAATAATTCATTCTAATAAATAAAGGGTAAATAAAGGAAAGAAAAATTTCGACATCAAAATTTAATTTATTTAACCTTTATTTATTAGAAATAATCGCCACATGAGGTTTTCACGAACAAAATATTCCACAAAGATAACTTCCTTTTTATTAGCAACTCATGAAAATAAAATGAATATAAATAGCATACATGAAATTATATTATTACGAGAGCTAAAGGCGACTTCTCATCATAATAATATTTGCACTAGAGTATAAGTTAATTTTCAGTCCAGGCTCAATTGTCGCTTGTCGTGTAGTTGTAGTCATACGAAGTCGGCAGTAATCCTAGCGACATAAACGCATTGAGAATGTTAATAAGCCGTTGCTACCTGCTTTGTAATATTACAACTTGGAATAGTTTAAAGTTATTGTGCGACTTATTATTTGTCTTCTACGCTGTGTTTTGTGTGATTTACGTAATGTGTAATAATTGCTATCACGAGGAAGGAACGTAAACTTTGTTTTAGAATCCCATAGAGTTTTGCAGAAAATTCCCGTTACTGTTTCGCATAATAACATTTTATGAGAGGAGGTATCGTACAAGTTGACTTAGGGTACAAAGTTTTTAAAAAAAATGTTGGTAATTATCGGTTGGAAGCCCATTATCATCACCCACAATCATCATCCTTTATTAAATATATTTTCCCATTTTAACTTCCAACGTGAATAATGGATGTGATGGAAATGAATTATTTATTTTCCAACTCTGCCGATATATTTTACCACCACAATTTAAAATTTTTAGTTGGTTTTTTTTTGTTAAGATATTTTTTGTTTTGATTTTAACTAACCATATCACTACTGGTATTATTAAAAATTTGATTCCCGCCCAGCGGATTTTTTTTTTATAAAAATGGTGACAGTTTTACGGAAAGTTACAAACGGAAGCTTACCATTATTTTTCAAGAAGTTAAATGAGATACATATAGTATACAAACACAACTTACTTTCCCGTTTAAATAATACATAGTATTAAGACCGTATAATCACAATATACAAAAGTTACGTTCTCAATGCGGTGTTTATCTGGCAAATACATCTTGATGCGTCGCAACCGACACAGCTCATTATCATCTACACTTCCTCGTTGCACTGCTGACTACACATACCGGAGAACAGTGGGGGATAGATATATACATGCCGTCGTGTTTAGATAAATACATATTCTCTGAACACCAAGTGACAATTTCACGTGATGTTCAGACAATTAGTAGGTACCTTTGTCAACCCCTCCGGGGATATACGTCGTGAGCGTTTGCGTTTTGAGTAAAATCAGAGTAAATCTTTATAGTATATGGATATCGGTTTCTATTTGATAAAAATATAGTGACGTTACTATATTTTTAACCGACTTCAAAAAAAGGAGGTTCTCAGTTCAATGACGAACATGACCTTCCATATTTCGCTCTATATACCTTTTATCAATTTACTATCATAATGCTATGAGCCCAAACCACCTCAACATTTTTTATACTTCATCCTCTTACAAACATTACCTACCACATTTAGCTTTATAGATACCTTTTATCAATTTACTATCATTAATTCTATGAGCCCGGAATTCGACATTTATCAACTATTTTAAAAAGTTGATTGATTCAAATATTTTAAAATAAAAAAAATTAAGGGTCTCGAAACATATCGCCCAATAGACACTTGAAAATCCTCATTAGTCACCTAGTATGATACCCACGGTAAGTGTGTTACTGCTATTCTTAATCAACACTACACAGTTATCACTTTTTATTGATGAGAAGTCGGTATTATACATACGTTTGATATTCAACCCACTCTGCGCGCACAGAAATAGCAATACGATGATAAATAACTATAATTAATTGATAATATGAAAATAATAAAGCCTTAAATGATTTCAAAGCCTAATACCGCATACAACTCTAAGCACTTAAGAACAGCTTTCAGATTAAGGCCCACCCATTTTCCCATATATTACTCTTATCTATTGTGGTTCATCTCCATATTTTGCGGACGCGGAATCGAACCCAGTACTGGGGTTAGAGGTCGAATGCTTGACCGTTTGACTTTATGAGCTACGTGCGTCTTGTTGAGTGAAATTATGCGCCGTAGAATGGTGATGTGCAAATTAATATCTATTAATATGTGGGTTTCTTATAGTACTAAACTGTATAGACCTTGATAGCTCAATGGAAACAACACCGCTTCTCATGCAGAGGACCTGAGTTCTGATCTGTGTAGGCCTATACCAAAATGCCTTTTCTTAAGTCATATGTGTGTTGTATTATTGTTGCGGTGAGGGAAAATATCATGAGGAAATCTACATGGCTGATATGTACTGTGTATAGTTAAGTGACAGTATAATCATATAAAAGGTGAAAGGCCTGCCCACTGTGAATTGGATGCTCTGTCCCATAAAAATGTGGTTATTCTGAATACTAGGTGACAAACAATGTCATATAATGTTCAGAAAAAATACTACATCTTCCAGGCTGTGTAGTGTCGGCTTAGAATAGCACTACCCCATTTCTTCCGGTGGGTGTACGTAAGAGGCGACTGACGGTATTGGGGCTTTTAAGGAATTTTTGGGCGATGCGGTTGGAGACCCATCACCAACAACCTTTATCTCATAATCTTTTCCCCACTCAACTTTCCAAAAGTGGCTGAGGAGTTTCTAATTCCTTAGCTCTGGCTTCCCCTTCTAGGGATTTATAGCCGTGAGTATATGTATGTATGTATGTATGTATGTATCTTCCATCTCTTCGAGGATAAACCACGTGACAAGAATAAGGGTGGAGTAAAATTTTATAAGCTTCATTATCTAAAATCATCATCATCCTCATGCACTGCGGGTCACACGTCTCATCTACCTATCTCCACAACGACTGGTCCTGGCTGCCTTCATCTATCGGTTTCCCGCAACGTTCACCAAGTCTTCACCGCCACTTCTGGACAATCAAGCCTCAACGGCAGATATCGGGTTTCTAGGGAATATAACTAAATTTAAAATGATTTCGACATATTTAACTCCAGCATTTCAACAATCAAGCGATTACTTACCAATTATTATTTTCAGAGCATATAAGTTAATAATTATTATTCTTTGTTTCTCTTTTGGCAATTATTAAGTTTTGGATTTGTTACCTTATTTTCCGTCTTATTTAAATTCACTTTTCGGTTTTTTCATCTTCTAAATGAAATAAAATAAAAAATAATAATAATAGGATCTGCATGCAATGTGCCCATCCATTGCCACTTCAGTTTTGTAACCCTTTGAGCAACGTCAGTTTCCCCAGTTCTTCTATCGCCTAAAGGCCACGTCACTCAATGTACGTCACGTATGTCCCTCCTTTGTGCGGTGGTAACTGAAAAAGTGACCCTGAGTTAGCAACTTATTCATTGCACAATGTATTTTACCCTCATAATATTTCCGTTTCTGTTCTGATTGAATAAGTCAATTCTTAGTTACTATATTATGCTACACTTCTTTTAATATTTTTTTAACTTCTCTCTTATTTTGTGTTCATTGAAATTTTCAAACGTATTTTCTAACTATCCTAACTCACATTGTTTCCCAAAATATTACGATATCATATTGAGTTTTTCTTTAAAATAAATTTTCCTTACTACTTTGACTATGATCATTACTATTATTTAAGAGACTATTACTTCTTGTTATTATTTTCACTTCTTAAACGTCCTATTTATTAATTCCGCTTCACCATCTACCATTTACCATTTTAAAATGATATTTAACTAGAATTCATTACCCGTAAACATTTTTGTCACAACAGTCTTGTAATAAAAATATGCGTCTATACAAAAGACCAGTTGGGGTAACTAGTAGCGAATATTTTCTAAAATACCTCACCATCGAGCACAGGTTGCTCGCAAATCGTCGACATAATAAAGAAGGCTGGGCAAGCGCTCATTTGCAACACTTATTTATTGTTGCGAGGGCTACAGGTTACAATTAATGCACTACCAAGTATATATTATGGACGGGAAATCATTAAACACCGTAATAGTGTTAAAGATTTGTTTCAAACGCAATTTGTTAGAGGGTTGTCGACGAGAAATTTATTGGGTATAGTGTTTCGATAGAGGAGTTTCGTTGAACTCGTAATTAGTTGCTAACATGTCTTCCTTAATCATAAAGTCAGCGGCTGAGGTCCTTTGGTCCCATATTTTAAAAAAAATATGTTTAGCTGCCTAATTTAGTAGGTATGAATTGGACATAGGTCGTATATAAAGCATTTTTAAATAAACTTATTGTTAATACAACCGTGATAGTCCAATGGGCAGAACACCCGTCCGTCATTAGAGAAAGGCATGAGTTCAAATACCGGGTCGGGCCTACACCAATTTGTCTTTTCTAAAGACATATGTGTGATTCATTTATCATGGTTGTCAACGGTGAGGGAAAACATCGTGAGGAAACAGTCATGTGACAGTGTTTTCGTACAAAACGGCAATAGGCCTGCCCCCTATCACGTGACTACACGTCACGCGACGAAGTCACGTGATTATCAGAAGTATTTGTACCTCCGCCAACCCCTTCGGGAACATACGGCGTGAACGTTTGAGTCCTTTAAGTTATTGTCATTGAGTAAGTTTTTTATCACTTCCTTGTTTCATACTCAAGGTGGTACAACCTATGATTGTCGAAAAGATTATAAAAGTTATAGTCGTTATTTTCTATTTAAAGTTTTATAACCGAAATTTATACATAGGTACCCATTAATAATAATAAAATTTATTTTATTCAGACAACACAGTCCATTATTGTTAGTACTCCTTATGCTCACGGCTATAATCCTAATAGAACTTGAAATTAGAAATTTCCCTGTCACCTTTGGTAGTTGAGTTGGGAAAAGATGATAGAACAAACGTTAGTTGGTGAAGGGTTTCCTGCCACTTTGCCCAAAAAATCCCCAAAAACCCTTAGCGTCTTATGACACCTATGGGAATAAATAGATTAGTGCTATTCTAAGCCGAAACTACACCGCATACATATACTCACGGCTATAAATCCCTAGATGGGGTAGCCAGAGCTAAGGAATCAGAAACTCCTCAGCCACTTTTGGAAAGTGAAGTGGGGAAAAGATGGTAAAATAAAGGTTGTTGGTGATGGGTCTCCAACCGCATCGTCCAAAAATCCCTTTAAAGCCCCAATACCGTTAGTCGCCTCTTACGTACACCCACCGGAAGAAATGGGGTAGTGCTATTCTAAGCCAACACTACACAGCACCTAAAGCCTAATAAAATATGTGATGGATACCAACGAACCATGTCTATATAAATCAGTCGATTTAAATATTTGGTCAACTATTTTAAGCGTCCCATTTAATGCTACTTTATTACAAGACGTGTAGAAAGGCATTTCAGTTATTTTCTCTTTGTATAATGAGCGTTTATATTTATGAGTGTAAATGTTTGGATTTCGTATTAGGCCTATAGAAATTCTTGAAATAGTTCGTTATGAATGCAGTCTTTAAGTACGTTTTTGTTGTCATGATAAAAATATGGTAATTCGACTAGTCTAGTGCAATGTGATGATTTTATTTCAATAAAATTACGACATTTCGTTTTTCTATAAATATAGTTTAGTTTAATTAGCAAACAAAATAATAATTACATAAACACGTCGAATAAGCTGCTCCTGTTTTAGTCAGTTTGAAATGGGGGTAACTTAATAATAAGGCATGTATGAATAAATGTATGGATGTAAAAGTTTGATAGGTTCTCTAGGATGGTACAACGTGACGATCGATAGTCTCTAACTACAACGATAAGCACTTATTCATATAGAAGTCATTAAATTATTTTCTGATAACTTTTTAACACCTCAACCGTCAAAGTGATTTTGACACAGTATTTTGACATTGTAGCACAGCTAATTTGGTAGATATGCACCTGCGGAATACTCCGAGTCTCGGAAAACTTGCCTATTTCTAATTAAAATATGTACATTATTTAAGATCCGAGATATCCCTAACTATTATAATTCAATAAACGTATCTCCATATCTATAATCCATTTGCTAACTAGTTTTACCGTTATATTGAAATGTTATGCTTTCTATAACTAGTCAGCGCACTTGATTTTCGATTATTGCAGTCAATGTTACGCGGTTATAGTATTTACATTGCTATGTAATAATTTATCATATTTTAGTCAAATTCGTTATTGGTTTTATTAAATCGTCTAAGAATAGCACTAACCTAATTCGGACGCGAGTGTCGTAAAGACAACTTAGGCTTTATCTTCTATATCTTCTATACTTATAATAAATCTGTAGAGAGGTCAATTCTGTACATGAAATATATTTTCAAAATAACTATCAGGTGGTGATTAGGGATCGATACTGATGCCAAAAATGCAATCAGTAAAATTTTTGTCTGTCTGTCTGTCGGTTTGTATGTGCCTTATGGAAACAAAAACTGCTCGACGGATTTTAACGAAACTTGGTACAATTATTCTTCATACTCCTGGGCACGAATTTTGGGAAATTTTGGGAAAACGGGAGAAGTTACTCCATTTTTTAAGCTTCCGTCGCGTGTGCAGCCTTAATGGTTAAACTTACATAGAAATCATGTATGACGGAAATATACTTCATAAAATTATCTAAAAAAAAATCTCAACAGTTTATGTCTATCTTTTACGGTTGACTCACAATTACACGTGTAATTCCTGATAGCTTAGCAGTTCGGAACATTCTGATTATATTTGTTTACTCTTACGTTTGTAAACCTCTCACTCATCCCTAATTTAAAAAAGGTAACATTATTACCTATTCAATAAAAAAAATCATAGAAATCGGTAGAGAAACACCGAAATTATACATAAAATAAGCCATCGCACCCGTGACCAAAACCAAATCTTTACTAATTTACTTATAACATACTAGATAGCGCCAGTAGTTGCATCCTACATTACGTAATGATTTATTTTTTAGATTGTTATAAATACTTCATAGCGTTTTATTCCAAAATTTGCTGCTAAACGGAAATACTGAACCGTTCATTAAAGCGCATTAAAATCACCAAACTACACTGTTTAAGGAGTGCTATTTAATAAATTGAAAACATTGCGCTGAATTTCACAATGCTTGAGCAGTGACTGAAGAAAGAAACCTCAGATATTTAAAAAAACAACGCTACCCGTGCGAAGCTGGGACGATCCACTAGTACGTAATATTTGGGCGATGTGGCTGGAGACCCATCAATCACCAACTGCCCTGTATTTGAGTATCCATTCTCCACTTAATCAAAAGTAGATGAGTTTCTAATTCTGAGGCCCTGGCTAGCTCTTTTTGGGGTTAATAGTCGTTATTTATAGGTATTCATATTTTGTTAAAACTAATAAATATCAAAACATTTTCACAATTGGTTCTACGTGCACCCGTTTCAAACGAACTACTCTATCTCTTTTCATAGTGCTATTTTGAGGTGTGAAGTGATTGCTGAGCGTTTTGGTTCGAAATCGATCACCATCAGTTTAATTATATTTAGTTCCGCAACTCTGGCCATCTATTTTGTTTAGTATTGTCAGCAATGTAGGTTCTTATTACGAGGCGACTAAAAGAATATCTTTCGAACGAACCATGTGTTTCGTAGTAAACAATTTCATTAAAATTCTCTCTCCCGACACAACATACATATGGGCCGTTTTCAAAAAAAATGTCTCGTTACTTAAGTGGAAGCAAAAAATATGACACGCAAAATCTGCACAACATTGATGATAAACTCGAAGATTATTAAATATATTATCTAAATTTAATAAATAAAACATACATTTATTATAAAATTTAACGAAAAAGTTAATCTATTTTCAGAAGTAGTCTTTGATTCTTTCCATTAAGTAACTTTTTGGTTTGGGGTTTATACAAACAATACATTGTTGTTTTTTATAATTATTTATTTATTAATTAAAATAATCAAACCTTGTTTTTAAATTGGTATAAATCTTAAAATATATCTCAAACATTGCTGAGAATTTTTCAGTTAAACATCCGTTACGTCACTTTGTGCCAGTAACAGTATAACAAAATATCTTATTCTAAGTTTAATAGTCAAGTTAACGACATTTTGAGGTAAAACAAAGTAAAGTTTATATAATCTTAACAATAATGTAGCGCTTAAACTACTATAAACTAATATAATTTAAAGAAAACTTAAATTTTAAATCACATTTTAATAGGACAGTTACTTAGGTGGAACACAATGTTACTAATAGGAATATATAAGGCTACGTGTACTATGTACGTTATAATTAACAAAAATCATAGTCAGTCATTAGATAGATAGATGCATTTATTCAGCAACATGCTTACCATTTTTGAGCTTACAATATGTAACTTAAAATTATGATACACACAGTACAAAATAGACAAAAACTGGTTAAGCTAAGCGCTGAAAAGGTCCTGACTCAGCATATGTTACAAATCTCACAAGTGTGGTTTGTAACGCTGATTTTCAGTCAGCACCTATTTCAAAGTGCACGAATTCCATACATTTTATTATGACGTGTCCATGATACAGTAAAACAAAACCACAAATTCGGAAACAAGAAATAATACAACATAAAACATAACATTTAAAATAGACTCAAAAGTATATGTATAAATTATAAAAATGTTAACCTCGAAATGGCTTCAGTAATAAATTTATTTAAATATTTAATTAGACATCAGTCTTACTTTATTTGTTACCAATATGACTAACATATCCAAAAATTGTGCAAATCCGACAATATTACATACATATAGGTCGAATTGATAATCTCCTTTTTTTTGAAGTTGGTTAAAAATATCTCCTTGCAGACACGTCCTTATGATTCCATTAAGTAACGTCCACGGGCCGCCTATATGTAACGTTCCTTAATGGATGTTACGAATCCGAACCTCAAATTATTACTAATTATTGTTTGACTATTAAAAAACAAAAGATTCGTAATTACTTATACAAAAAATAATCAGGGATAACTAAACTGCAACTTCTGATAAGTATGTATATACTAAAGTCATTACTTACCAATTAATGGGCCGTTCTTAATGGAACAATTTTTTGGCACTATGTCACCCCAACAAACAACGTAACGAAATGCGGCAAAACAAGCCGGAACAAGATGGCGGGACGATTCAAAATAGAATCAATGTTACCATAGCTAAAAAACAATAACCAATAGAAGTTTTTTACCCGTCTTCCTTTTATTTGTATTGCCAATTTTGATCGTTACTTAGCCGGAAATTCCGCCATTCCAGTTTTAAAGGACAAACTTTAAACTCAGTTTATTAATTCAATAACTATTAACACATATAATATTTACTAAGAAATAAAAAACGAAACAGTTTTGTTTAGACTGAAAACCATACATTATATTTAAAATTATTTTTGGGTCATTTTAATATGCTGTAAACATGACAGAATGTTAGGTGGACATATAAATTTGCGTGTACCTTTAATACATTTTTGCCAATATTTTATTAAAACAGATATATCTTTAGAAATTTATTATATTCAATTATAATAATTAATGTTTTTTCTTTTAGAAATATTTATCTTAATAGTGAAATGTGAAAAGGTTGCTGAGATATTAATTATCAAAGTTGGTGGACAACTCATTTCCGGAGTGCCATTTTTTTTGAAAAACGCTCATATACATATACTCACGGCTATAAATCCCTAGAAGGGGTAGCCAGAGCTAAGGAATTAGAAATTCCTCAGCCACTGTTGGAAAATATGGTGAAATAAAGGTTGTTGGTGATGGGGTCTCCAACCACATCGCCCAAAAATCCCTCAAAAGTCCCAATACCGTTAGTCGCCTCTTACGTACACTCACCGGAAGAAATTGGGTAGTGCTATTCTATGCCGACACTACACAGCTCTCCCGACACAAGTAGCAACAAAACAGATAGAATTTCGAAACGAAAATTCAAAACTCAATACTATTAAAGCAACACTTTACCTTAGCACGAAGCACAATTTCTTGGAAGCACCCAGTGTTTTGCGTAAGTAAAATAATCCGGTACGCAGCTAGGCTACCTAGAACATTATTAACATCATTATCTCGAGCCATAAATCTACCTCGGGCCAAATTGTTCTTGTTTCACACCAAATAACTTACAGCGAAGGCGATCGGACGTTCGCACATGCAGTTGTGGGCGTTCTATATTTAACCGACAGGTGTATAGTCATTGTCTCTGATGAGACGCACCGGCTTGTGCACCGAGTTTCGAAAAGAGGACGGTACTAATTTGTCATGCTTTTTGTACTAAGGCGATATTTTTACTGATTATATTAGTACATACATTACCAGGGATAAAGAGAAAATGGATAAGAAATAAGTAAGTTTATGATTTTGACCATTGCGCAGGCATGTATCAATTTAGATTAGAGCAGAGTTATCGTTTAGAGTAGAAGTAACTATATACTACATATTTATGTATTATTAGTACATGTTTAAGGGATATAAAATTATGAAAGTTGTAATAAGTGAGCTATGCTACTTCCTCGTGCTTAAACATTGTAATTTCAAGTAAAACTTAATCGTCTTATGATTTTTAAGGATGACAGTTTTATATCAAACAACCCATTACTTTTAACGTTCAGTGTTAAAGATTAAATAATCATAAATAACATAAATGTTTTATAAATTATACAGAGAGTTTTGATAGTCAACTAACGTGAAAAAGTTTAAACGTACAGCAGAAAAACAATGAATTACATTAATACTAATGAAATATTCTTAACAACAGTATTTCTAAATGTCTGGCATTAAAAAGGCATGCATTCAAAATACTCCGCCTCCTAACTATATTTCAATTGGAAAACGTATTATTTGTCCGTGTTTTGACACTCGGCCGTCACAGAGTAGCTGCAATTACGCATGGTAATACTCGATGGCTGAGCGCGCATCGAACACCGTGCCCACTCAGAAAAAAAAAACTATAAATTAACCCGCCATTATTCCGCCCGCCTGTCACAAATTAAAACACGTAAACTATCTCCATAACATAAACTGAAAGAAAATAACGGTTTCTGGACGGTCTATTTTTGAAACAATCGCACCGCACCATCTTTATGGTTTTTAAACATCTTGTAAATTGTATTGTAACTTTATCGGGGGATCTTAGATAAATGCAGTGTGCTATTAGAAAGTTATGGATTAGATATTTTATCAGGAGATTTGGAAGATATAATTGCGTGGCTTATAATATTCTGACGTCCAAATTCGGTGGAAATATTTTTTTACATATACAGTGAAGATACTGTCTCGGACTAAATATATAATTTAATTTATAAATTAATTATCTTAGGGAAAAAATGCGTAAAAGTAATTCCTGATGATAAAAAAAACAAGTTTAGTAAACATTTGTCACTCATAAAATACATAATCGCAACATCTAGTAGTTATAACAAGCAATAAAGATTTGTATTATCGATATATTATCATCACATCAACAGTGGCCAGTGTGTAAACAAGTAGAGCCACTGGACAAGCTGATTTTTTATCTATCCAGTTGGGTATGCTAATGTTATCCATGTAATTACCAAGTGGCAAGCTCATATTAAAATGTACGCGCGGTGCTTGGCTCAAATTGATAAGAGTGCTCATACATAAAGATGTATCGCCTGCGGTCACCAACTTTCTTTGTCCAGTACTCGTCACGTAACGAAATGTAATATACTGGCGTACTTATTTGCAGTTTAAAGTATGGGTAATGATATTAAGGTACTATTGTGTTGTAAATCAAGTTGATATAAAATGAAAGTGACCAATATGCAGGCACCTGGCACAGATGTTGTTTTGTGTTGATGTCTTTTGTTCGTGACCTGGAGCTTAAGGTGGTTTTTGATTGTGGCGTAAGGTGTAGACAATTTTATTATAGGTGGCTTTCAGCGTTAAAGTATTTATTTCGCAATTAAAGTTATTTTATATAGTTATTGGGGCAATTTGGTATGATTTTGTTGGGTTTATTCTTATACAGAATATTAAAAGAAAATATCAAGCATTTGTTTTTTGGATCAATAAAAATACACCTATCCTAGCAGCTATGAATCTCAGAAATGGGTTCTCAGTTTTTGTTGTGTAGCAAAAAAATGGTAGGAAAAAGTTTATACGCAAAATAATAATACGCAAACTGCGATTTAATACCCTTACCAATGAGGTATCCATAGACTATCGATCACGATTTTGTACGATCCTGACAAACTTACCTGCTTAAAAAAAAGAAATCGGAGGTAGGGGACGCAAACACTACTTAAAAAGTGTAAAACGAACAAAGGATAGAAGAATTTCGAACTGGAAGCCACTGTGGCTCAATTGGCAGAGCGTCGGGGGCGTATACCCGAGGTCGCGGGTTCGAACCCCGCCGGTGTCAAAATTTTTCTTTCCTTTTCCGAAATTCATCTTCTATTTATTAGTAATAATCCCTCCATAAGGTTTTCATGTCAAAAACATTCAAATTACCTGCTTGTCTCAAATTCATCAATCTGCTCACATGCTCTTTTCAAACAAACTGAACAATGACAAATCTTTTTTCCCTATGCAAGCACTCAGCTCAAAAAGGCCCACAAAACATTATCTCAACGTATTAAAATACAGATAACATAAGGAAGATATTAGATTATACGGAAAGGTGAACATCATTCCATCACCAATACCCAGAGGCTACATTCGTCCATCAGAACGATTGACGACTGACTCGATAGTGTCTTTTACCCGGAGGCACCTGGAGACCCTGATTCATAGCCTTTTGATACCATCGGAGGATAAGAAATGATGTGTAATCTTTGTCTATTATAAGTTAGTATGATACAGCGTAGTTGTGAAGATAAACATATGATTTATGCCGTAGGCTGTGGGGAATGGAAACATCAGTAATGGAAGTGTTTCTAAGACTGTTTTCATAACTCTATTAAATGTCACTATAGATACAGAGTTTCGTACAAAATCTAACAAAATATTGTGCCAATCTTGAGGATTAGTAATTATTAAAAAATATAGACCAGTGTTATTCTAGAAGTTGCTTGAAAAAGCTACTTTAGAAGTTGACAACGAAGTCGGTTATACGTCTGCATTTCCGTACCGATATAAGCTTCAGATTAGCTTTCTGGTTTCTTAAAATAGTAATTAAATCGAGAAAACAAGAAATTCGAATAGTTTATTAGACAAAGAAACTGATTACAAAAATTGAGATCTATTTCAGAATTTGCTTAATATTGAATGAAAACATAATTGATAATTATTTATTTCGTTGCAAAATCTGAAGCACAGGCTAGCTCTTTTTAGTAAGCAGTTCTGGTAATAAATTGTCACCTAAATAGGTATGTAATTAAGAGGACGACCACGGAAGAAACATTTAGGTCAAATAGAGAATGAGCTTAAAAGGCAAATAAAAGGGCATGTATGAAAAGATTGATGTAACAATGTTCGTACAAAGTGAATATGCATGTATTGATCACATTATACCTCAACATATTTCTCTCTCGTACTAATGCGTCCTAATTGCGTTTGTATATTTATTATGGAGAACCAAGGAATAGCTTTCCTTCTGCTTTTTCCTAAATACATACTGCTTACATTAAAAGTGATCTAAATATTTAATAAATTGGTACAATATATACTTATTGTGTCTTTCATTAAATCTGTATTTTTATATATCCTGAACTAACTTTTGAAAACCTAAGAACCTTGCTCCAAATTGCTTCCAAATGCCGGGACACTAATGCCAAAGTAATTTGTATTGTTACTTAGACTTTTCCTTTCACATACCAAAGCTGGGCTATTAAACGAATATGAAACTTCTAATAATAGCTGTCACTATAATGTCAGGCCTGCAGCTTAGAACAAACAGTCGGACAGGCAATAACTATTTCGTAATGGCACGGGCAACCGCAAATCATAAGTAACACTGTCGTAAACTAAAGTTATGAGTGGTAAATAGGTAATAGAGCTTTGTGTCCTTTTTTAAGCTATTCAAAATAATGCGTCTTTCTTTACTCATTACTTACTCGTATTCATAGATGTATGGTTTTTATTACTCTTAAATGTAAATCTATATTAATAATTTCGTGACGGGGTACGGTAGACTCGATCGAAACCTTTCCCTGAATGATAAAACATAAAAAAATAATGATTTTGAGTCGACAACATCTATCCGCAAAATTCGGATTGTCGAGTATTTTGCTAAATTCTAATGGTGCTGACAGAAAATATTTCAGTCGCCATTTTGATTGACTCCCGATGACATAAACGTTCGCAAAGGGTTTTTTTTAAAGGAGGTTTCGAACGAGCCTACCGTACTCATTGACGAAAACATTATTATAGATACTCTTTTTTTCAGTCGTTGACTTTTTTATTCCTTGTAGTGCATCACCGCATTGTAGTGCGCGGACATCCAAACTAACTACAATCAGCTTAACGCAAGCAGGAACTTTGAACACGTTTGTTCGAATTCAGTGGATAACTCATGACTGACTTATATCTATTCCAGACAGTAATGACAGACAGTTTCTGCGTCCCTATTTGTATTTATTTGTTCTGATTATACACATTATGCCAAAAATCGCAAGTATTTCATAAAATCTTTCATTGGTCGTATCTTTGTCTTTTTTAACCGACTTCAAAAAAAGGAGTGTTCTCAATTCGACCATATTTTTTTTTATTATTTGATGATACCTTCAATTTTATTTTGTTAACGATGTTGCGAAGAGCTCTTCGTAAAGATGGTAAAATTAGTAGGTACTAGTGGATCGGCCCAGCTTCGCACGCGTAGCGTAGTTTTAAAAATATCTGAGGTTTCTTCAATCACTGCTCGCCCTTTGTGAGAGTTAGCGCAATGGTAACAACTTATAGCTACACTTAGCTTTGAGATTGAGAAAGCGGTTTTATGAACGGTTCATTTTCTCTGAAAATAAGCCCTTGCAAACAAAAAACCATCCTTACACAAAAATAATCCTCATAGCATGATTCAGTATTCACGTGCGACGACGGCGCCATGGCTTATATCATGTATAAGTTTGGTGTTTCTATATAGATTTCTATGATTCTTTTTTTATTTAATAGGTAATAATATATATTTTTTTATTAGATGAGTGAGAGTATTATAAATGTAAATGTAATCGTAAACAAATATTATCAGAATGCTCCGAAGCTGCTAAGCTATAAGGAGTTACACGTGTTATTGTAAGTCAACCATAAAATATAGACAAATGTTGTTCAGGAATATTTTTTAGATAATTTTATTTGAAATATTTCCGTAATACATCATTTGTATGTAACTATAACCATTAAGGCTGCACACGTGACGGAAGCTTAAAAAATGGAGTAACTTTTCCAGTTTTCCCAAAATTCCCCTTCACTACTCTGTTGAAAAGTATACTATAACCTGCCCAGGAGTATGAAGAATAATTGTACCAAGTTTCGTTAAAATTCGTCGAGTAGTTTTCATTTCCATAAGGAACATACAAACCGACAGACAGACAAAAATTTTACTGATTGTATTTTTGGCATAAGTATCGATCACTAATTACCCACTAATCGTTATTTTAAAAATATATTTCATGTACAGAATTGACCCCTCTACAGATTTACTATAAGTATAGATGTAGGTAGTCAGCCACAAGCTAGGATACTCCTTTTTATTTGATAGGCCCCTCTTTGGCCGCGCGCGGTAAGAGCTACCATGGGGTATCCTAGCGTATGGCCGTCTACCTAGGCAAGTTGTGTTGGCTTAAGAAAAAAGTACCATAATAATAATTAATAGATAAAACGATGAACGAAACCATTACAATTTTATCTAATTCGTTATTTTTTAATTATATTTTATTTTTATCTAAAAAAAGTTCTCAGCAAACTTTGATAAAATTTATATACGACTAAAATAGAGTCAATATCTATCGGATCTCTCTTACAAATATCTGGTATATCTTACTAAATTTTCTTACATATTAAATATAAATAATGAGTTTAAACTGAACTTTGCGGAAAGGGCGCGAATATCCATACGAGTTTTCACCGTTTTCTATGCGCGAGAAACTTAGAATTACTATCAACTAATTCTATAATATAATAGAGGTCCATTGTATATTTTAGCTCAGCACCCTATTATTGACCAGTGGGTCAGCTCTCAGCCAATAATAGCGCATTAACACAAACCAGTACTTACTCCAAATTACGTTTAACTTTCGAAAACATATTTTGCTTGAATTCCTAGCAAATTGAATGTTTCATATATATTTCATTGTTGGTGAAGAAACCGACTAAGTGAAAACTATTTCAAAATAAAATATAATAAGATTATATATACAAGAGACTAGTTTTATAATTATTTATTTTTAACTTACTTACACTCGCACCATTAAATCCTATAGGGGTGGGCTGACATTATCAATCGCCACGGACGCACAACATGACAAATTCCTTTTGCTTGATGACAGGTTTTTTTTGAAAAAGTTTTGTCTAGTTTACCAAAAAGAGAGTGTGCTCAAAAAGGCTGGTGTTCGAAGTAAGAAGAGATAAGAGCACGTATGAAAACATTGATGGATGTGAACAATGCTTGAGAGGTTTGCCAGGATCGTACAAAGTGGCGATCTATAGTCTCTGCCTACCCCAATGGGTAACCACTACGTGAGAATATTTGTGTGTACGTTTGTTTCTGCGTACAATGTGCCCTGCCCATTGCCACTTCAGTTTTGCAATTCTTCGGGCTATGTCAGTGACCCCGGTCACAAGGTGGACCGACGACTTGGTAAAGGTCGCGGGAAGCCGATGGATGAGGGCAGCACAGGTCCGGTCGTTGTGGAGATCTTTGGGGGAGACCTATGTCCTGCAGTGGACGTCTATAGGCTGATGATGATGATGTTTGTTTAGTTGACTAGAGGTCAGAGTACATAATTTTCCTGGCCAATACACCCACGCTATTGGAGTATCCGTATCACTTTACGGTCACTTTGTCTCATTACCAAGAATAAACACAGTTGTGTGGGTTTCCTTGACCTTTCCATAAATAACTATGATAAATGAACCATGCGATGACGGCTAAGAATATCACCACCATATCTTTTCCCACAAGTTGTTAAATTATCAATGTTATCAAATCGACATAAACATCGATCTTTTGTTTGATCATCTTTTACCTACCAAAAGTGGTTGAGTTGGTTAATGGCTTATTCTAGTTTTTGAGATTATAGTCAGTATAGTAAAGCATAAATGAAAAACCGTGTGCATAGTGCAAATGACGTAAGAAAAAACACGAATGTTCGACATTCAAAAAATACAATCGAATTGAGAACCTTCCGTTTTTCTAGTTTTTTGAAAACAGCGATTACTACTTCATTTCTATTTACTATAATATTTTCAATACAATCAATCCAATACACATACGCTACTGCTCGGATCAAGTGTCAAACAAATACTTCAGATGTAAAAAAAATATCTTTACGCTAATCATTTACGTCGGCTTTCAGGGATATTCCATAAGTTCTAGGAACAGATTTGCCCTCACTGCATCGTCCAGGACGTGGCTGCTACTTGATGATGATGGAAATGCGTATATTATTTCTTTCAAAACAAAACCTACTTTACTTACTTATCGTAAACATATTTTTGCATCCGGGCAGCATTTTATGACTGATAAAACCTAAATATGATTTTAATCATATCAAGTTCTTATTTTTATGCGGATGCAGGAAATAAAAACCGTGGTTTATTTACTTTAATGTTTATTGGATACACTATTTCAAACAATTGGTATTGAAAATAAAGTTCACTTCCGATTGGTAATGAAAGAAAATCCAAGAAAATATATTAATTTTACATTCGCTAGTAAAATTAGCAAAGATGATGTAGTCTATTGGGCAAATACATAGGATACCAAAAGATTTATAAAGTAAGTTTTTTTTTATTCACAGGCCATATATGTGCCCACCAAGGCCGTACTACTATTTGGCCATAGTCCACCACGCTGTCCAAGTGCGGGTTGACAGACTAACGACTACTACCGTGATAGTAGCCGGGACTGACGGGTTAATCTGGCCTCCGAAGCAAGAATTCATCTTTTTGGATAATAAGGTGATTCAAGCCTACAATATCCATCCAAACTGTGTTTAATATAATACATTAAATTTAGAGTTTACCCCCCGGAATCAAACCCGAGACCTCCGGACTTGAAAGCAAGCGCTTAACCGCGAGGTCACGAAGGCCGATGGTAGGATAGTAGAGGGTTCCATTGTGGAAAGTGAAGCGAAGCAATATATTAAGAATAACATGTATTTTTTGAGCGGAAATCAAAACGCAAGCTGTACATTTTCAACCACGTATTCTTAATAGTTTCGTAAATAATAGCTCTAGCACATGGGCAGAGAGACTAACAGATATAACGAGTTTCTACGGCTACGGAACCCCAAAAACGTGTAACTCAGCTATACAGGATAGAAACATAATTGATTGAACATATTTTGATTGGTGCCTGAGGTGGCGGTCTTCTTTTCACATTCTCACAAAATGGTGAGATTATTATTATGAAGATAGTAGTGCCGGCATAGAATAGCACTACCCCATCTCTTCCCTTGGGTGTCGTAGAAGTCGACTAAGGGTAAAGGGCTTTTTCATCTTCGCCCCTACACCAATCCAAGGTCTGCCGTGCCGAGGGATGCGTGGCCAGGGGTGAGCCTGGTCGTTAGCGTGCCGCCGTCCCGGAGCCTGGTGAACTCCGGGTACTAAATAACCTTACCTAGTCAAGCGGGGCTCTGGCTAGGCGGACAGTTTACTTCCCTTGCTTTTCGTGGGGTCCAAATGTGTTTCGCAACAAAAATTAAACACGATGGCGGCGATATGGCTCGCCACCTATCACGCCGTGGTTCCTCGCGGGGCGAAAAGTGGGCTAAAGAGACCCGCTTTGGTACGATGAATGTGTGTGGAGGGATGCATGAAAAATTAGATGAAGTATGTTTGATTATGGAAGACAGAAAACTAGATTTTCTGTGTGTAAATGAAACGAAGCGCAAGGGAAAAGAGGTTTCACAACTTGGCCCATTTACAGCTATCTGGTCGGGAGTTGCCGAGAGTGACAGAGCTTGCCAAGGCGTGGGACTTCTGATATCTGAAAGGATGGCTAAGTGCATGAAAGATTATGCGTGTGTGAGTCCAAGGCTCCTATGGATAAAGGTGAAGGTAGGGCTTGTCCGGATGCGCATAATTTGCGTGTATGCTCCGGACATGTCCAGATCACTATCCGAGAGGGAGGAGTTTTGGAATCTGTTAGACGATGTTGCGAATGGGTGTGATGAAAATGAGAAAATTGTTATGTTAGGAGATTTTAATGGTTGGGTTGGTGTGTCACGCAACGGTTGTGAAAGAGTTTTAGGAAAGTTTGGTGATAAAAGAGTGAACGAGAATGGTGAGAAAGTGATTGAGGTATGTTTGGAGAGGAATCTTTGTGTTACGAACACGTTGTTTGAACACAAAGATATCCATATGTATACTAGACAGAGAGGAAGCGAGAGAAGTATGATAGATTTTGTGATAGTGGATGAAAGGCTAAGAGCAAAGGTTGTTGACACCAGAGTCCATAGGGGCATTAACGTTGGCACAGACCACTTTCTCGTGATATCACGATTGAGGGGACTGTGCACGCGTTGGCGTCACAGGGCCAAAGTGTCGACAACTGAATTTGCGAGAATAAAAGTGGAGAAATTGGAAGAGGATGAAAATATTAGAGATGAATATATGAAGAAATTGGACGACAGACTAAGTTGCGTGGAGATGAAGGATGAAATGGAAATAGAAGAAGTATGGGATGTGCTCAAATCGTCAATGGTTGAATGTGCGACGGAAGTATGTGGATTGAGTAAAAGAACAAATAGACCACCAACAAGTTGGTGGGATAAAGATGTGAAAGAGGCAGTTGGAGATAAGAAGAAAGCTTGGTTAGATTTACTAGCGATTAAAGCTAGTAAACGAATGGATGCGAGAGTAAAAGATGATGTAGTGAAGAATAGTGAAGATGAATATAAGAGAGTTAAGAATGAGGTTAAGAAGAAAATAGAAAAGAAAAAGCGTGATCTGATAGAATGGTGTGAGAGGAAACTCTCCGATAATTTCCGGAATAACCAAAAGTTGTTCTGGAAATATATCCGGAAAGAAAAGGGAGTTTCCCAAAACACGAGAGTGAATGTTGTGAGAGATGAACAGGGTGAATTGGCGACGGATGAAAGTAGCATAAGACGAGTATGGAAGAACTATTTTGAGGGACTCTTTGAAAAAGAGGATACATCCATTTCTTCGCCAATCGGCAGTAATGTTGATTGGAACGACGTTATGGGTGACTTTAGTGACAGTGAGATCAGTATGGAAGAAATAATGAAAGCAATGAAAAGTATGAAACTAGGGAAAGCGGCAGGGTATGACAGGATAAACACTGAAATGCTGAGGGCTGGTAAAGGGGTGGTGGCTTCCTGGTTGTACTTCCTTTTCCAAAAATGCTGGTCGAGTGGCAAAGTGCCACAAGACTGGTGCAAAGCGGTAATTGTGCCTTTATATAAAGGAAAGGGGTCACACCAGGAGGCTAGAAACTACCGTGGAATTAGCCTACTCAGCATTGTCGGTAAATTGTATGCAAAGGTTTTGATTGAAAGAGTGATGAATGAAACGGATGATAAAATTTGGGATGTGCAAGCAGGATTTAGAAAGGGAATGGGATGTATGGACCAAATCTTCTCTTTAAGGAGCATCACCGAAAAGTTCTTAGCTAAGAACCGAAAGGTGTATTGCTCCTTCATTGATTTAGAGAAGGCGTATGATAGGGTGGTAAGAAAGTGTTTATGGGAGGTGTTATCCAAGTTCGGTTTGGGGAGTCGACTTATACGTGCACTTGTATCACTCTATGAGGATTCCAGTGCATGTGTGAGAGTAAACGGGGAAAATACTGACTGGTTCGGGATCTCTCGGGGTGTCCGACAGGGTTGTGTAGCTTCCCCGTGGCTCTTCAATTTGTTCATGGATGACTGTTTAACAGAGTTGCGTGAAAGTGATTATGGATTGAGAATGGGTGGATTCATCATTAAATGCCTCTTATATGCCGACGATCAAGTGCTACTTGCATCGTCGGTGGAAGAGCTGCAAGAGATGATGAATATTGCATGTGCGTCTTTTGAAAAAAAGGGAATGAGGGTGAATGTGGATAAAACAAAAACTATGGTTTTTGAAAGAGAGGTGAATATGACCGAATGCGTGATTGAGATTAATGGTAAGAAAGTGGAACAAGTGAAAGAGTTTGTGTATTTGGGAAGTTTGTTTACTAGGGATGGAAAGTGTGATGAAGATATCGAGAGAAGAGTGAAAAAGGGTAATGCGGTAAATGGAGCACTGGATAGTCTAATGTCTAGTCAGTCGGTGTCTGAAAAGGCCCGAATGGCTGTGCATGATGCTGTCCTCGTTCCTACGCTTATGTATGGCAGTGAATGTTGGGTGTGGCAGAAGAAGCATGAAAGTAGAGTGAATGCAGTAGAAATGAGATCCCTCAGAAAAGTGTGTAATGTAAGGTTATGTGATCGTGTGAGGAATGATGTGATTCGTGAAAGGTGTGGTGTAAAAGATGATATTGTAAGAAAGATAGAAAAAGGAATGTTGAGATGGTTTGGGCACATAGAGAGGATGGATGACAGTAAATTGGTGAAAGAGATATATAGAGCCAATGTGGAAGGTAATGTTAGTAGAGGACGACCTCGGAGGACACATTTGGATCAAATAGAAAATGTGCTCAAAAAGGCAGGTGTCCGCAGTATGAAGAATAAAAGAGCATGTATGAAAAGATTGATGGATGTAAACGAAGCCAGAGAGGTTTGCCAGGATCGTACAAAGTGGCGATCGATAGTCTCTGCCTACCCCAATGGGAACTAACGGCGTGAGAATATGTATGTATGTATGTATGTATAGTATTTATACTGTTTTAGCCATTAATTTTATCACAATCCATACTTTAGTGTTTATCGCGTATTAAAAGCAATCACAACACACCAAATATTACATTTCATTGAATGCACCGTTGAGAAATTCTAGACGCCTGAGGTACATCATAAAGATATGTTTCTTAAAAGCATTCCGTTGTTAAATCTATCTTATAAGGATACAATGGTTGAAGATAAGATTTTATCTACGCCTCATTATGTTGTAAGGTCTCGCCCACAACAGGCCATGGGGTCGGACTTTGATAAGTACGTATCTAGCTCACTAGATGTCACCGTTGTTGTAAATGTCAGCGTGCAAGAGCAAGACATTTTGCGACAGCCCTTCGCCTTATAAGGGAATTGGTACGAAGTAATGTAGCGTTTTGTAAAATAACAATTTACCTCAACAATATAGCGATTTAGATATATTACAATGTTGCCATAAAAGGCTTCGCCGCTTTTGGGATGGCGGCTTCGGTAATTCTATGGAATGCACTGTTGCTAAACATTCGCCTATGCAACTAAAGGTCTGAGTAATAAAATCGGTCACGTCTTCCCATTGCGAACGATTGATTGATTTATTAATTCTTGTCGATGTGTTCTATCAAGGATATAGCTTTAAGTTCATGTATGCACCTTTTGTAATGTTAATATCAGCGGTTAGTTTGTTTAAGTATGCAATTATCATTGGAGAACATAAACAATTACTATTTTGCAATTTTACATACATATATCCCGAGAAGGGGTAGCCAGAGCTAAGGAATTTAAAGTTCCTCAGCCACTTTTGGAAAGTTTAGTGGGGAAAGGATGGTAAAATAAAGGTTGTTGGTGATGGGTCTCCAACAGCATCGCCCAAAAATCCCTTAAAATCCCCAATACCGTTAGTCGCCTCTTACTTACACCCACCGGAAGAAATGGGGTAGTGCTATTACAATTTGACCTTACATAATATTCTACGATATTATGAACACTTTCATTACAACACTTGAATTTTAGACATATAACAAACAGTTAATTATTGATTTTAAGTTAAAATGATTGAAATCAATGATCATAATGTGATATTTGTGTTTGTAGGGTTAGTAAATGCACTTTCCTAGCTAGCTTCCGTTATCTCGCAGTCATTTAAATTTAGAAAGTCATGTAACTTAAGTGCGAAAAAATTAAGACGATAGGAATTCACTGGTATCTTAGTTTCTTTTGTTGGTCCTTGTTACCCGTTCTATTACTTTGGATAAGTCACATTTCTTAAGTTGAGGAATATAGGAGCTGCCAATTCAATAACCCCATCGGAAATTACAGTCTTATGAGTACCGAGGAAAGTGCAACTGTGGAACGAAATCATTTAATAATAAGAACTCATGGCCATAAATTCAAAGGAACAGAAACTCCTCTTCTTTAGTACACCTACTTGACAGTGGAGTTAGGAAAATATGGTAAAATAAACGATGGTCACTTATAAGCTCTAGCACCCTGAAACGCCTCTTGCGATTTCCGCGGTACGAAATGGGCAAGTGCTATTCGGAACAGACACTCCACAGATACTAAAACATATTCTATATATGTATGTAATATATTCTCAAGCCGTTAGTTCCCATTGGGGTAGGCAGAGACTATCGATCGCCACTTTCTACGATCCTGGCAAAACTCCCTAGCTTCATAAATTAAATCTTTTTGTTCATGAAAACCTCATGTGGGGATTATTACTAATAAATAAAGAATAAATAAAGGAAAGAAAAATTTCGACACAGGCGGGGATCGAACCTCATGTAAACCGAGGTTTACCCGAGGTCGCGGGTTCGATCCCCGCCTGTGTCGAAATTTTTCTTTCCTTTATTTACTCTTTATTTATTACTCCCTAGCTTCGTTCCCATCCATCAATCTTTCCATTCACGCTCTTTTATTCTTTATACTTCGGACCCTGCTACTAAAAATCCAAGATAATTATAAGAAAGAAGAGATCTCCTCAGTTGCACCCACAAACTCTCTTTGTGAGTGTGGTTTTGAAGCCTAACGTGCTTTCAATAGGCAAGTCGAGCCCTACAGCTATCAAGATGAATACCTGCCAATCCGCACTAGGCCAACACGGTGGACTAAGGCCTAATCACCCTATTTGAGATAGGGTCAAGCCCCTTGGATAATCCATCTATGAGCTGTGATGTGTACACCATTCATATAAAAAAATTTCAGCAAAAGATATATACATACATATACTCACGGCTATAAATCCCTAAAAGGGGTAGCCACTTTTGGAAGTTGAGTGGGGAAAAGATGTTAGAATAAAGGTTGTTGGTGATAGGTCTCCAACCGCACCTCCCAAAAATCCCTTAAAAAGCCCTAAGTCCGTTAGTCGCCTCTTACGTACACCCACCGGAAGAAATGGGGTAGTGCTATTCTATGCCGACACTACACAGCAAATTAAGAAATGGTGTAAACTATATATAGAGCCTTTGTGAATGACAATGCCTTACAAATACAGCATGTGCTAAAAATGCATACGTACACCCACCGGAAGAAATGGGCTAGTGCTATTCTAAGCCGACACTACACAGCTATATACACAAAAGATATATAATTAACAGTAATGAAATGTTTTAAATTAATCTGCATGGGTGAGACATATACTCAAGCGTTTGGTTTCTATTGGGTATGCCGATCCTATCGATCGCCACATTGTGCAATCTTGGCAAACCTCTCGAGCTTAACTCATATTCTGGTGAATGAATGAATGAATGAATGAAAACCTTTCCACAAATGTGCTTATTAATAATTCGGATTTATTGTATGGGTATCCAAATAAAGTGGATACAGAGTATATTTTTAGCTAAGTACGTAGTTTCCATATACTCAGATTAGTCAAAAATTACATTGTGATTCAGCCAACCTTTCAAGGATTTACGGGCTAATAAATAGCTCACATAGCAAGTTGGATATAAATTTATTGGTTATTAAATATGACTTTAAATATCATAAACACATAAACCATAAACCGTAATCAACTTCCAAAAGTGGCTGAGAATTTCTCATTCCAAAGCTCTGGCTACCCCATTAAGGGATTTATAGCCGTGAGTATATGTATGTATGTACATAAAACCTAAAAACTACTTCTTTATACAGTCAAAACGGACATACATACAGCCTTGTCGGCTCAAACGTTAAGAATATCACATAGACAAATCAACTTAATAAAACATTTAATCCTAACTCTCTTTGAAATACTAAACCCTGTCCACACCCGTCCACATCCAACGGCTCTGACAAAGCGAAATCTAAAAGGCCTGATTCTTAGATAAATAACTAGTTTTCCAGTTTAACCGCGACACAGCATCTTAAATAATTTGAATCAGACAAGTTGCCAGTTACAAATTCGCGTGTTCATTTCTGACTTTATCAGATGCCGCTAGCTTTAACTTGGATACCTTGATTATGACCTTATAGGGATGGGAACATTTAACAGTTCTCTATGTTGATTTTCTTGGTAGGTAGGGAATCTAAGAGTTGAGTCCCAGTTATGTGGCTTTATATTATAATAAAAGACACGTATATTTAGGTTTTTGTTTGTTAGTGTTATTAATATTTGGCACTCTGAAATCTAGTGTCAACAGAAAAAGATAAGTTTTTCCCTATACCAAAACAAGGGGTAGATAGAGCTTCAAAACTAGGATAAATTCGTTAGCCACTCTTGATATTCTTTTCCGACACTTCACAGCGTACAAAAGAGAACTACCACATACAAGAGAGAAAAAGTATTAATAAAAGTCAACAACACCTGGAGCAAGAAAATGAAAATAAAATAAATTATTGCCAGAGACATCAATGAATCGACATGTGAGATACTTACACTCGAAACCACTACAAAACTATCTTATATTCAGATTGAAACCCCTAACCAGTCTAAGCTGTCACTCACTTCCAAGTACACCATTGCACACCATAATTCAACGCAAATACCTGTACACAGATTAATCGATAACATGACCGCATGCATTCCCATCCCTATCACGTCAGCAGTGGGTTGACAAAGAGGCTATCGCGATCAACTGAATAGAACAGCGAGAGTGTCTTGTAGTTTTTCATTATTCACATTTGATATACACCGATAGTGCTGTGTGTAATGAGGACGAAACTTGTTTGATTAATTGCGTTTTGCTGGGAATTTATAAGGATTATCTGATGGACAAAGAATTCTTTGAACAACACAACCCTTTTTTGTTTACTGTATAAAATATAGTATCTGTGTATATAGTATAATCTGTAACTAATATAATTATAGTACGATCCTAACTAACACGTTGAGCTTCATTTTGAATCAATAATATTTTCATGCATGCTCTTTTATTCTTTAAAATTCAGACGCATGCATTTTTAGCGCATGCTGTTTTTGATATGGCATTGTCATTCACAAAGGCTTTATATATTATTTACACCATTACTTAACTTGCTGTGTAGTGTCGGCTTAGAATAGCACTACCCCATTTCTTCCGGTGGGTGTACGTAAAAGGCGACTAACGGTATCGGGGCTTTTATGGGATTTTTGGGCGATGCGGTTGGAGACCCATCACCAACAACCTTTGACTCACCATCTTTTCCCCACTCAACTTTCCAAAAGTGGCGTAGGAATTTTTAATTCTTTAGCTCTGGCTACCCCTTCTTGGGATTTATAGCCGTGAGTATATGTATGTATGCATTACTTAATAACTAGAAGAGAAACTTAAAAAGTGAAGTGTAAAGAATAAAAGTACATGTATGAAAACGATGAAAACTCTAAAAGTTTCGACAGCTTCATACAAAGTGGCGATCGATAATCTTTGCTCACCCCAATGGGGACTGTAAATGTCCGTATGTTTGTATGTAACTAGTTAATAAGTTTCTGAAATAATAGAAAAAACAGGAACTGTTCTTCCCAATGTATATCCTGATCGCGAGCCAAAAGGTCTACCATCAGACCACAGTCAGTTGAATAATTGAATAAGCATTTTATACAACATACAATATTAGCCGTGTAGTGCCGGCTTAGAATGTTGCTACCCCGTTCTACCCACGGGTGTCGTAAGAGGCGACTAAGGGTATTGGGGTTTTTTATTGGATTTTTGGGCGATGCGGTTGGAGACCCATCACCAAAAGCCTTTATTTTTACCATCTTTTCCCCACTCAACTTCCAAAAGTAGCTGAGGAATTTAGAATTCCTTAGCTCTGGCTACCCCTTCTAGGGAAATATAGCCGTGAGTATATGTATGTATGTATACAATATTAATAAAACCTGCATCACTGCATGACCACATATGTTGAGCTTGAGCACAAGTGCAGTCAACATATTCCGAGAAATATAAAAACATTTTTATCTTTCAACATGATCGTGCTCTGAAAAACGAGGATGCTCTGACACTCCTGAGTAATGAGGATTTCTGAAAACAACACGTTATACACTAATTAAATATTAATACACATGATTAATGGCTGTTCCCGGTTTTATTTGCATATAACAAATTACTTGTAAATGAGTTTGTGCACCTGCGGTAATTCATTAGTACGCCTCTGTGTATGTTCGTGTGTGCATATGTATTGATTTTGTCTAACAAAAGAGTACTGTTTTTTATTACAAGTTAAAGCAGGAAACAGTATTATAATAGCAGAAAGCAAAGTAATACATTATAGCAAAAAGTTATTTCTAAATAACAAAAGCTCATGTATATCATATAAATATTTTATATACACTCATGAAGAAAATTGTTAGAACTATCCACACGAAGACTCAACGATACATACATACATATATTCACGGCTATAATTCCCTAGAAGGGATAGCCAGAGCCAAGGAATTATAAATTCCTCTACCACTTTTGGAAGTGTAGTGGAGAAAAGGCGGTAAAATAAAGGTTTTTGGTGATGGGTCTCTAACCGCAACGCCCAAAAATCCAATAAAAAGCCCTATTCCCTTAGTCGCCTCTTACGACAACTGTGGGTAGAAAGGAGTAGCGACATTCTAAGCCGGCACTACACTCAACGATCAAGCAGTAAATACTCGAAAGGCTGGTAGAGGTGCTATTACTCCTGAATGCAATGGACAACAAAAAGTCACAGTTTCTCAATAAACTACTTTCTATATTAAAACTACATACATACATACATACAAATACTCACGACCGTAAATCCCAAAAAGGGATAGCCAGAGCTTCAGAGCTAGAAACTCCTCAGCCGCATTTGGAAGTTGATAGGGGAGAAGATGGAAAAATAAAGTATCGTCAGTGATGGGTCTCCAACCGCATCGCCCAAAACCACTTAAAAAGCCCCACACCCTTAGTCGCCTCATACGACACCCTCGGGTAGAAAGGGGTAGTGATATTCTAAGCTGGCACTACACGGCAAAACTAATTAAAATATAAGTTACTTTATGCGCAAGTGTGTTGAAAAGTATAATAACTATAATCGTACGATTTAGACTTACTTGTGGGTGCTCAAAGTATTCTAATAACTAATTCTCAACACACTTAACAGACTTCCCAATACATCGTGTACGTCATAATTTTATTGAAGTGTTTACATATGTACTTATGTCTCGGAACATCACGTATTTGTAAAATAAGTATTGTATATTTTTGAGAAAAGCTACAGATATATAGACTCAAACGAAACCCCTATACCCCTTAGTCGTCTCTTACGATACCCGTGGGTAGAAATGGGTCAGTGCTATTCTAAGGCGACACTATACACAGCATATAACATAACATAACATAAACGTTCACGCCGAATATTCCCGAAGGGGTTGGCAGAGGTACTAATACTTCTGAACATCACGTGACTTTGTCACCTGGTGTTCAGAGTCCCCACGTTTTGCATGGACAGTGTACTCACGTGATAGGGGGCAGGCCTATCGCCGTTTTGTACGAATACACTGTCACATGACTAAGTACAACTCAGCCATGTGGGTTTCCTAACGATGTTTTCCCTCACCGTTAACAACCATGATAAATGAACCACACATATGTCTTTAGAAAAGACAAACTGGTGTAGGCCCGACCCAGGATTTGAACACTAGTCGTTTGCACGATAACCGAGTGTTCTACCCACTGGGCTATCACGGTTAAAATAAGTATTGTATATTTTTGACAAAAGCCCCATACCCCTTAGTCGTCTCTTACGACACCCGTGGGTAGAAATGGAGCAGTGCTATTCTAAGCCGACACTACACAGCAAACAGCTAAAACTAGAACTATATTAGCTACAAAATAATCAACATCATACGCTTGAGCATAACATCATTATTAACTCTCAGTTTAACTTGTTTTTATCTTAATTGAAATAAGTGATGTCATCTTTCGCTAACTACCGCTTCCTGCGTTTACCTTTTGATCTCAGAGGCGAAAGTAAGTAGCGATGATTTTGATTTATAGGCTTGTAAATATTGCGTAGAATTAAACGGTTGGGATATCTTATGGTTTTGTACTCTAGTCATTACTTATGGCTATTATTATAATGCATACATACATATACTCACGGCTATAAATCCCTTAACGGGGTAGCCAGAGCTTTGGAATGAGAAATTCCTCAGCCACTTTTGGAAGTTGATTGGGGAAAAGATGGTTACATACATACAAATAAACGTTTTTGGTGACGGGTCTCCAACCACATCGCCCAAAAATCACTTAATAAGCCCCTATACCCTTAGTCGCCTCTTACGATCACCCTCGGGTAGAAATGGGGTAGTGTTATTCTAAGCCGACACTACACGGCAATAAAAATATTATAATGCAATGATGGTGGTATAGCTAAATGTTATTCCGCAGCCAATTTTGGATTAGTGGTTCAAAGCAGAAACAAACACATGTATATTTTGCCACTTTGTACAATCCTGGCAAATTTCTTAAGCTTAATCGACATTTATAAATCTTTAAAAACTTACACGTTATTTTTAGGCTATGGATGCTTGTCATATTAAGCATATTCCTAATTTAAATGTGTCTTCTTTGGTTGTCATGTACTGAAAGTAGTGTTGGCTTAGAATAGCACTACCCCATTTCTTCCGGTGGGTGTACGTAAAAGGTGACTAACGGTATTGGGGATTTTAAGGGATTTTTGGGCGATGTGGTTGGAGACCCATTACCAACAACCTTTACTTTACCATCTTTTCCCCACTCAACTTTCCAAAAGTGGCTGAGGAATTTCTAATTCCTTCGCTCTAGATACCCCTTCTCGGGATTTATAGCCGTGAGTATATGTATGTATGTATGAAAGTACCATCCATATTGGCTCTATATATCTCTTTGACAAATTTTATAGAAGGAAAAGATGGTTAATTATCAAAAGCAACTTAAAACCCGGAATACTTCAATCATAAACATAACATAACATAAACGTTCACGCCGTTTATCCCCGAAGGGGTTGGCAGAGGTACCAATACTCCTGAACTCACATGGCAAGCGCCATCTAGTTTCCAGAGAAGGTACCCACGTTTTGCTTAGACAGTGTACTCACGTGATAGGGGGCAGGCCTATCGCCGTTTTATACGAATACACTGTCACATGACTAAGTACAACTCAGCCATGTGGGTTTCCTCACGATGTTTTCCCTCACCGTTAACAACCATGATAAGTTAACCACACATATGACTTTAGAAAAGACAAATTGGTGTAGGCCCGTCCCAGGATTGGAACTCACGCCCTTCTGTTTTCGGGCGGGTGTTCTACCCACTGGACTGTCATGTCGCTACTTCAATCACTACTAAGAAAACTGCGGTAAGGATATATGGTAATGCTATTCTAAATTTGCATGTAAGTTTTTACATGTATTTGATTTAATTAATAAATACAAAAACATCGAATCAAAGAATCCCACGAAGGTCTAAGGTTCAGATGTAGTGACTCAGTACCAGACGAAGCACTGTGGGTAGGTGTCCCATAGGGTGCACCGACGACATAATGAAGGTGCTGGACGTCTATTAGCTGATGAAGAAGAAGAAGAAATACATTTATGTGCTGTAAATATGGCACAACAGATAAGTAACACAAAAATAATAATAACCAAACCAAAAGAAAAAAAAAGTTGAACAAAATATTTACAACTACAAAAAAAACAGTGAAAATGAAAAAAATAAATAAATACAATACCTTAAATGTTTACAAAGAAACATAAAATCAAATAGAGGAAATTATTAACAAATTAAAATGATAAACTAAAAAAAAACATTGTGCCATTGAACAGCGAAATGGCGCTGACTCAGCAAAAACTGCGAGGAGTTACCTCACAGCACTGATTTGATGATGGTATTTCGAATCATTGCTCAGTAAAAATATAATGTAGCATTTGTCTTCATGAAGATCATTACAGAAAACACTTTTATGGTTATGATACAATTACTTTTGCCTTAAAATATTACAGTATACATGAATATAAACCTCTTGTTACGGGATGAAGCTTTTTCCTTTTTTTTTAACACGCTTTTATTAGCTTCACCTGTATGTATGTAAGTATGTATGTATGCAAACAGTTCCTTTAAACTCGATTTTGACCCACTTTAAACGGACCGATTGAACTCCTGAACACTTATCGAGAATCAGGGACAATATAATAATTCCATATGTTCATTCCGCTATCCTGATTAGGGTCGCCAGGATTAAATAATTTCAAATAATTCAGTGCCATATTTTTCGTCTATCGAGCAACCCACACTTTTTCACAATAATACCAGTATTTTTTGTTCATTACCGTTTTCAGCTTATATTAGGAATTATTTTTCTCTTTTTAGTTTGATGTGCTTAAAAAGCGTGTTTTTTAGTTTTTTTATTTAAACTATATTTTTTAACGTTTCTTCTAAAGTATAAAATTTACGTAACATAATGCGTATCAGAGTCATAGAGTTCATTGTCCTTGAGCTTCAGTGGCTTCAAACACGAATACATTGGCTGAATCTTAACACAACTTTACCAAAAGAAAAACCAATTGATATATTGAATTTGAATTTGGAACATCAAGCTGTGTTCTCCAAGCGATTGGCGCGCTGCCACCAAACATTGCAAAATGGCGACCGGCGTCCTAACAAATGCATATTTATTATTAAAACAATGATAGTTGACGCATCCGCGTTTCTTGGACTATGTTTGTAATTGCTATTATTTATTAATCATGCAATTGTAATATTGTTTATTCGCTGAGTAATGGTGGTCGGTGAGCATACATTTCGCATCGTTAACTTTAATGTTCGTACTAGTGAGAATGAGAAGTATGATACTATTATATGTGTATTTGGATCGTATAATTTAACGTGTTTTAAATTAATGCACTGTAGGTTTACTTGGAATAGCTCTGTTGAATTCGTTGTATGGGTAGCACAAAAATAACTTTGTGGTTAAAGTTAAACTTATGATCATCTAGTCTGTCATCATTGCTAGCTTTTCTACTGTTTATACGCTGTGAACGTTTGAGTTTTCACATTAATCATGTTTGAGACGTTTCAAAACACAATAATAATAAACAAATATGTGTAATAAATAAGTAAGCGAGTAATTACAAAGCTCTTATACGCGGGTAGGCCACTTCTTTGTGATCGAACTCCCCTGGAACGAATCGATCAATTTTAACCAAACTGGCACAGTGATCGCTGTGTCGTAAGGGGTTGCATGTCGTGATTGAACCTACCATTGAGGATTAATCTCCTAAAAACCCTTACCTAACTCGCTCAGCTCAATTCATTTCAATCGCAATTTGCATTAAAGTCCTTATTTGAGTAAGTTCTTTAGATACTTTATTTTCCAGAATGATATGAAGCAAGAAAATCATGGGAAGTGTTTTAAAGGCATTGAAAAACAATCATACATACACACGTGCATACATATACTCACGGCCATTAATCCCAAAAAGGGGTAGCCAGAGCTTCAGAGCTAGAAACTCTTTAGCCACATTTGGAAGTTAATGGGGGAGAAGATGATAAAAATAAAGTATCGTTGGTGATGGGTCTCTAACCGCATCACCCAAAAACCACTTAAAAAGCCCTACACCCTTAGTCGCCTCTTACGACACCCGTGGGTAGAAAGGGGCAGTGACATTCTCAGCCGGCCCAAACGGCAATCATGAATATGGCAAAATTAAACACAATCATGATTATGCCAATATGAAATATAATACAATACTATAATAGCCTATACGCTAATAATTAAAATAATGAAAAGCCCTAGCCCTTTTAGTCGCCTTGTAAGATACCTATAAGATGATACTAGGCAGTGATATTCTAAGCCGATACCACACAAGTTTTCCTCTCTAAAATATATATAAAATCCTCAATGTAGCAAAAGACATAGCTAGTAATTCTGAAGGGCGACAATCAAGATAAAGCGTACTGCTTTTATTCTCCCCATTGTATGCTCTTTATATACATTGCAACTGTGCATATGCTGTGCATCTATTGACATGACATCTTCGTGATAAGTCAGTGTCGTTCCATTCGCTTCTCCTTTTATATATATGCTGCATTGGCAACCGACCAAACTCTTATTGCAGCGATTAACCCGTAATAAATAGCTTTTCGTTGTGGAATTGATTACAATGTTTACGTGTTTCACAGAGACAAATTATCTATCAGCGTCTTACGTTCAGTTCTTATTATTATAATGTTGAAAAATTAACCACTAATTTGATTATCTTAAGCAATTTTTTTTATGTTCGATTTCTTTCAAAGTTTTGGAATATTTGTTTTATCACTTTAGGAGGATCTATCTTTCAATAGTATAATTGTTTCGTATTGGGTAAATTGTCTATAAAGCCTAGGTATTGTGAATGATTGGTTTTCAACTACAAGGCTGACCTATATCATAAGGAGTCTATGATGTATTTGCGGCCACTGTCGTAAAATTAGGTAGCTTTTTGGTTGTTAAAACTTACTCAGAAATATTGTGGACAATATGTTATAAAAATAATTAAAATTATCATACAGCATTTGATTTAAAATAAATCTAGAATACATATACAGTACAGCAAGCTCGTTCACAGTTCAAGAACAATTCGAAGATAATCGCTTTTACCCATACAAAGAATCGAGATATCGATCTCAATCGATTCAGCCTGCCGACAAATCGATTCCTCCATTGCATTCGGACGCTGACAAATTACGCATTATTTTAGTTTATTGCGAACAAATTGAGTACTGCCAGTTTTGCAGAGTTTAAAAGTTTAGACTTTTAATTGGTTATTGCGATAATTATTGACCATGATTAATCTAAAAATTTAAGTCAATTCACGCAGCGTAAGCTTAGAATAACACTAATTAAATCGGGGCATATTTTGAGCAGTTTGGAAATTTTATGAGGTTGATAACATTTCGATCACAGAATTTATTTCCACATCTTTTCGCCTCTCATCATCCAAAACGGTTTGAACCTGAACATTACACCACTCTTGACACATTTCTACTTTCATGCACTCTATCAATTCCTCAGTAAAAAGTCAGTAATGCCTATGTTCACCAAATTAGACAAAAACATATCATTTCTCATTGAGTAAATATTGTGCTTCGGCGTAATGACACATGAACTTTGTCTACTTTTTTGTTTCACTGAAAAAAGTGTCTAGTGAACACATACATGCAAATACTCACGGCTATAAATCCCTAAAGAGATAGCCAGAGCTTCAAAATAATAATTCTTCAGTCACTTTTGTTACACAGTTAAGTGGGGGGAAATATTGTTAAATACCTCTTACCTTACTCCTTAAAGACCTCTTAAATACCCTTACTCCTACCGCATTACCGCATTGCACATTACTTTACAAGCCCCAAAACCCTTAGTCGCCTCTTACTATTACAAACAGGCAGAAATGAGGTAGTGCTATTCTAAGCCGACAATACACAGGATGTAAAGTGTTTACTGGAAATCTAAATAGCAGCTACTTTTCATTTCCCTAAGATAGGTATTAAAATAAATTTACACGCATATGCTCAAAATGGTAAAGAAATATTGAAAGCGGTTAGTTAAAGAAAATAGCGATAAGAAAGCTACTTAAAGCTTCCGTAAATGTTGTCAGTAAGATAAATATTAAATGCACTCTTTCTCATTAACGTTTTGGTTAGAAAATCGATTTTTAATGTAAGTAGTATTTAAATGAGAAACTGATTTAGTACATATTTGTTTAAATGAATGTTACGACATGCAACATACACAGTGATTTGAGTAATAGGGCTGCCTACTGTCTATATATTTTACATATAGATAAGTTTTTACTCTAAAATGGTCACGGTAAAGAATGGTCAAAACTGAGTGTGCCGTCAGTTTTCTTCGCAACTAAATAGATATGCTAGGTAGGTACACTTTTTAGGGTTCCGTAGCCAAATGGCAAAAACGGGACCCTTATAGATTCGTCATGTCTGTCCGTCTGTCCGTCCGTCCGTCCGTCCGTATGTCACAGCCAGTTTATTCCGAAACTATAAGAACTACATTATTGAAAATTGGTGCGTAGATGTATTCTGTAAACCGCATTAAGATTTTAAAATAAAATCTAAAAAAAAACCAAAATTTTTAGGGTTCCCCATACCTAGAACTGAAACTCAAAATTTTTTTTTTCATCAAACTTATACGTGTGGGGTATCTATCAAAAGGTATTTGAAAATGATGTTGAGGTTTCTTATATCATTTTTTTCAAAACTGAAAAGTTTGCGTGAGAGACTTTTCCAAAGTGGTAAAATGTGTGTCCCCCCCCCGTAACTTCTAAAATATGGGCATGATAAAACTGAAAAAAATATATGATGTGTATTACTATACAAACTACTAACGAAAATTGGTTTGAATGAGATCTAGCCAGTAGTTCTATTTTGAAACGATATAAATCAAATTACTTATCTAATTTATTAATTTCACTGAAATATATAACAATAATTTTACTATAACAGGCCTTATAGTAAATCAGTGATAAGTAAATAACATTTTAAACCAAACATTTTAAACTTGTATATTACTATATTACCTACCTGCTGCTAGTGCTGCTACGGAACCCTTCATTAGCGAGTCCATCTCGCTCTTGGCCGCTTTTTTTTTCCTCTTTACAACCAAAAGTAGCAGAAGTATCGCTTTCATTTTAACTCTTGCAACTACTTTTGGGAATAATAAAATCCTATAGGTTGAATTTAAATAATAATACTAAAAAAATAGAGGTCATCCAGTGATCAAAATTCGACTTCAACTCCTTGTCAATTTCAGTAAAACTATTAATAAATAATACCTAAAGCAAATAAAATTGTTTACTGTTAATTTAACCACAGACTCTGGTAATAAATAAAATTGAATATTTGTATGTGAATCAATTCGAATACTTGGTAGTGTGTGATCTTTAATGTGTTCAGCTTATAATGAGGATACTATTTAATAAACATATAGCCAATTTAGTATTTAAAGAAGTAAGCAGCGATTTACATACTCCTTCGATTCACTTAAAAATAAAAATAAAATAAAAATTATATAAAATGAAATCACTATCTATCCTTTATGTACCTAATTAAGCGTGATGATGTTTCTTCTGAAATTTTTTAGTTTTCTACAGATGAAATATACTATTAAATTGTTTTAGTGGTTTTAGAACCTATTCATTTCAGACCATAGACCTGCAAACATACAAACAAAATTTACTTATCTATAATTTATATACATAGATATACCAGCAGAACAGTGCATGCCAACCCTACTACAGCTCGGCCAACACACGCGCCGCTATCGGCGATCAAAGAGGCCGCGGCAATGCGCGGGCGCATGGTTCACTGCATCGCCTGTTAGGGCTGCCAACTAAGCAAAAAAATTAGATGAAAAATATTATTTTAATTATAACCTTTCAGCTTATTTTGTTTTTAATTATTCTGTTTTCCCTACATAAGATATTAATTTGCTATTATATATAACATGATAAAATAATATATCACCATAATGTAACATCCAAGACTAAGAAACAATCATTTATGCTACTTGCATAAATGTCGCTATCAGCGGGGATCGAACCCACAACCTCCGAGAACCCGAAGAAGAACCGAGAAGTTAGTCGCCTATCCACTCGACCACGGACGTCGACAAATACCCTTATTTACTCTGCCAGCAGTGGTTGAGTTACTGATGAGTTAAATCAATCACTACCCCCACTCTATTAAGGACTTTAATTGTAAGTAAAGTGTTTAAAAAAAGTTATGCCCTTTGTTAAAACACCTAAAACAATACATAGCTCGTTGAAAATATGTTTAACTCAAAAGTGTTTAATGCAGAACTGGCTTAGAATAGCGCTACCCCATTTCTTCCGGTGGGTGTACGTAATAGGCGACTAACGGTATTGGGGATTTTAAGGGAATATTGGGCAATGCGGTTGGAGACCCATCACCAACAACCTTTATATTACCACCTCTTCCCCACTCAACTTTCCAAAAGTGGCTGAGGAATTTCTAATTCCTTGGCTTTGGCTAACCCTTCTAGGGATTTATAGCCGTGAGTATATGTATGTATGTACAGAACCCTAACCATTTTGGAAGGTTGGTTAAATTGGCTAAACAGTGTTGTTCCTGTTAATGAATAGCGCTTCCACGAAAACAGAATAAAGACGCTGCTTTACCTCGAGAGCTGATCGAGATAACTGATACGTTTTGTTGCTACGTGAAATTCAGTTAATTGATTAATTTATCGCTTCGAAACTAGCTGAGCTTATCTTTGGGTATACGTTATGGTCATTAGTAGAGGAATTCTGAGAGATATTCATATTAAAGGATTAAAATTTGGTTTCTTCACTCCTTTGATGTAGTAAGCGATAGTCACAATAATAAATATATACGGACATATTATACACCGATCAAATTAGCCCCAAACTAAGTTAAACTTGTATTATGGAATACTAACTCAACGATATATTTAATATTATATAATACACATATAAATAATATCCAAGACTAAGAACAATCAATTTATGCTCATCACATAAATGTTGCTCTTAGCGGGGATCGAACCCGCAGCCTCCGGACCGAGAAGCTAGTCACCTATCTACTCGGCCACGGATGTCGTTATTATATGTAGAGGCATAATATATAAATTCCTAAAGGAATGATAGAGGCACTAATTGTTCAAACCAACATGTACAAACGTGCTGAAATATAACCAAGTGTAACTCAGACGTCTGAGACAACATCTTCACATTTAAACAACATTAATAATCCCACATGTGACTTACGAGAAAAATACTGTAGGCCCAGTTCAAAATATAGGTAAAAAAATATCATACATACATTTTTTTATACATTTACTCACGGCTAGCCAGAGCTTCAGAACTCGTTATTCGTCAAGCACCTTTTGGAGTTGATTGGCGCAAGTTTAACATAAGGGGTAGTTGGTGATGTGTCTTCAGCCACATTGGAAAACAGTGTTTCTTCTTTGCTGTGTAGTGTCGGCTTAAAATAGCACTACCCCATTTCTTTCGGTGGGTGTACGTAAGAGGCAACTAACGGTTTTGGGGCTTTTGAGGGATTTTTGGGCGATGCGGTTGGAGACCCATCACCAACAACTTTTATTTCACCATCTTTTCCCCCACACAACTTCCAAAAGTTGCTTAGGAATTTCTGATTCCTTAGCTCTGGCTACCCCTTCTAGGGATTTATAGCCGTGAGTATATGTATGTATGTATGTATGTTTCTTAAAGTTTCGATACCCTCAGTTGTTTTATGACGCCCACAGTAAAGAATGGGTTACCACTATTCTTAGCCAATATTCGTACTTCACACCCGAAAACAAATTATACGATATTTTTGCAAGTAGTATTTTTTCTGAATAATTTTTTATGTGAAAATTAAGTCTGTCTAATATGTTTCAATAGTTTCAAAGTCCTTTTGTCACAACGTCAATCAATATTACAGATTGCTATTGAATAATTGATAATAAAAGTAAATCACTGACCATCCTTAACCATTTTTATATCGGTTAGGAATAATATTTGGTTTTTTTGTTATCTGTAATATCAGATATCTATACGAGTATTTGCCGTGTAGTGTCGGCTTAGAATAACATTACCCCTTTCTACCCGTGGGTGATCGTAAGAGGCGACTAAGGGTATAGGGGCTTTTTAAGTGGTTTTTGGGCGATGCGGTTGGAGACCCGTCACCAAAAACATTTATTATTACCATCTTTTCCCCAATCAACTTCCAAAAGTGGCTAAGGAATTTCTCATTCCAAAGCTCTGGCTACCCCGTTAAGGGATTTATAGCCGTGAATATATATGTATGTATGTATATAAGGACAAGACAGTGACAGTGAATAAATGATTGTTGCATGAGTGTTATGATTGCAATGATGACTGACTCACACTATGAATCATTGGGTGACTAGTCTTCATGAGTATGTAGATGAAAATGGATAAAATCGTTTGTCTGTTTGTCATGTCGTTAAAAAATGTCTTTTATAATTTATATTTTGTTATAATTGTATTTTGTGTTTTTATGTGACTAATTTACAGCAGTGTTCTTATTATCTTTATCAAAAATACTAATAACGGTCTTTTTTTAATACTGCCCAGGTGAAAACATCATTGATCATTCAAGATCCTCACAGCCCATATATGTCCCCCTAAAGGGGCTAGAGCCTACTACATATTATATAGGGTGATTTGGCGGGTTCGCAGACTAACGACTAATACCTTGATAATAGCCGGGACCGACGGCTTAACGTGCCCTCCGCTCCATATTCAAGATACTGCGAAACAATAAAAATGATCATGGAAAAACTAAATTTCCGTGAATTAACACACAGCATTAAATAAAGCTGAATAAACATATGCAGCCGATGACAAAATCTAGTAAATAGTAAACTCCCGCTGTTTATTTCGGGTTCCTCGGGTCTGTATTTCCTTATAAGATATGACAATACGCAGTGTCAGTATTATATCAAAAAGTATATATTAGTTGCGCATAGGCTGTTATTGTTAGTTTTACCAATGTTTAGATCTAATAATTAAGTATTTCATTTACTCAAAATTATAAGTCTGCAAAGAGATAGCTAATTTAAAATGAGAGTCCGAAGCTGCTCCAGAATATTCAGTGGGATAAAAGGCTATCATAATAAACATTTGTTAGTAATTGTTTTCTGACTACCAAATTCACCATACATATACATACATATACTCACGGCTATAAATCCCTAGAAGGGGCAGCCAGAGCTAAGGAATTAGAAATTCTACAGCCACTTTTGGAAGTTGCGTGGGGAAAAGATGATAAAATAAAGGTTGTTGGTATTGGGTCTCCAACCACATCGCCCAAAAATCCCTTAAAAAGCCCCAATACCGTTAGTCGCCTCTTACATACACCCGCCGGAAGAAATGGAGTAGTGCTACGCAGACGCTACACAGCATCACCAATCACTTAAAAACCCCAGTTATATCTGTCGCCTTATAATTCTCCCGACAGATATGGGATAGTGCTAGTCCAAGTCCATATTACACGTACCAGATAGTTTGAGTTATCTTAACTAAATATTTTCGATAGTTTTTATAAAATCCCAATGATTGACACACTAAGGTTGGGCTTAATAGTTTATAATTCGTAAATAAATATAGCTGAAAAGAAAATGATGAGGTAATTCAGTTAAAACCAGTCGCGTTCTGCGTTGATTAATTTGGGACATGTGGAAAAATGACACGTTGGCCGCGACACGAAATATACGCCATCCAGAAATATGTCCAACTATCGCTACAGCGGAGGTACAGTAACTTTGATGTTATTATTCTTCGGTTTTTTTTTGTGCACGGGATTGAATAGTTTCTTAAGAGACATTTATGTTAATTGCTGCTTTTTATAATGCATAATATGAGACATACAAAATGATGAGTTTAACTTTACGTAAAATACACTAATGCGTGTATTCTCGGGTGTAATCCCAAAAAACTAATGTAAGCCTATTTAAAGGTAAGAGTGGGGAATAGATGTTGGCTTTTACTTCGTTGTCGGTTTCTAAAGATATCGCAGAACATTAAACTTTATGTTATCTTTTTCCTTAAATAAATATAAATTATATTAAAACATTAATAGCGGAAATAAATAATGTAACATATTTTACAATACCAATTTTAGTTGATGACAACTTAAGTGCCAAAAAAAAAAAAGTCAAAAAGTTTATTCTTCAAAATTAAGTTAAAAACTAACATTTTTTGAACGTCAAATGTTTTAAAATTTATCATTAGTCCGTTGCTTCGGAAGGTGTTCGTAAAGAGAAGAAGCAACAAAGAAACTCTTTACATTCACATTTTTTCATTTTTTCAAAACATGGTTTGTACAATTTCAGTTTATTAACATGTTTTTACTTTATAAAAGATTTTCTATGCGACACAACCAAACGCTTGTTTGACATAATAAAAATAAATTGTCCATCACAAAAAACCAATCACATAACGTGAGAAGAAGAAAAATCCTCACCAGACAATTATTCCTGGGAATAACGAGGGAAGATTTATAGCTTTACGGACACGGTCATGTGCGCGTTGGGTCCTTGTCGTTTAAAAAATCTTGAACACTGTAGTAAGATTTCTTTAAAAGCATTGCTTTAATTGCCTTTTTAAAAGATGCCACAGGCAATTCCAACATGTCAGAATGAAGTTTGTTGAACATATGGAGGGATAGTCCCATAAAGGAGTTACTTACTTTATTAAGTCTCCACTTCGGTACGTTAAGTTTGTCCTTATTTCGAGTGTTAACAGTATGCCTATCACTAACTTTACTAAATTGACATATATTCTTTTTAGCATACATTAAATTCTCAAATATGTATTGGCAAGGGACAGTTAAAATGCCAATATCTTTAAATTTTTCGCGCAACGAATACCTCGACCTCAACATATAAATAGATCGGATAGCTCGCTTTTGTAAGACGAAAACTTTATGAACATCAGCCGCTTTACCCCATAATAAAATACCGTACGACATAATACTATGAAAATAACTGAAATAAACAATGCGAGCTGTTTCTACGTCTGCTATTTCTCTAATCTTACGCACGGCATACGCTGCTGAGCTCAGCCTTTTAGAAAGTGTTAGTATATGGGGTCCCCATTGCAACTTAGAATCGATTATTATCCCTAGGAATTTTGTCTCTTTCACTAATTCTACTTTTTCACTATCAATAACAATATTGTTTTCAACTTGCCTAACATTCGGTAAAGTAAATTTAATACATTTAGTTTTTTTGGCATTTAGAACCAGGTTATTTACAGTAAACCAATGCAATACCAGTGAGATAGCTTTATTTACGTCGTCAAGAGATGTAGAGGATCTCGCTACATTAAATATTAAAGATGTGTCATCTGCAAACATAACTATCTCAGAATACTTTTGTACCATAAATGGTAAATCATTAATGTAAATCAGAAACAGTAATGGGCCAAGTATAGAACCTTGAGGAACGCCCATTTCTATTTCCGATCCTTCCGACGTGGTTCCATCTAATCATCCAGCCAATACACAACATATTTATAATACACTATATTAAAAGTAAGTAATCGCTTAGTTTATATTATGTCAAATCCGTGGCGTTTATATAATATGCTATACTCATAGTGCTTTGAAGTGTCAAAAATGTATTTGTTATTTGTAGCATGAAATCAGCATCCCAGAGAATACACCTGTGGCTATTCACATCTGTGGCTAATTTTTTTCAAAATCGTATACTCATGAAATTACTAGCCATAGCATAATTTTTGCATCGTTTCTAATAACTATAACACTAACTATAACTATAACACTATATCATATACATTACATACTACACTTATCTACATAAAGCTTCTCAGCACCATCCTAGAATATAAAAAAACTGACCACAAGAAGATAAAACTACGTCTCGGAAACACATTTTACTACTCATATCTTACCTACATCACCCTTTTTTTTCATCAGTATTTTATAAAAAAAATAGGTATAGTATTTGATCAAAAGATAGTAGTTTGGTATCTTTACCTCCGCTACCCCAGAAATGATGTTACGCTGTCAGCATACCTCTCTCCAGGGAAATATAGGTGAGCGGTGCCGCACCTCCAGCCGTAATTTATTAACAGGTTAAATTTCTAATTAAACATCGCCCCTTAGTTTTTTGACTGCTGCTGACTCATAACTGTGTCAGTCTTGGGTTGAACTTGCAGTCTGAGAACTTATACACTTTTTAAACTCTCGCGGTTTGTAGACATTATATATAATAAAAATCGGGATTGACCAGCGAATATTTTAAATCACTTACGTGATATGTTTGCCCGACGTTTCGGCACACCTACTGGTGCCGTGGTCACGGGCTGACTCGTCGTTCTGTTCTACCCAAGTGTGTCGTAAGAGGAGACTAAAGGTGTGGGGCTTTTTAAGCGGTTTTTGGGCGATGCGATTGGAGACCCATCATCAACGATACTTTATTTCTACCATCTTGTCCCCTATCAAACTTTAAAATGTGCCTGTTAAAAGTTTTTTGCTCTAAAATATGGCTACCTCTTCTTTATGGCCTTGAGTATTATGTATGTACGTATGTGTGGATGTTTAATGAAAATATAGACTAGATATTCTTGATAGTAAGTCCATTTCGACCATGCAATGAGGTCTTACGAAGCGTACAGCTTTTGAAGGGATTAATTAGTAGACAGTATATTCACGCCGTGTTTCATTGAAGGCGCTGCACAGATTGTTATGCCGCCGGTGACCTGGTGTTCGTGATATTATATTCGTTATTAATTAATTATATTAAAAGCATTTAGAATAGTTAGTCTGTTTGTTAATTTTATTATTTGTGTTTACGATTTTATTATTGGAAGTTATTTTTTCTTTCTTTAAGCTGTAATAGAATGTTTAGTTGAACAATATAAAATTAAATATGATTTTAGGTACCTCGATGTCGATTTTGACGACGTGGTGGACACAAAGACCCTAATTGATCGGCAACCGAACCCTAAAAAGGTCTAAAGAAGGCGAAACAAGAAAAATATTTCGTTAGAAATGCACAATTATTCATGATGGATTACCTTCACTAGAACTTTAAAGAAAACCCATTAGAAGAAGCAGGAGGCTATAGCCTTAGCCACTTCACGGGAATGTGTGCTAATTTTGTTGTTAATAAAACTCATTTGATATTAACATGTTTGGGACTGTAACATAAAATCCTGACAAAATATAAAATAAATAAAATATGATAAAAGGCTGTGATAACATAAAATCACATTATTCAACATTTCCTCCCCATCTTTTGGATGGTAAAAGGTGCAAATTATTTAAACCATAGATAGAGGATTAGGGATTCCAAGAAAATAATAATATGATTGCTTCAATACCTTTACTCAACTAACACGCCTTCTCTGGCGACTATAAAGAGAGGTGCTAGCGATTGAAAGAGTTTTATTTGAAACAGGCCGTACACCGCATTGAAATATTATAAGCCGAAAAATAACATCATACATACATACATATACTCACGGCTATAATTCCCTAGAAGGGGTAGCCAGAGCCAAGGAATTATAAATTCCTCAGCCACTTTTGGAAGTTGAGTGGGGAAAAGGCGGTAAAATAAAGGTTTTTGGTGATGGGTCTGCAACTGCATCGCCCAAAAATCCAATAAAAAGCCCCGATACCCTTAGACGCCTCTTACGACACCCGTGGGTAGAAAGGGGTAGCGCTATTCTAAGCCGGCACTACACGGCAAATAACCGAAAAAATAACTATGTAATAATTGCCATTATGATTAACGGCAGAGAGAGTCATATAAGTTTGTCGTTAAAAAAGTATCTTTAAACAATATCTATCATTTTTGGTTACCGACAAAAAACTGTGGTATCAATTTGACTCACATATTTTTGGTTTTGGGAAAATATATTGAGTTCGAATTTAAAACCTTATTTTCTTATATAACCTTATCACATCTGGATTATTACTTTATAAGTTATAAATTCTGGAATAACACTGGAATTCAATTAGTTTACAAGCACAGTTACATTTATTATTGTATATGGTTATTATTGTAGTGGAACTCCCTTTCAATAATGTCTTTACTATCTGGTTTTATGAAACAAGTTTAAAACCAAATCTATTAAGTTTTGTTGTCCTCTAAAGTTACATTTATATCTTCTTGTTAGTGACTATTCAGAGGGGCAAATCTATGAGCCTTGTTGTATACTTGTCCGCATATAATTGTAAATAGCTTGATTGTGTACGGTTGAGTTGGCAGCAGAAATCTTATTTATAAGCAGAATAATTTAATTTAATATAAAAATGTTGAAAAGCAAAGTTTTCAATAAGGTTGGATGTCCTGTCATGTAACTTACGCCAATATGTATTATTAGTTTACTACTTATCCTAAGTTTACAGGGCTTTGCCCTTTTTTAGGGAGTAGGCTTTATGTAGTAATTGTAAGTTGTTTTTGATTTTGAATAAACATTTTTTTTATTTTTTTAAGCCCTATAAGAAATTTATTTAACGACAAATCTAGCATCTTTTCTAAGTGCGAAAAACATTTCTTTTTTCATTAGTTTAAAAAAAAACAGTCATACATATCTTAACCAAACACCCTCAAAACGAGAGCATATCGTTTGTATTACGTTTTTTAGGATTCCGTACCAAAATGGTAAAATAAGCTATCACTAAGTCTTTGCTGTCTGTCTGACCTTCCGTTTGTCACCAGGATGTATGGACCGTCAAAGTTTACACTTCCAAAATGTATATACATACATATGATCACGGCTTTAAATTTTAAAGAAGGACTAACCAGAGCTCTAGAGAATTAAATATCTTGGCCATTTTTGGGTCTGGAATTTATTAAATTTAATGTAATTAGTTTCACATTTATTCGTTTAATTTAATGTTATGTATTAAAGTGCAAAACCCTTCATTTGCCAGTCCGACTCGCAATCTGACATTTTTTAACAGTTAAACTATTAATAGTCCATTTTCTAATATCTATAAGGAAGATGTAAACGATACGGAGTACTTGCATGTCCGTACTTTAGAAATTTCTTACAAGCCATTAAAGATAATTCACGGAACCAATCAATTGGCTAATCACTCTCCATATCTCCATAACACCGACTATTCATTTCAGAAACGCTACAGAATATCGCGGAATGTAGAAATACCAACTTAATGACTATAAGTGAAGGGCTTCATGTTATTTATCTTTACATATCTGCTAGAGAATGGCTAAAATACTAAGTATATTTTATAATAACTTGCGATTTAACTGTTCTGCTGCTCGAGTATATTAAATTTTATTACTCAAAACGAGATAATTAGTATGTATCTTACTTAATACGTCCTTTGTATTGGACGTTATTTGTATAAACTTACTTTATTAAGTCAATTGATGACAAAAATAATAAATATATTACCAAATCATATGCTCAACGATACTTTATTACTGCCATCTTCTTCCCTATTAACTTCCAAATGTGGCTGAGGAGCTTCTAGCTCTGAAGCTCTGGCTACCCTATTTCGGGATTTATGGCGTGAGTACTTTTGCAATTGATCATGCTATGGCCATATTATCTTAGATTTAGAAAAGAAAGGAACATACATACATATACTCACGCCTGTAGTCTCCATTGGGGTAGCCAGAGACTACCATCGATCACCATTGCACGATCCTGAGAAACCTCAATATTTTCATACATGCTCTTTCATTCTTCATACTTCGGACCTGACTTTTTGAGCACACTCTCTATTTGGTTGTGTCCTCCGATGTCGACCTCTACTAACATTAGCTACCACATTGGTTATTTAGATCACTTTCACCAATTTACGGGCATTTTCTCCTTATTCATATTCATATTCATTTATTCATTATAACAATATTACATCGTCTTTGAATTATAAAACTAACTTAATACTAACTTAAAAACTAAAAAATATTTACAATAAGTATCACAAAATATTAATAAATAAATTTGATAAAAAAATATTAAAAAAGAGAATATAAATTAAAATTTTGTTTGGAATAACGTAAATGTCAATCACACAAATCTTAAAGTAATAAATTTTTAAATGTCATTTTCAATAAAAAAAATTAAAATAGTGTGATAATATCCGTCAAAATAAATCTTATTTCATATAAAAACATACTACTATCATTATTCAAAAACTACTGATCTAACTCCGTCAAATCGTATAGACATTTGTTATCAGATACCATGGTTTTGGTTTTATCCACATTCAATCGTTTCCCCTCTCGAATTTGGTTAGTGACTTTCAAATTCTGAGGCCATAGCTATTCCTTAACTTGGATTTTCAGCCGTTAGTGTGTGTAGGTAGTTAAGTAGGTTCACGTGACAGCGTAGTTGTACGAAGTAGCTAAGCTTATATTTTTTCTATATAAAGGTAGATCGTGTCAGTAAAAATAATAATAATAATAATATCGGAGATACATCCTAAAGGACGGTACCACAGACATCTGTCGAGCATGTGGCCGTCCCGGAGAGTCACTTAGGCATGTTATTTCCGGTTGTTCGGCTCTTGCTAACACTGAGTACTTGCACAGACACAACCAAGCAGCCAAAATCCTGCATCAGGAGCTCGCTCTGAAATACGGACTCTTGCAACAGAGGCTGCCGTATTACAAGTATCTGCCGGAGCCAATCCTAGAAAACGACCGTGCCAAAATCTATTGGGACCGATCCGTTATCACGGACAGGACTATTCTAGCGAATAAGCCTGATATCGTGGTATGGGATCGGTCGCAGTCGAGGGTATTTCTAGTGGATGTCACTATCCCTCATGACGAGGGTCTCGTGAAAGCCGACACCGAGAAGCGTCGGAAATATCTCGATCTGGCTCACGAGATCACTGACATGTGGGGTGTGACTTCGACAGAAATAATCCCAATTGTTTTGTCCGCGAACGGGTTAATTCCAACCAGCCTCGCGACCAACTTGAGGCGGTTGGATTTCTGTGGCGTGTCGGTTCCAGCACAGATGCAGAAAGCGGTGCTGCTCGATACGGCTCGGATCGTCCGTCGGTTCTTGAACCTGACTCCCTGACCCCGACCGACTGTGCTCTTGTCGGGGAGTACCGCCTCTCCCATTTAAAATTCTAATATTCTGTTTCGGCCATGGGAGAGGCGAGAAACAAAAATGTTTTCCGAATAATAATAAAAACTATTTATTGCACATCACAAAAAAACGACAATTACAAAAAAAAGATCGGTACAAAAGCCAAAGTACAACTGGCGGTCTTATCACTAAGAGCGATCTCTTCCAGACAACCCATGAATGGAAAGATTTGCTGGATTAAAAACATGTTCGGTAGATGTCCAATAAATTAAACTGATTTGCTTAAAAACTAAAATTATTCGTCAAACTATTATCTATCTATTTTAAATATTACTAAATATTTATTAAGTTCTAAAACACTTACATATAGTATTCCATAAAATAAATAATATTCAATAAATACAAATATGATGTGGTTTCAAACCGAGTGGAGGGCGGGAGGAAGTTTTAGAAAATCTCATAGCTTTTAATAATTTTAAAATAAAGTGTTCAGTTAAAGCCCTGTTTATTTCTTTGTGACAAGGAGCTACTAAAGTTTCATTACATTATGGTAAGCTGTAGATTATGAACCAAGTTTAACTTTATTCAGTATGCTTCTATCCTCAGTGACTATAAAAGCTAATACTATGTCCTTTGTACCGTTATTCTCTTTTCATCACCTAAGGAATAAATATGGTTCTGCTATTTAAACCGACTAAATACCATACAAAATAACAATAGCAGTTTACCGTGTAGTACCGGCTTAGAATGTCACTACCCCTTTCTACCCACGTCGTAAGAGGCGACTAAGGGTGTGGGGCTTTTTAAGTGGTTTTAAGGCGATGTGTTCGGAGACACAACGATACTTATGGCCGAGAATTTTCTAGCTCTCAAGCTCTGGCTACCTCTTTTTGCCATTTATGGTCGTTAGAATATGTATGTATGTATTTAAAACCGACTAAATAACATAGCAATAAATCTAACAATAATCAGTGGTCCAACTGGTTAGCGATGGAAGCTCGTCCTAGATATTATAATGTAAAATATACACTTAAAATATGAACAGGGCGTTGATTTGTTTCTGTTATTCAAATGATATATTTATTTGATGTCGCTGCCCACACACAACAGCTCTTGAGCAACTCCACTTACAGTTTCTATGGGGTTACGACAGAATTGTTATTATGATATAAATCGAATCATTTATTGAGAATGAATGGAACACAAAATATCTTTTTCAACGTTGATCATATAGTGACTTTAATACCATTAAAGATACAATATGACTTACACATTAAGACCAAAAAGAAAGTGTGCTCAAAAAGTGCGCGTGTGCGCATCGGTAGCTGACAATCACTAAGCTGACGCCAGTAAGGTGGTTAGAAAAACAAACATAACATAACATAACATAAACGTTCACGCCGAATATCCCCGAAGGGGTTGGCAGAGGTACTAATACTTCTGAACATCACGTGACTCACCTGGTGTTCAGAGTACCCACGTTTTGCATGGACAGTGTACTCACGTGATAGGGGGCAGGCCTATCGCCGTTTTGTACGAATACACTGTCACATGACTAGGTACTACAAATCAGTCATGTGGGTTTCCTCACGATGTTTTCCCTCACCGTTAACAACCATGATAAATTAACCACACATATGTCTTAGAAAAGACAAATTGGTGTTGGCCCGACCCGGGATTTGAACACTAGTCGCTTGCACGTTAACCGGTGTTCTACCCATTGAGCTATCACGTCGTTTTTTCAAGAAAAACAAAGGAAAGAAGAATTTCGCATCAATAGTCATTTGACACCAAAGCTCAATTGGCAAAGCCACCGGGGCGTTGACCAGGATGTCGCGGGTTCGATTCCTGCTAGTGTCGAAAAAAATTTGCTTCGAAAATTTTTGCACATAAAATATTTTTTTTCCTAAATTTATAGTAATAATTTTAAAATTTCATTTAATGAAAATCGTAGCTAATTTCTTGAAATGATGAGGAACCTCCTTCCTATTTTAACTCTTTATTCTAAAGCCATATGTGAGAAATCCCAACGGGCTGTCAACAGAAATTTAAAATATTTTATTATAAAAAACATATTTACTAAGGTCATTACATTATAACCTCGGCATTATCAAGATCTACCTATTTTACTATATGGCATAAAGGGATCAGCCAAAATCGGCGATACAGGTTTACAATTCATCCATCTGATAAGGGGAAATGATGGAAAAATAAAGTCAATCACCCAACAATAACTTACGTGGCCAAAGATAATATGAATATAGAATTTGTTTTACTATGTAGGTCATATTTTCATAAGCATAGATCAGAACTCAACGTTATAAATAATCACCAACTGTTTTGCAGATGGTACAACCACTTAATCAGAAAAAGGCGTCACTAAAATGAATTAAATTATGAAATGGCATTAAAGTTTTTGAAACAACAGTCACAGATATAAATGATCTTGGAAAATGTCCGGAATATTTATTGAAGACGGATGCAGCTCATCAGAGTATCCGAGATGAAATGGTCCCGAACAGATTTCACAGTTTTCACTTCTGACCGCCCAAAAAATAAGGTCAATGGACTTCCGTTATCAGCTGGTGACTTACTACGAGAGTTAAAACTGTCTAAACTGGAATATTATGGTAAAATATTGTTTTATTAAGCTCTGTAGTGTTGGTTTAGAAAAGCACTAAACCATTTCTTCCCGCGGAATTTTATTGATGACATAGTGTCAGGGGCTTTTTAGACAAACGTTTTGGTGTCGTAAAAGACGACTTTATGTTATCGTTGGGCGAAGTGGTTTGTGACCATATATACATGTTTTACATAAATACATAAACGTTCACGCCGTTTATCCCCGAAGGGGTTGGCAGAGGTACCAATACTTCTGAACTCACATGGCAGCGCCATCTAGTTTCCACAGATGGTACCCACGTTTTGCTTAGACAGTGTACTCACGTGATAGGGGGCAGGCCTATCGAATATACATGAAAAACCTATTCATGTTTACTTAATATTAATTTCCTAACTCCACAAAACGATGGCAACCCTTTTCTATGATTTTGTGTAAACTTTCTATTTTAACTACAATAGTATATTTCATCGTAAAAAAAAAGATAATCTACGGCCATAATAACAATACATCAATAATTATAACGATTATTATGTTTTTATTGCCACACCCTAACTGGGTTCTTATAGAATAGAATAGAAAAATATGGAAAAACATTTACAAATACACAGAATGAATTAACAAAAGTACAATTGGCGGTCTTATCACTAAAATCTCTTCCAGACAACCTTTGAATGGAGAGGTCAATAAATTAGAGTCATGTGAGATAGATGTACAACAACTTACTATACTACTTAATTCCTATATATAGTTTTGTATATTAGTTACATAGGTATTAATATTTCCATATGTTGCGATGAATTATTACGTTATATTTAAAATGCCGGTTCAGATTTAAGATACAAAGAATATGTTAATAAAAAGAAGTATTTATTTACACAACAAAAATTGCATTGTTTCAGGTCCGATCTATTATGGCATCCTTTATTCCTTTTCCTTATTGAAAGAAGAAAGAAATAAAGAAAGAGAGCATTTATTCACAACAAAAGGAACACTTTAAATACTAGAAAGTCATCTAAAATGAAAAAGTTAAAAACAAAAATATCAAATAATAATTACAACAAAACAAATTGTTTTAGATATTTAGTTACTATTTAACGGTTAGTAGTAGTTAGTTGTTTTTAAATATAATTATGTTTTTTTTTATTATTATGTGAATGTTATTTTTTTAAGAGTTTCCGTTAATATTATTTATACTGTGATAAGTTAGAAATAATGCTAGTATGTTATGTAATTGTATAAAAGTGTATCTTAAAAGAAAATAAATAAAATATACTTAAACAAATAAACTTATCACTTTAGTGCCCTTATCTGAACTGGTCACTGACTCAGCATAATGCTACCGATCTGTTTAGAACTAAAACCATTTATTTTGTAGTACACTATAATTGTATTGTGTTTAATTTTTGAATAAATTACATACATACATACATACATATACTCACGGCTATTAATCCCTGGACGGGGTAACCAGAGCTAAGGTATTAGAAAATCTTGAGCCACTTTTGGAAATTGAATGGGGAAAAGATGGTAAAATAAAGGTTGTTGGTGATGGGTCTCCAACCGCATCGCCCAAATAGATCCCTTAATAGCCCCAATACCGTTAGTCGCCTCTTACGTACACCCACCGGAAGAAATGGGGTAGTGCCGGCACTACACCGCCAATTCTAAGACACTACAGAAATAATTTATTATTTTATCAAATACACAGTAGTCACCCAGGGTTGGCATTATGCGCTATTGCTTGACTGAGTTTAAGCGAAGCGGCTTATTACTGGGTTAATTACTTAATTAGCGCAGTCTTTCTTCCACCTTTAAAATAATTTTTGTCACACCAAAATGGTACGGTTAGCAAGTGAATCTCTTATTTTACTAATAAAAATAGTTGCTGTATAATGTCAGCTAAAAATAAGATTAACTCTTTTCTTTCTCTGGTTGTCGTAAGTGGTGATTTGGGTAAATGATAATTTTAAGTGATATTTGTGCGTAGTGGCTGGAGACTCATTACCAACATTTTTTTATCGTACAATCCTTTCCCAACAAAGCTTGCAAAAAGAGCTAACGAAATATCAATTCTGAAGATCTGGTTTTTTGGCATTTATAGCCCTGACTACATGTACAAAACTAAAAGTTAATTCCATGAATGTAATCTCAGTTACTCGTAGTTTAAGTAAAACATACCAATAGAAAAAGTATTTTCTATTTTAATGTTACTTGTTGAGCATATTTATTATTATAAGTATAGAAAGTGACTGTTGTGTCCAGCTGTAATTGAAACTTAAACGAAGAGTGCTCATTATTAGTTTATATTTAATATATGTCTTAGTCTTAGCTCTGTAATTGTGTCATATCTGAAGATTTTGTTAACTGGTGTTCCGACACATTTGTTAAGAGAGATGATAGAGGTACTGTTATTTCTAAACGCGATGTAGCCTTTTATTCAGAAAATCAATACTAAGTACAATTTTAAGTTAAAATGAAAGTATCCCATATTTTGCCTCAATGTCATTTGTTTAAAAGATTAAATCTTGCTTATCGGTCTAGATAACGTATCGTGTAGACGATAAGAGGGTTCAAATCCCGGATCAAGCCTACACCAATTTGTTTTCGAAAATCATATGTGTGAATAAAGAATAAATAAAGGAAAGAAAAATTTCGACACGGGCGGGAATCGAACCCCCGACCTCGGGTAGAAATTCGAATTAGTTAAAATTCGGAGGTAGGAAACGCAAACACCACTTAAACATGTAAAAGAAATAAAGGATAGAAGAATTTCGCACTGGCAGCCAATTGACACGGTGGCTCAGTTGGCAGAGCGTCGGGACGTATACCCGAGGTCGCGGGTTCGATTCCCGCCTGTATCGAAATTTTTCTTTCCTGTATTTATTCTTTATTTATTAGTAATAATCCCCACATGAGGTTTTCATGAACAAAAAGATTTAAATCATATGTGTGGTTAGTTAACGGTGAGGACATACATCGTTGTATCGGCTAACTTGTACTTAGTCTTGTGACAGTGTATTCGTAAAAATTTTCAATAGGCCTCCCCTTTCACACTGTCCAAGCAAAATGTGGCTACTCTGAACACCAGGTGAGAATGTCACCAGGTGATGTTCAGAAATATTAGTAGTACTAATTTAGTACCTCTACCAACCTTCACCACCATCACCAGTTTGAGTTGAGTCGAGTTTGATAACCTGATTTATTTTGGGATTGTACATACATACATACATATACTCACGGCTATAAATCCCTTAACGGGGTAGCCAGAGCTTTGGAATGATAAATTCCTCAGCCATTTTTGGAAGTTGATTGGGGAAAAGATGATAATAATAAACGTTTTTGGTGATGGGTCTCCAACCACATCGCCCAAAAATCACTTAAAAATCCCCTATACCCTTAGTCGCCTCTTACGATCACCCACGGGTAGAAATGTGGTAGTGTTATTCTAAGCCGACACTACACGGCAATTTGGGATTGTAGCCTTGTAATTATATGAATGTAAGGTGGGTAGAGCCGCCTTTTCCATAGGTATTGCAATATCTGTAATGGATTTGATAGTGCAATCCTAAATTCGAGTTGAGCACCAAATAATTTCTCAGCACAAATCGATAGGACCTATAACCCTCCGTTAATAGTGAACATTACCATCATAAATCATTGTTAGTAATCGTTTCGTCCCAAGTTATTTCACGATTTATTGTTTAGCCGTCGAAAGATATTATATCGGATTTGGTTTTAATTAGCCACTTTCAAATGTACCGTTATTGCATTGTACTTGGTTGGTTTTCTATCGGTACTTTTATTGCTTTTTATTTATGGTGAGGTATGGTTTTTTGAGATATATGTTGTATGTATGTATGTGTGGACTTGTAACATTTAACTTTTTTCTCTTAGCCCTGTAATGACTTAACATAGGACAATAATTTGACGATCTGTGGGCCACGGTAGTGCCCCCCCCCACCAAGACGAGCCAAGCGATGCGCACGCGCACTACCTACCTTTTCTCGAAGCGGTTCGTCGTTTTTTTGAACCCACATAACTTGGGTTTGGATTATGCTAGATCAACAAAATTTTCGGGATATATTGTCAATAGCTGACTTATTGAACATATAAAGTTTTAATTACAGTAGCTTTTATACTTCAGATTTTGTTTATATCTAAAAAACGCCACTGATTCACTGATGATCATCAAAATTCTTAGGGTTTTTCCTAATAGTAAGCTCAAATTTTGTATGTAAGCTAGTATTATCACACAAACAACAACTAAATTATAAAATTGGAGCTTTCAAAAAAAATTTGGAAAAACATCTCACAAAAAGAAATAAAATCCCACCAAAAACATTTTCATGTAAAATATTAATATTGCCAAGACGAACCCATATGACTCGCACTGTTAAAAAGTTATCAGATCTCATGTAGAGCCAAGCTTCTAACACTACACGCCCTAACTCTACAAGGCCTAACTTCACAAACTCTACACCTTAGTCAAAATATGTGGCTTGGCCGTTCGTTACTACAAGAACACTATTGTATAACTTAAAAGTAATCAACAGTGAATTAATTTTTCACCTTACGCCGATGTGAATGTAGCGAAATGGTAACTGTTATATGATCAACTATAGTTTATAATGAGGTTAGATAGCTGCCATTCTATAGGGTTCATGTCGCGAATCAACACAAAAATAAATACCTAGTTAGAATAAATGTCGAACATTTTGATTCCAAAAAAGAAATACTAGACTATATCATATAGTCATCATCATCAGTCATCTTAACAGCAACAATAAATGAAATTAATAATAATTTCAAATCACAAGACCCAAATGTGTTTATCTCATCTTATGGAAATGTTGAATAACGAACGATTACTTTTCCAGACATATAAAAAACTGCTTTGGTAGAGTTAAATTGAAAAAGTAATTGAATACAAAGGATGTAAATTGAAACTCCATTACGTTTCGCAAATTATATTAAGCGCATGATATTTTCGTATACCTTCCATTAAAACAACATCTTTCATAACTTAGAAATCCGCACATAGTTATTTATAAGGTGTAATTCGCAAAACCGGCCGCTAAATAAGCCATAAATTACTTGCACTTACAAAAGATAAGCTAGTCGACTCGAGCCAGTAATTAGACTAATCGATTTCAATTTTGTGCACCAGAATTACCCGGATATTAAACGCCGACCACACTTGTGGCAACCCTAATTAGGTATGATATAAAAATAGAACAAATGTAACATGCAGCTGTCTCTTTCATTTGTATTGCGACACCGAAAATAAGAGCGCGACAAATATTGTTACAGTGATTTTGTACTTGGATTCACGTTTTCATGCAAATAGGGTTGTGTAATGTACAGGCTGTGTTGCCGATTAGGGCCACTTCACTTATTGATATAAATTATATCTTTCAATTGATTTTCATTTTATGGGCGTTCCGGGATTTAGGAGTGTTTTTCAATTTACGTATTATTTAGTACTTGATGGTGCAATTGTGAATCGTTTAAGGAATATAAAGACCTACACTTAACTACTCGGTACTAATTTTATGCAATATCACCAGAGATGGGTTTTTTGTGTATTTCAAAATGGTCTCCTTGATTACATACAAAAATCCTCGCTTTGTGCCCGCTATTATTCCGAGCGCGGAAAGGAGCAGTTTGGTATAGATTTATAGGTAACTCGTTTATAGATAGCACTTTCTGCCTATCGCAATCGTAACTAATGGTATGAGCATATATTTAATTTTAATACTATTTCTCTTAAAGCTTTCAAAACTTAGTCCAGCCCGCCGCCGGTCCCAGTTCAGCGGATTATACATTTAATAATCCTAAATTGATTAAACTATTATAATCTGAAAATACGTTTTAGTTATTGCTGTTTAAAACACTAAATTCTATATAATAACAGTTAATTTAGCAAAAAACCAGGTACAGGCACCTTTCAAAATAATTTTCGATGATATTATTATAATTTATAGCTTTATTCGCAACTGATTACTCGCCCCCAGAATTTACGACTACGATAATCACAAAGAGTTACCATCTTTTGTAATTGTAATTAACATTTGAGGGGACGTATATTTTTCTTCACTTATTAAATTTTTTGTAACTTTTTATCCTAACACAAACGATGTAAAAATTTGGTGCTCAGTTAATTAGAACGGTTTGATAATTTCTAGTACTGACCTGAGACACTCAGGGTAATTTATTTTTTGGTTGTTTCATGATCATTATGATCTTGGCAATATTAAATCTTTAGAAAATTTATTACGCTTAGAATACAACTAAACTATGAAACTACGTAAATTAATAGGAACAAGGTGACTTGGAGTGTTGGTTTTGTTAAGTTATTGTTGGGTGATGGATAATGGGTCTTCAGCCACATCACTCAACAATTTCTAAAAAGACCTCAGAACCCAAAATTTGCTCTTCTGAAATCCTAAGGCAGAAATTGGTTAGCGCAATTCTAAAATGCTAGAAATATCCATCCGTAATCTACCTATACGATAACTACTCGCTGCTAAAATACTTGAACAATATTGAATTCATAAAAACTTGTATAAATACATTTAATGGCCTCACGTTTGTTGGCTAAATGACTACATGGTTATTTTATGCAGATTTCAATGATATTTAATGAAATAATATCAAAACAGCCATTATATAAAAATGCGGTTCAATTATGTTTAAGTTCTATTTGTGTAGGATAATTGTGAAGTAATAGCAGTCTAAAATATCACTATTCCTTCAAAATTCCTAGAGGATCAACGAGTGACTAAGGTATACGAGGCTTCTTTGGTGATTAGTTGGTGAGGTGATAAAAACTTCCCTATCAACTTCCAGATGTGGCTGAGGAGTTTTCAGCTCTGAAGCTCTGGCTACCCCTTTTGGGATTTATGGCCGTGGGTATATATATGAAAGTATGAGATTGTTTAAAATAATTATTTTATCCGAGATCACAGAAGACTAATTATTCAGTGGCCTTGCAATAAGTGGCGCTCAGTGATAGTTTTTAACCGACTTCAAAAAAAGGAATGTTCTCAATTCGACCGTATATTATTTTTTCTTTATACATCCTCCGCTTGTATAAGGGCATAAATTGTGAAAAATATATTTAGAACCTATGTGGATTGTTTGTATGTAGAGAAAGGAGAGGATAGATAGAAAAAGTTTTATAAAGCTCATATTTTGTCCGAATTGTTTTTTTTTACATAATCTAGAATAGCACTGACCCATTTCTTCCCAAGACGCTTAAGGTTAATAACAATCAGCGAAGCAGAAGATCAATCACCAACTATAATTTATTTTAAAATCCTTTCCTCATTCAACTACCAAAAACAAATTCGGAATTAAAGAATTGTAGGTCTGGCTACCCTTTTGTGGGATTTATAGACGCGCGCTTATCTATATGTTTAATATATACTAGTGGATCAGCCCAGCTTCGAACGGGTAGCGTAGTTTTAAACATATCTGAGGTTTCTTCAATCACTGCTCGCCCTTTGTGAAATTTAGCCCAATGATCGGATTTTTTTTCCTCAATTCTCGTTTACTATCGTGCTGAAAGCATTCTATAACCTGCCCCGGAGAATGAAGAATAATTGTGCCAAGTTTCGTTAAAATCCCTAGAGTAGTTTTTGTTTCCATAAGGAACATACAAATAGACAGACAGACAGACAAAAATTTTACTGACAGCATTTTTGGCATTAGTATCGATCACTAATCACCCCGTGATAGTTATTTTGAAAATATATTTCATGTACAGAATTGACCTCTCTACAGATTTATTATAAGTATAGATAAGACTAACGTAAGGAAAGCAAGAGGGGGGCGTAGTATGTGTAAGAAATGTTAACGGTTTTAGCAAGAGATGTTAGTTAGGTTCGTACTGTGTCAGCAATAGTCTCTTTCAAACTCAAACTTTGACACCGTATATCCCTAAAGGTATAGGTACTAATACTTGTTGATATCACGTGACATTGTCACCTGGTGTTCCGAGTACCCACGTTTTGCTTGGACAGTGTAATCACGTGATATGGAGTAGACCTATCGCCGTTTTGTACGAATACATTCTCACGTGACCAAGAATAACTCACCTCACCGTTAACAATCTTGATACATTATGTCTGCATGAAAGGCGCTGATCTACCCATGGAACTATCACGGTTGTTAGTCTCTTTTCCATAGTTATTAGGTAAAAAGTTAAGTTAGTTAATGGTGATAGCTAAATTGACCAATTTCATTAAAAACTACACTGTATAAGTGTACTCAGCAGACCAAAGAGATTAGATTGGAAAGTGTTATGTAAATCATTTTTGCTGAAATAAAAGGATGATTGGTGATGGGTCTCCAACCACATCGCCCAAAAATCACATAAAAAGCCCCAAAACTGTAAGTCACCGCTTAGGACAACCGCGGGAATAAATTGTATAGTGCTATTGTACATCCATACATACATACATACATATACTCACGGCTATAAATCCCTTAACGAAAAATTCCTCAGCCACTTTTGGAAGTTGATTGGGGAAAAGATGGTAATAATAAATGTTTTTGGTGACGGGTCTCCAACCACATCGCCCAAAAATCACTTAATAAGCCTCTATACCCTTAGACGCCTCTTACGATCACATGTTATTCTAAGCCGACACTACACGGCTATGCTATTGCTATTGTACCAAGCTAATAATTTAAACCTATGTCCTATTGCATTAGAAATATTGCTCTTTCCACTCCACGAACGTGACGATGATAAAAAGACCTCCAACATAGCTTACCAATCAAAACAATCCACGTTCACTATAAAATAATTTCATTGAATCGGTATTACAGAAAGCGATAACATGAACGGGTCCAGGCACGGGAAAGATCGCAGATTTCGTGATGTGTATAATTAAGTGGCTGCTCCGGCCACGAACCGATTGATATCACACTCGGGCACAAACAACCGAGAAATGGACATAGATTCGACTGGATATCGATATTTTTCTGGACTAGGGATGTTCTACGGATAGTTTTGTGTCCGTCTGTACTATATTTTTAAGTCTACTTAAATAGCTATTCATAAATAATATAAGTAAGTGGTGACAAAGTGGTATAAATGGTAATGTCGGTAGAGGACGACCACGGTAGACACATTTACATCAAATAGAAAAGTCAGGCGTCCTAAATCTGAATGATAAAATGTGTGAATGATGCCACGATGTAAACTCAAATGGTTTGCCAGGGTTCATAGTGTGTTGTGTATGAAAGTTGAATATATGTGAATGTGCAATTAGGAGATGCGAACCTTTTTTTAATAAATTGTGCGTACTTTAGATCTCCTGTCTACTTTTAGGCCTATAGTCAATATGTTGTTACGTTATGTTAGTGTTAATGTTATAAGATCATGGTACCTAACAGGGGCTACAGTGAATGTTTGCTTAAACAACTTTAGCAACTTTGTATTCCTTGCAATGTAAAATGCAATAAGAAATTGAGTATTGACTGTTTTTGAATGATATCTGCTAAAGCTTTTTCATTGTAGTGTAATGTGCAACCCATTCAAAAGTCAGTCTGTATTGTTGGCTAACCTACTTAATTTTTAACACATGATACTCGTCGTCGTACCTGGTACGTACGTGATTCGTCGTCACTTTTTACGACCCTTTATATTTAACGACTCTAAATGCATTCATAAATTAGGAAGGATACCTTCTAGTATATGTTTGCTGTAGAAATGCTTTCCATATTTATTGATAGTTGTCATACTAAGAGATCCGGGGACCAACAGCTTGGTGAATAGTGTAGTTTATACAATCTTTCTTCTCCTAACTTCTGAAAGTGGCTGTGCTGTATGCAGTGTCGGTGAATATTTTGGGTTTCGGAAGACATGAAAGTGACTAAACTAAATAACTTAGCTTGTCTGTTACTTAGGACATATCAAATGTTAAGATTAAAGAATTGCAAAATATTAAAAATATATACCATCCGTAATGTGTTCAATTTTTTTTCCTTCATAATGTTACCTGTATATTCATGTTTATGAATTTATTCTCATAACGTAGTCCATAGCCCATTTCAATTCATATACAAGACAAATAAATATTTATAAGCCAACTAACAAAGATCAAGATATCTTTTTGAGTTTCCTCCAATAACATTGATTTAGTGGTCCGAGTTATTCAGTAGCCACGGGCGTATCTGGGACTCATAAATAGCAAAAAGTAGGTGTCCAATTCCCATCTCTAGCGGGTTCATAAATCGTTCAGGCAAACTGTGTAGCGCTGTTAGCGATTAGTAGGTGTGGCTGTGCCGGCTATCGGCCGCGAGAAACAATTTCCAATGCATTATTATAATTTATGGCTTCATCGGCGCATCGGCTGGTCACGAATGTGCTTGCTGGGGGTTCGGAGCGTTTCGGCGTTTGTAATTAGATTTATATCTGGGGTTATTGTTTTGGTGTGAAGTGCTGGCTTGGAATAGCTTTATAGCTTTTTCTTCTCGGATGTAGGAAGAAGTGACTTAGGGTTGTGGAGATTTTGAGTGGTTTTTCGGCGATGTATGTAAGAAAAGATTGATGAATGCAGACTAAGCTCGAAAGGTTTGTCAAGATTATATACTTTCTGCCTATCCCAATGGAAACTGATGGCGTAAGTATATGTATTTATAGTTTATTATTTTATCAGATGAATTCAGCTTATATTATAACATTATGTTTACTTTTGATTCGGAAATATTGTTAAAGTAAGATTATTTTATCAATCACTTTTACCCACTAGCAACAAATAAATTATAATAAAATGTGAATAGTGATCCCATGTATCGTTTGGTCTGGGTACAAATAAGATAACACCACATAAGTTTGCATAAAATCTTAGTTACAGGTTGACCAGAAAAAACCTACATTTTCTAGCCAACTATTTTTATTCACTTAACGTAGTCCATAACCCTCAGTATTACCGACACAACATGTACAGAATTTCACTGTCCGTACCAACAGCCAGCCGAAACGCCCCAACCCCCTGCTCTACCGAACAAGCTCGATCGTGAGCAGGGCAACCGAGGGCTAAGGTTAGAGCATTCAGTTACACAAAAATATGACTACATGCAAATATTTGAACACTCCATACACCAACCACGCTCATACAAATACTATCCCCCGAGGTCCTCATAAATTTCCAACAGTTGCACTAAACGGAAAGTTATTCACAACTATATTTTGTTCATGTGGGTGCTTAGGGGCATTGTAAATGTCATCTTTGCCGACTAAATACGGTTACAATGAATTTATTGTGCAATTCTGTTCTTAGATTGTGTTGTTGGTGTTCTCTTGATTTCTTAACCATGTCGATGGAAAGTAGAGCCAATACTAAACAGAATGAATTTCTCAAGCACTTTTGTAAATCGTGAAATTGAACATGAGATTCCTGAGAGTTGCTTAAAGTGTTTTTTACATTCCGTTCTTACGTATCCTGAATGAGAATCAATAATGAAAAAACTAAACATGTACTAAGTGTTTAAGTCGCTCAGACCATTAATCCTAAAAACAGTGGCTGTGTAGTATCGGCTTAGAATAGCATTACCCCATTTCTTCCCGTGGGTGTACGTTAGAGGCGACTAAGGGTATTGAAGCATTTTAAGGGATTTTTTGATAACCAACAAATTTTATTTCACCATCATTTCCCCTCTCAAGTTAGAAAAGTGGCTGCGGAATTTCAAATACCTTAGTTCTGGCTTCCCCTTCGAGGGTTTTATAGCCGTAAGTGTATGTATGTATGTATGTGGCAGAGATAATGTTAATTCTGCGCTTCTCATGATATTTGGCTACCTAATGAGCAGAGTTTCTTGAATTATGTTTATTTTTTATTTCACACTCGTCTTGCTTTCCATAAAGATTTTACAAAAGACACGAATAAATGGCTGAATACAGTATTTTTATTGAACCTATGTTTCTTTGAGTCTGAGGCCGTGCCCTTCCTACTAAGCTACGACTACGATGTTTTTAAATTTTGAGTTAATAAACTCCTGTGCAATAAATACATTCAATTTAATTCCCCTTTTCCCACAAGGATTTCTAAAAGCCATAATGCTTCATGCTAGTGATTCATTAAAAAGCTATCGAGGGCTATAATTTTGCAAGGTAAGGCTAAATGATGATAGCCCTGTTATTTTTGTAACTAATTTACATTCAGCTTAGTGTGTTACCTACACAGCCTTATTAAGGCTGGATCTAACAGCGCGTTAGAAATTAAAATCTCGTTTCGTCATTTCTGGCAAAATTTAGGGCGATTTTTGGTGATGCTCGAGTGCTCTTAGTTATTTTCATGTGTTTTATTTCAGTTCAGTTGCTGTGTAGTGCCGGCTTAGAATAGCGCTACCCCATTTCTTCCGGTGGGTGTACGTAAGAGGCGACTAACGGTATTGGGGCTTTTAAGGGAACATTGGGCGATGCGGTTGGAGACCCATCACCAACAACCTTTATTTTACCATCTCTTCTCCACTCAACTTTCCAGAAGTGGCTGAGGGTTTTTTTAATTCCTTAGCTCTGGCTACCCCTTCTAGGGATTTATAGCCGTGAGTATATGTATGTATGTATGTATGTTATTTCAGTTATTCGTTTAAATTGTAAACGATCTTATTATATAGAGGTGTATATTTCAAATTATACGTTTGTTAGAATTTATTATTCTACGTACAAAACCCATTTACAAAAAATAACAATTTAATTTGTTTTTTAAGGGCTTTATTATATTATTATGAATTAAGATACTCCCTACCTTTAAAAATCCGAAAAAACTTGTTTTAACAAAAAATATAATAATATGTAAAGAAAATGTAGATGCACACAACAATGTTTTCCACACTAAATGGGTAGGCAGAGCTTTGGAATAAACGATTACTCAGTGTTCAGAATTGAATAAATATTGGTCCTAGCCACATCAGTCTCCGCTCATTTGAAATGCGCACGGATGGAGAAATGCTATTCTGAGTCGAAACCACACGACAAACTGCATTACTAGACAATTATATCTTACCTAATATTTTCAAGTACCTCTTTTTTCACTAAATTAATTAAGAATATTTTCTTCCTGGTTATGTTATGTCGTTGAAAAAAATGCAAAACTTTTTCTTCATGTGGTTGTCGTAAGAAGCAACTTTATTTAAGTAACACCGATCGTCAACAAGCATTAATGTTAAATGTTTTCCCCACTCGAGTTCCAAGAGTGGCCTAGTTTTTCTAATCTAGGTATATATATATATATATATAGGTATATGTTTGTGTGATATTTTATTGAATAAGCTAGTAAGTGATTAGGGAAAACATCGTGAGGAAACCCATATGACTGAGTTATTCTTATTTATTTGACAGAGAGTTTGTAGACGACAGAGCTAGGCGTTTCTCCTATATCCTGTCACGTGAATGCTCTATCCAAACAAAATGTGGGCACTTTGTATATCAGGATGTCACGTGATGTTTAGAAATAATAGTAGCTAGTAGAGACACTACACACTGGGTACCCACACGTGTAGACAGCTTAAATGTCACTATCCCTCTCTACCCACGGGTGTCGTAAAAGGTGATTGAGGGTATGGGGCTTTTTAAGTGGTTTCTGGGCGATGAATTTGGAGACCCATAACCAACGATACTTTATTTCTTCTTCTTGTATTATTCTTCTTATTGTTTCATCTTGTAATCAACTTCCAAATTTGGCTCAGGAGTCTCCAGCTCTGAAGGTCTGGCTACCCCTCTTGCGGATTTATGACCGCGAGTATATACATAGAGCCACTCCTTCAGGGATATACGGCATTAACGATATAATTCCCCATTGAAACTCAGAGGAGTAGAACGCATAATAATGACGGGATAGTTTTGGACAATCCAAGTGTCATAGAACTTTCAAATTATCACAATTTCACTGAGTAATAACCGTGAAATCAACCATCTCCGGCCCATTGTCAGTGTCTCATTTACCAAAATGGATTTTGGTTCCTTATTTTTGGTTCAATGTTTTTGAAGGCAGAACTAACATTGGAAACAGTGTATTTTAAAATTGAAGTTTAAGATGAAATTGATAAAATATCCCTAACTCTTTCGCTGTCACTAACCCTTTCGACTTACGATACTTTATTTCTACCATCTTGTCCCCTATCTACTCCCAAATGTGGCTGAGAAGTTTCCAGCTCTAAAGTGCTCAGCTATACGTGAGTATATAAATAGTATCAATATTATCACCGCCATTTAAAAGTCCACTTCTGAAGGTCTCTCCCAAAGACCTCCCCAATTCGGTATGCAAAGTTTTACAAAACTGGTGCTGATTACGAAACCATTTCGAGATATTATATTTTGAAAACATATTTTCTTGAAATTAAATCAAACAGAGCTAAGATGACCGTTATTTTAGAAAAAACTGTAACAGTATTTGACCTTCAGCGTTATGTCAGAGACATTCGTTCTTGCAGTTTATTAATAAAACATCGAAAATAATAGGTTTGTTTAGTATAATATCGTAAAAATTTCATTTGGGATCACAAATTCGTGAATTATTTTGCAATTAGCAACATTTTTACTAAACATTTCGCTTTATTTGCATGTCGCTACGTGATATTTTCAATCGATGACGTCATTAAGTACAAAAGTTGAACAGTCTTTAAAAAATCATAACTTTGCAATTACTCGTTTTAAATGAAAAATATTCAAATCAGTTTTTTATTTTCGTGTGTGCTATCGAAAAAAAAAAATTCATAAATACCAAAAAAAATTTTGCATACCGAATTACCGGTATTGTGCTGTCCTAATTCATTTAAGTTTAGTAGGTTAGTGGATGTAAGTACGCTTTAAGCAAACTTCGCCAAGTTTTCGGTCCAAAATACGCTCTACGTTAGCCGGTACGTGTACTAACTTTTTGCTTTTCGGGTTATGTCACTTATCCCCGTTCCTTGCCACAGCTGCTCCAACGCCAAAGAGTAAAGTTATTTTTTCTGTAATATTGTATAATAACATGATATTCATAGTCAAAAAAAAAGTCAAAAAGTTTATTTTTCAAAATTAAATTAAAAACTATCATTTTTTGAACGTCAAGTTTTTTAAATTTATCATTAGTCCGTTGCTTCGGAAGGTGTTCGTAAAGAGAAGAAGCAACAAAGAAACTTTTTAGATTCACATTTTTTCATTTTTTCAAAATATGGTTTGTGCAATTATGGGTCATATTTTTACTTTATAAAAGATTTTCTATGCGACCAAACCAAACGTTAGCTTGACATAATTAAACTTAATTGTCCATCACTAAAACCAATCACATAAAGTGAGAATTTGTGAGAAGAGTAGTTAATTATTTATTTTGATATTTGATATTTTTATAACCTCTAGAATAGTCCAACTAGCTATTTCACTAATGGAACCACGGCCGCCCTTATAACATTTTGTATAACACTAGCACCTTTAGCAACTTGTTGCATCTATTCAGTATTATAAGTGCATTTAATACTATTTATTACAGATATTAATAACATCAGCAAACAGCTTTATCTAAAACATCTGCGTGCTTGAAGAGTCGAATACAAATAAGTATTTAAAAATATATTTTCGAAAACTGTCTACCCACGTTTGTATTGTGCCTATAAAATGTGTAAAACCATCAATTATGGTATAAATATGATATTTATTAACAACCTTGGAATGGAACCGCAATAGCCTTTTTAATATTGAATGTAACATGTGCGTAAAGTTGGAAGCTTCGTTTATACAGGGTGATTTAGCCCAGTATATGATTTTTAATATCGAGCTCGAGCACAAAACGTTTTTCCTGTAAAATTACTATCAAATTATAACATGTGATATTAGTACAATGCTTTCAATTAAAATATAATATTATGTAAATTAAATATCTAATTTCTAACATATAATTTAGAAGTTATTTATTTTTTAAATAAACTGCATCTATAGATTTTTCTTTATTCTGGAATAGAGGAAATCTTTGAGGGTGGCTTTGAACTAGCAGTGGGCATCCATTTGCTGATGATAGTGATGATGAGTGTAAATGCCCATTTCCATCATTGCCTTTCGTGTTCTTAATAGTCGTAAATATATTAAATAAGAAGTTGCAATCTTCTCCAAAAATTTTAAAATGTAGAGAATGTTTTGAAATGTGGAAAAAAGCTTGAGAAGATGCCAGGATCATACGAAGTGACGATTTTGCCTAATAGCTATTAATGGTGTTCGTCTATATGAGAAAGAGACTACAAAGCATAACATTTAAAACACCATGTACATACTGAACTTTTTATCGAAACTCGTCACGCCTCGCGTCGGTTACAAATTTTCTTTTATTTGTTACGTATTGATAATAAATAGGTCCGCACAGTAGCGATTGAGAATGTCGGCACAAAATGCATTGCTACGTGCATACTAAACAAGAAAACCTATATTTATAGACAGATAACATTATGAAGCTATCAACGTAAAAACAATAATTACAAACTTATATTAACATGCTTAGTTTACTAATAAATAAAGAATAAATAAAGGAAAGAAAAATTTCGACAATTTAGTAATAATCCCCACATGAGGTTTTCATGAACAAAAAGATTTAAATTATGCTTAGTTTATTTAGAATACTGAGAGAAATAAAGATATTTAATCGTCGTAAATATGGCACAAATACACATAAGTAATAAAGGAAAAAAAAGGGAAAAGAAAATACAATCATTCAAAACAACGAAATAATATTGTTTTATTTAAACGATATAGATCAAAAGAAACCAATTTATTATCTGTGTTTTTTTTTAAACTAATCAATTTTGCTCTTTTTAGCGACAAAAAAGGCACTGATTAACCAAAAAGTTTTGTCTCACAGCAATGATTTTCACTGGAATACCTGATTAGCCGATAATTAAAATGAATCCTGGCTTCAAAGCGACTTCGTTCAGGTTTTGAAACTCACTTTGTCGGTGGTGATATATTAGCTTCCATAGTACTGAGGTACGAGTATCTTCGATTCCTGAAGAAATTATTCGAGATATTATTTAAGCTCGTTCTTAGTATTATGGCTGGTAATAAGAAAAACTATAATTATTTCCTTCTAGGTGTTTATTAATTAAAACTTTGAAAACTTAGTTACTTACATAAATGGCAACCAAATAGGAATAAAAGGGACATCTTCATTTTTAAACCGACTTCAAAAAAAGGAGTGTTCTCAATTCGACCGTATATTTTTTTATTATTTTTTTTATGTTTGTTCGCCGATTATTTCCCCATTTATGAACCGATTTTGATTATTATTTTTTTATTCGATACAAGATACTCCCGGATTGGTACCATGATGAGGATATCTGGTTCTCATGATGGGATCCTGGAGAAATCGAGGGGAACCCTCAAATTTTATAGGCAAATGTACCGCGTTTTACATATTTTCTGAACTTATATTGGCATTTGCTTCTGAAAATCATATTGTTATGATGCTGAACTGATGATGGAAGGTGTGGGTCCTTAATCCATAGGAGTTAGGAAACAGTTCTTTCACCATTCCATAAAGATTTATGCTCCTCTTCGTAGCTTTTATGAAGAGAAGTACAGGTTCACTCAACATTTCTTTTGTTATGTTATTGTTACCGAGGAAGTACCATGAGACCAGGATCTGATGATGGCATCCCAGGAAATCGAGGGGACTGTCAAAACTCACAATCATGTGACAGTGTATTTGTTCAAAACGCCGATAGGCCTGCCCTGTTTAACGTGAGAACGTGGGTCCAAGCAAAGCGTGGGTACTCTGAACAACAGGTGACAATGTCACGTGATATTCAGAAGTATTACTACCTCTGCTAACCCTTTCGGGGATATTCGGCGTGAACGTTTGAGTCTTTCTTGAGTTGTAGAATTGTAGACCATCGCCTTTCGAGGGATTTCAAGAACAATGTGAAGTTACATATGTATACAACCGTCGCACTGCCTCATACGAGAGGCATCTTTGCCAGGTCTACCCATCTCTAAAACTCGTAAAATAAAATGATTTTTAACAAAAAGAAAACCGACTTCATAGTGGGAAAAACAACCGAAAATAAACAATCTAGTACTAAAAAGTACGAAATAAGTTTTTTAATTGAATATGAGTACTGTGATTAATACCTGAGCAATTTCTTTATTCCACACGCGTCAGTTCAACCTACCGAAATAATAAAATTCTCCTAAATTAATTTTTGAGTCGGTGCCAGTCAAACAAAAGTAAATTCACCCTACTATCTATCTCTGATTATCACAATCTAAACAATATATATCTATCGCCTAACGTTTTAAATGGTAATACGTACAAAAATAAATTTACCCTACAACTACAAGGTATCCTACATTGTACATGTGTATGAAGTGCGAAATATACACTTATTATTGTCAATCTTCCATCACGCAGGCTGGCACCGGTAATAATCCGGATTGTGATAATCAGAGATAGATAGTAGGGTGAATTTACTTTTGTTTGACTGGCACCGACTCAAAAATTAATTTAGGAGAATTTTATTATTTCGGTAGGTTGAACTGACGCGTGTGGAATAAAGAAATTGCTCAGGTATTAATCACAGTACTCATATTCAATTAAAAAACTTATTTCGTACTTTTTAGTACTAGATTGTTTATTTTCGGTTGTTTTTCCCACTATGAAGTCGGTTTTCTTTTTGTTATTTGTGTAGCGATTTTGTATGACGGTCAGCTGTTTTTAAATGATAACTTTATCGAAGTTTAATGAAAGTAGTAAATTTTAAAAGACTGTTTATATATTAATACATTCCTTTCTCAACTTCCAGACTTTCCGTTATTATTTTAAAAGACCAGACGATAGTCGTTGTTATATTCCATTTTAATTTGTAATTACAGTAATTAGATATAAAGATTGTTGTGACATCTCTAAAAATTACCATCAGCATCCTGAAATTTTCTTCATCACAGGATGAATGAAACGAGAAAATCTGTACGTTAAAATTTTAAAATCAGCTGTTCTATGATGTCTTTAGAAAATTCCGAGTTTTGTCAAAGAATATCGTTGTAAAAACATTCATTGGCGAGACAAAGATGTCAAGTGTTGTCCAGGATGCGATTTCGGTGGGTTAGAGCGAGACAGAGCGAGAATGCAATGTTCATTAGTGTGGGTCAATGGGGAAGTAATCCCCCTCACTCGCCCCGAGGTCGCCTTGAAGTAGTCGTTATAATTTGTTCTTTAATTTTAGGGTTGTTTTAAAATATATAAAAATATTACATCTTTAATTTTATAGAAACTTAATAATTATTTATGAATGAATGCTGTGTATATTATATACATGTCATCAATTAAAGTATAACAGCTTTGAACCAGCCTTCTTTGCCTAAAACATTAATTATCTATTTCATGAAATAGATAAATATATGTGAACGATATCTACTCTTTCTATTCGTCAAAACTTTAATAATTTACTTTTTATCTTAACTTTCTTTAAATTAATACCATGAAAAGTCCAGACAAATGTTCAACTGGTTGGTATCACCAAATTCTCAATTCGGGAAACTATATATATTATAATTCTCTGTTCTATTCTGTAGCGCGGCGTGGAAGATTGAAAAGGGCATCTCCCAATTTTATAACTATGTTTTCTGACATCGCGTGAGTGAGTGAGTTACTTTGTATTAATTTTCAATAATTAAATTGTTTAAATATATTTTAGTTGGCAACCCTGTTGCGGGGAGAGGGATGCCGGGACTCGGGCGTCTTATCAACGAATTAATTCTAGACTAACGAAGACCGACCCACCCCCGATTAACACACTCACCCTCTGGGAAGGCTTTAATACTATTTAGACATGGCGATCTAGATAAATAAATACTCGGTGGAATTCTGAATACGATGATTTTTGAATTTGTTGAAATCTATTTTTTTTCCGCATCATCAGAACCCATAAAGGTCCATACTGAAGGGCTCGACGATACCCACAAATAAGTCATTGGACTGGCGCAGTGGACGGACAATGAAAATTTTGTAGAGTTTAATTATAAGCTATGGATTATGTGCTGTCTATTGTCGGTTAAGAATATTACTATGCCATTTCTTTTCGCGAGTTTTAGTAAGAGGCGACTTAGGGTGTTGGGGCTTTTTAAGTGATATTTGGGTGATGTGGATGGAGACCCATCACCAACCGCATTTATTTTACGATCCCTAGATAGCAATCCCTATTTTATCCTAAAAATATCCTATTTTATTTCAATGATCCAAGGAAAATACACACTGATTTTTCTGAGTGGCCAGGTCTGTACGTTTCTTAATTTGCAGGCAAAGTCCGAGTGGGTGGCATATTAAGACGAAGTTGGAAGTAAAAAAAGGCGAAAAAGAGTTTTATATTCTTTCCCGAATGGGAAGAAATAGGAGAAATCTCTCTCATTTAGTACAGTGCAACTCTGGTAGCTGGAAGAGGAACACTGCTTGCCATTTTAATTAAACGCTTTTTAAATTAGTCGTTTTAATGAAACGCGAAAAAAGGAAAAAAAAAACAAGTTTTAAAATGAGACATTTGAGTGAATTTGTTTGTAGTTTTGATTGAGGTCGTTGAACTTTTGGTTTTGAATTGTGAAGTGAGTCAAGTTCATGCAATAGTATGTGCACTTGTGATTTCAATAAGCTGTATGAAGTAATTTACTTGGTGGTCCGTTGTGAGTGATTCAGTGGTTACTAGTCTACATAATATGGATTGTAAATGCACTTAGAAGTATAGAACATTGTAAGTACTGTATTGATCCTGAGGTTATTGGGTTTTGGTTGAAAAGTTATTCAACATTTATTGAAAAACAACACTTGATTTGACGAAAGAACAAAGATTTTATGTATAAAGATATGGGACTTTTTAAGTGGTATTTGAGCGATGCGGTTGGAGACCCATCACCAACGATACTTTATTTCATCTTATCATCCCCTATCAACTTCTAAATGTGAATGAAGAGTTTCTAGATGCTATGGTTACCCCTTTTAAGAGTTAAGGCCGTGAGTATATGTATGTAGTATTAGAAAGTTTCACAGATGCATTACGTCATTTACTACATTTTTAATATTTAGTTTAAAACACTAGGGTCGTTGATTAATTTGGAAGTATGATTTGTTTCTTAACCATACCTTTTTGAACCTGGAGGGGTGGCATTTCTATTAAGTGGCATTTGTACATCACCTGAGCTGTGATCAGAGTGACCTCTTTTTGTATCTATTGTACACCCACCACGCTGGCCAAGTACGGGTTGGTGTGTTAGACTAACGACTAGTACCGTGATAGATTCAATAATCTGTGGTGATAGTTGCTGGTACCGGAGGCCTAACATGCCCTCAGAAGCATGTAATCATCATTATTTTTAGATAATCACATGATTCAAAAAGTCAAAAAAAAAAAAAAAAAGTCAAAAAGTTTATTTTTCAAAATAAAGTTAAATACTAACATTTTTTGAACGTCAAAGTTTTAAATTAATCGTTAATCCGTTGCTTCGGAAGGTGTTCGTAAAGAGAAGAAGCAACAAAGAAACTCTTTACATTCACATTTTTTCATTTTTTCAAAATATGGTTTGTACAATTTCAGTTTATAAACATGTTTTTACTTTACAAAAGATTTTCTATGCGACCAAACCAAACGCTAGTTTGACATAATTAAAATAAATTGTCCATCACAAAAACCAATCACATAACGTGAGAAGAAAAATCCTCACCAGACAATTATTCCTAGGAATAACGAGGGAAGATTTATAGCTTTACGGACATGGTCATGTGCGCGTTGGGTCCTTGTCGTTTAAAAAATCTTGAACACTGTAGTAAGATTTCTTTAAAAGCATGGCTTTAATTGCCTTTTTAAAAGATGCCACAGGCAATTCCAATATGTCAGAAGGGAGTTTATTGAACATTTTCAGGGATAGTCCCATAAAGGAGTTACTTACTTTATTAAGTCTCCACTTCGGTACGTTAAGTTTCTCCTTATTCCGAGTGTTAACAGTATGCCTATCACTAACTTTACTAAATTGGCCTATATTCTTTTTGGCATACATTAAATTCTCAAATATGTATTGGCAAGGGACAGTTAAAATGCCAATATCTTTAAATTTTTCGCGCAACGAATACCTCGACCTTAACATGTAAATAGATCGGATAGCTCGTTTTTGCAAGACAAAAACTTTATGAACATCAGCCGCTTTACCCCATAATAAAATACCGTACGACATAATACTATGAAAATAACTGAAATAAACAATGCGAGCTGTTTCTATGTCTGCTATTTCTCTAATCTTACGCACGGCATACGCTGCTGAGCTCAGCCTTTTAGAAAGTGTTAGTATATGGGGTCCCCATTGCAACTTAGAATCGATTATTATCCCTAGGAATTTTGTCTCTTTCACTAATTCTACTTTTTCACTGTCAATAACAATATTGGCGTCAACTTGCCTAACATTCGGTAAAGTAAATTTAATACATTTAGTTTTTTTGGCATTCAGAACCAGGTTATTTACAGTAAACCAATGCAATACCAGTGAGATAGCTTTATTTACGTCGTCAAGAGATGTAGAGGATCTCGCTACATTAAATATTAAAGATGTGTCATCTGCAAACATAACTATCTCAGAATACTTTTGTACCATAAATGGTAAATCATTAATATAAATCAGAAACAGTAATGGGCCAAGTATAGAACCTTGAGGAACGCCCATCTCTATTTCCGATCCTTTCGACGTGGTTCCATTAATATCTACCTTTAAAGTTCTTTTATCAAGATATGATGCCATTAACTTCAGTGCTTGCTCGTCAAAACCGTAATATTTAAGTTTAGTCAACGCTATTTCCTTTTTTACACAATCAAAAGCTTTTGTGAGGTCACAAAATATACCTAACGCATCCCGGGAGTTTTCCCATGAATTAAAAATATGTTTCATTAGTGACACTCCTGCATCTACAGTAGACCTACCTTTAGTAAAACCATATTGCTCGTCATGGAATATATTATTTTTATTGAAATATGAAAGCATTTGGTTGGACATGATTTTCTCGAAAACCTTACTGAGAACTGGTAAAATAGAAATAGGCCTATAGTTGGTAAAGTCCTGACTATCTCCTGATTTATGTAGTGGGATGAGCCTACTTAACTTCATACAGTCTGGAAATTCTCCTATATCTATACATTTATTAAAAAGTATCGTTAAATGGGGAGCGATTATATTTATTATTCTGTTTATGACGAAAACTGACATTCCTGTTATGTCTTCGGTTTTTTTAAGATTAATGGTTTTAAAATTTTTAATTATATCATTACTATCAACATACTTGAAAGAAAACTGTGCTGTTGTTTTGGTAACATTTTGTTCCAACAACTCAAGAGCTTTTTGGGGACATGAATTTAATTTCTCTGTTGTCTGAGTGGGGGTATTTATAAAATGATTTTCAAAAATGTCAGCAATTTGTGATCTTGACTGTATCAGTTCATTATCTAATAATAAATTGAGATCATGCGGGGACTTTAGTTTTCCAGTTTCACTGTTAATTATTTTCCAGACAGTCTTACTCTTGTTAGAAGAATTCTTAATTTTATGTTTTATGCATCTAGATTTAGCTTCACCACAAACTTTTTTGAAAATTTTTGAATAATTTCTGACATAAATAATAAAACCTTGGTTGAAATTATAGGACTTTTCTCTATAAATGTTATATAGGTGATCTCTACTTATTCTAATTCCAGCGGTGGCCCATTCAGCAAAAGAGCATTTTGTATTACATAGTATTACCTTAGTTTTAAAGATTTTGTTAAATTCTGTTTTTAGCTCATTGATGAAAAAAAGACAATTCTCTAATGTTTCACTGCTTCTCATTGGGGGGCTGATGCTAGACCTAATATTATTTTCAAATAAGCTAAGTTTTTTTTCAGTTATCTGTCTACATACAATTGACTTTTTTTTTCAATGGTTAATTCTAAATTTATGAATTGTCCCTTGTGGTCTGAGGTAATGCTATCAAAAAGGAAGTGACCAGAGTAGTCACAATTGCAATAAATATTATCTAAACATGTTGCAGAGGTCGAGGTAATTCGGGTTGGCTCATTAAATACATTTAGAAGATTAAATGATTGAAAAAATGTTAAGATTCTCTCCTTTACTAGACCCTCACCTAATAAGTCAACATTGAAATCCCCACAAACTACAACCTCTCTGGAGCTGCGGGAAGCCATCCCCAAAGCATCCTCCATCGCTGCTTCAAAGATGTCATAGTTACCTTTGGGTGGGCGATATACACACAAAATTATATACTTGCTCAATTCAATGCATGAGATTTCTACATGTTGTTCAACAGAGAGTCTACAGATGTCTTTTCTTTCTTTAAATTTAATGTCTACATATAATAGTATCATACTACCCCCACACATTATGGACTCTCTGTTAAAACAACTGCCCACCGTGTAATTCTTTAAACTAAAGTTCATTTGTTCTGTTTTTAACCAGTGTTCTGTCAAACAAAGTATTTTAACATTGTACTTATTAACAAATAACTCTAATTCTAATAATTTGCAGGAAAGGCTCTGTATGTTCTGATGAACTAGTGAAATATATGCCTTTTCCTTTGTCTTACTACCTAGTTTAAAGCTAAATTTGCAGATACATTAGTACTTGTACTAATAACTGCATCCAAGTCAGTTGAAATTGTTATGTTATTCAAATTAATAACATTATTGTATACTATATTACTAGCTAGTAACATAGCTAGACGTTTTTTAGAATAATCAGGTACTTTCAAGGTACTCTTAGTCATTAATGATTTCTTAATATAATTATTTATATTAAAATTAACAATTTTTTGCCTATATCCCAAAGTCAAATTATATAGTAACATATTTAATTTATATATCCTAGTGTTAACCTTATAGCTAAGATGCTTGGAATATAGGAAGTCACTTATAATTATTTTTCTAACATTTAAATTAACTAACCTCTCAAATGATTTCTTTAAGTCACTTGGATTCACCTTATTACTTGAACCTATTAAAATAACTAAAGTAGTATTCGAGTCATATTGTTCTTTTAAAATAGAATTTATTATTTGAGAGTAACTTGCTCCGGGCATACAAGTATTTAAGATACATTGGTCTAATTCTTTGTTTAAATGATGGCCAATGTTAACACCAAGAGAATCGGAGAAGACTAAAGTCCTCTGAGTCGACACACTTCTATTGTAGGCAAAAGTGGGCTTAACCATATTATTTCTATTTTCAGGAGATACATCATTTATGACAGTACTTACACTGTCACACTTATTGCAAAAACCAGATAGCGTTTCTACTGTTTTTATATTTTCTTTACTTAACTCTATAATTTCTTCTAATCCTTCTATGTAGCTTTGCATCTCTAAGTGACTATTATGATACTTTAATGTTATATCTTGAAGAGATTTTTCTAATTCTATAATCCTATTACTATCATGGCTAATTTTAACTTTATTATTGTCTAGAGAAAGTTCATAATCACTACATAGTTGTTCTAACCTATTTAACTTAAACTTCATCTCATGATGTTGACTACACCTTAGTTTATTAAGTTTTTTAACATGATTCCTTACAATTCTTTTAAGTTTAAGGTACTTTTTTAACTTTTTTGAACCTTTTATGTTCACAATAGGTAGGGGTTTTTCTTCCTTTACCGGAGTAGTTAAGTCTATAGTTGGCATATGAATAATACTATCATACATGTGCTGTAGCATAATCGAGTTCTCCTCAGATTTGTTACTCCTTAATGTATGAAGTTCTAATTCAGCTCCTGCTAGTTGTGTTTTTAACAATTGTATCTCTTTAAGTGCTGCTTCATGAAAATCATAGCTATCTTGGTGCAAACTAACATCTCTTTGCAGGGCCATCCTTTGGGCTATACTATCTTGTAGCTCTGCATCCATATCAACAAGTTGTTTCCTTAAACAAGAATTGGTTTTAATAATATTGTCAAGCATGCAATATCCTTCCAAAATGGGTTAAATATAACAAATCAAATTTCTATATACCATCCCCGGTGACAAAACCACAGAACTCCCGATCGGAAGCTAAGCACTTTACCGTTAGACCAATACGACAGTTATTTCAGGTTACTATCACATAATTACAATGACACCTTAGGCTTGTTTCCGGGTTTAATCCCAGTCCTTCTCAAACTTAGCCTACTGAAACTTAGTTTCGATACACATTATGAACCTAGTACCTCCGCATTCTATTAAGCTACGAATCCCAAGACAGTGCACAAACAAAATCAAGCTAAGCAGAAAACAAATATCAACTTCTCAAAGTATTCACAATTTCTCAATCCGTATATAATGACGACTCAAAGTTCAGTGTAAACAAAGGGTCAAATATAACCAAACTCATTATACTCAAAATCTCCTCTACCCGTAAAATTTAATTTCAATAGCTCACTGCCAGTTCAGGTCCCGGCTTAATATGCATTAAGAATACCCGAATTTTCTCCCGGAAAAAAATATATGGGGCTTACTCAGCCGTGACGGCTAAGTGGATTATGTTTTGTCTCAGTTTTTTGTAGCGCTACGTCCCTTTTTTGCATAATGCTGAAATTTCCGATTGTATAATGTGGAAATAGTTTCTTGGTATTATTTTGGCATGTTCGACCATTTTATGTCTAAGCTCTTGAGTAGGCAGAGATTTTTGAATACAGCTTTCACTTTGTTATAGAATAGAATATAAGCTCGATAAAGCCCAAGTGCCTATGCTAACACGAAATTTTATTGTCTGGTGCGATGGTGTGTCCCAATATTTATTTTTTCAAGTGTATATATGTGTTATCCATAGGGTAGCCAGAGGTTCAGAGCTGGAAAATGTAAAAGTTTTTTTTTATTAAAGTCATAATAGTTAACATTGCCTTAAGCATGATATCTTCACACATTGAGATAAATTAAAAACGATCACCTATGTGGCTAAAGATATTATGCGCAATAAAAGACAATAATAATTTATGATCCTCAGATCATTTTATCGTCATTAATTTAAATTATTGGCGTAAAGTAGACAGGCTAAACTAGTATATTTTATTATCACAAATAAAATTAAGACCAATTTGTGAAACTAAGTAATTCAAAATCAATAAAAAAATTGTCTAATAATAAAATCACCAAATGAGACTTTGAGCTGACTACCAAATCGAAATTTTTATGACCTATAAACCTGCATTGACATGGTGAAAGCCAACATAATAAAGTTAGTGAAGTAAGTAAGTATATGAAAAACATAGAGTTAGTTTTCGTCTTCTTCTCTTTACAAAACCTCTTCGCTTCACGACATTTAAATTAAATATTTTATTTTAATAAAACATGCTGTCCTGTGGTGTGTGCTGGCATAGAATAGCACTACCCCATTTCTTCCGGTGGGTGTACGTAAGAGGCGACTAACGGTATTGAGGCTTTTAAGGGATTTTTGGGCGATGCGGATGGAGACCCATCACCAAAAACCTTTATTCTACTATCTTTTCGCCACTCAACTTTCAAAAGTGGCTGAGGAATTTCTAATTTCTCAGCTCTGGCTACCCCTTTTAGGGATTTATAGCCGTGAGTATATGTATGTATGTCCTGTGGACTCAATATTGTGAAATTTACCGAACCTTCTTTGAAGTTTTTTACTTTCATTATTTTTGCAACTAGATGTATCTTTACTTTTTCAGTTAAACAAAGCAACTTTATTGCAAAATCTAATGAGTTGAATTTCATAGTTATAAAAAGCAATGTTTGTATTTTTTAAAATACATAAATTGCAAAAATGTTTTATTAAAGTCATAATAGATAACATTGCCTTAAGCATGATAACCTCAAAATCATCAGATTAATTAAAATTTTTGATCGCACATTCTTTGTATTGCCGCTGGGTCCCAAAAATAATAATTTTGTATTGTAGAAATAAACGGAAATTCCGTCTCCACATTAACTCGCATGCGAACGTAGTGGAAGTCGAGACAAAGACTATGTGATGTAAGCATATTTTTATCCGGTCGCTCGCAGCTCCCGAAATCAATACTGCCCGACCCTCTTTATTACATACTTACTTAACCCGACTCATTATGGGAAAATATTAATATGGAAATTTGTGGAGGTTTCTATTGTGTTCCAATTATAATGCAGAATATTGATGAAGGATTAAGATAAAACACACTTAAAATGTCAGGACCTATGATACCCTATTGACGATGACCGAGGTAGAAGACTAGCTTGATGTGGATCCCATTTTCATTGCTGTGACACACAAAATTGGTGTTGTAATGTGTATTTCTTTTGTTTTTGTAATGTATGTGATTATCTGTTATAATTTGTGTGTCTTAGTTGTGGAAATAAGTGTTTTATTTATCTATCTATCTATGTGTTTGAAGGCTGAGAAGCACATTAATCGCATATTTTTTGGCTTTGGCACAAACTGTAGTAGTAATAATATTCAATCTGACAATTATCAAGACATATTATATGGAAGGCATTATGAGGAAATCCATATGGATTTAGTGGTGTTTTCTCTCGAAACAGCGTTGAGTCTTTTGCCTATAAAGTGTGTTCTCCAAACAACATGTGATGAAATTGTGCCTGAACCTAGAAGACCTTATTTACTAGAATGAGATGGTTCCAAAGCCAAAGACCAGCACGGGTCAAAATATTAATTAAACAGTAATGTTATTTGGATACGAGAAACAACTCAATAAAATTACCACACAATAAGTCATATAAGCCCGACGCGTCAAACACATCGAGTATATCTTGATTGAAACATTTGCATTTTGCAAATGGTCGATAGGCCAAGCGATAACCGTGCAAAAATACCGCGGGTTCCGTATAAATTACATTGTTTTTTGATCTTATCGAATGATTAAAGATTATTTGATAGCGTTACGAATTGCACCTTCATTTCTTTGTTGCTTATTGCATTTGCATTTCGATTTGTTTATTCTTTGTATATTTCGATAAAGTGATTTTCTTGTAGTGCGATTGATATGTATGTTATGACTGTATTTAAATGTGATCGTTATCAGTACTAAACTAATTTAAAATTTACATTTGTAAATGCTTTATGCATACCGTTTGATTGCATTGGTGATTTTATTATAATACTACACATTTATTTCAAAACATATTCTATAACATGTTAGAAGATGCGATTAAACTTAAAAGACTAGATGTTAGTCAATTCTAATGAATCTATTATGATAACATTTTTTTTTATTTTTATATACAAAACATAAATGACATTTACTCCACATTAACCATTCGTTTAGTTCGTAAAAAAAATACTGTTGCAAAATAAAGAACAGAGAAAAAATATTTTTTTGGCATTAGCAATGGCAATATCAATTTTGTGATAAGAAGTATACATAAGTAAAAAACATATTTCACTTTCGCGTATGTAGCGGGACACGTCAGCTGGTACACGCTGATTTTCAGCTAGCATCAGTAATCCAGAGAACATTTAAACTCAATGTAGCGTAAAACAACATAATAATGTTTCTCTCTGTTTCTTTCTTTTTGACTTAATATCTGATCTGAGTATAGCACAGCAAAAACAACTTCTTATTGCAGCCAGAAAACTGTTATCATCAAAAAACTATTTTCTGAAGTATACTGTTCATGTAAAATTGGGACTATGAAGTGTTTTTAAGCTAAAACAGTATCACATTACAAAATCACAACCAGTTTTTTTTAAACTTAGATTTTATCAAATTTTGGGGCTTTTTAAGTGGTAATAACCACTTAATCTGCGGCTTATCTTCCAAAATTGGCTGGATTTTGTTCCGTTTCTGAAGGTCTGGATACCCCTTCAAGGGATTTATAACCGTGAGTATATGTATGTATGCATGTATGTCGTTAGCTTAGACTCCAAAAGTCAGAAAAATATTTTTTCCTAGTTTCGCAAATGCAATACTGAACCCTAATATTAATAATTCCCGTGACATAACATCATTAAATTTATATTCATAGGACGTATTATGAAGGTGTATTTAAATGCAATGTCTGCGATGCCTGACAGTCTATAAAGAGTTAGAGTTCTTTATCCATACACTATTTCTAGCTGAATTAACAAACGTAGATTTGCTATATAGCGAATACATTGAATATTCATACATACATACATAATCACAATACAATACAATACACGCCGTTAGTTCCCATTGGGGTAGGCAGAGACTATCGATCGCCACTTCGTACGATCCTGGCAAACCTCTCTGGCTTCGTTTACATCCATGCAATCTTTTCATACATGCTCTTTTATTCTTCATACTGCGGACACCTGCCTTTTTGAGCACATTTTCTATTTGATCCAAATGTGCCCTCCGAGGTCGTCCTCTACTAACATTACCTTCCACATTGAATATTCAAACAATGGAAAACAGTTAAATTATGTATTAATTAAAATTAGCAGATTATTAATTCATTTAAATGCACAAAATGCAGTCATTCGCAGTGACAAAAATTTGTGTCTCTCAATTTGGATAGACGATTGGTTTTAAGGCCTTTATCTTAGGACTTCAACACAAATGTGTGAAGGTGAATCGCTGTCTCATTTATATTAAGATCCGAATAAAATCTCTAAAGCTATAAAAAAAACGAAAAAAATATTATACATACATACACATACATATATTCACGGCTATAAATCCCTAGATGGGGTAGCCAGAGCTAAGGAATTAGAAATTCCTCAGCCACTTTTGGAAAGTTAAGTGGGGAAAAGATAGTAAAATAAAGGTTGTTGTTTATGGGTCTCCAACCTCATCGCCCAAAAATCCCGTAAAAGCCCCAATACCGTTAGTCGCCTCTTACGTATACCCACCGGAAGAAATGGGGTAGTGCTATTCTAAGCCGATACTACACAGCACTATTATATATATTTTAAAGGAGGCGACAGACGAAAGCAGCCTTAAGGGTTCGTGCCAACAAGCGTTCGCTACTGCTAATATTGTGCGCCAAGAAAATAGTTCTGTGCCTGCATGCTATTAATCTTTGACGAAATTACTGAGACGGGAAAGATACACGGACTAACCTTATATAATTATACTCAAACTATTAATAACTAGCTGTGTAGTGTCGGCTTAGAATAGCACTGCCCCATTTCTTCCGGTGGGTGTACGTAAGAGGCGACTAACGGTATTGGGGCTTTTTAAGGGATTTATGGGGGATGCGGTTGGAGACCCATCACCAACAACCTTTATTCTACCATCTTTTCCCCACTCAACTTCCAAAAGTGGCTGAGAAATTTCTAATTTCTCAGCTCTGGCTACCCCTTTTAGGGATTTAAAGCCGTGAGTACATGTATGTATGTATGTCACACTATTAAATGATAGCCAATACTTCTGTATTATGAAATTCTCCGAAGATTTTAAATGAAATGAAAATGTGTTTAAAATAGAATACCGTTGATGACGGATTTCTAACTAAATCGTTGGCCAATCAGATATTCCTTTTATTCTTTTGGCGAATTTTCTAAGGCGTTAAAGGAAAATGTTAAGTTGTTTTAACATACAAAAAATAATCCATAACGGCGAAAGTCCTGCCACTAATCACGTAAAAGTACCGTGCAAGTGAAACTCAAATACTATGATAACCTCTTGACAAAAATGTCACCCCTGTTCCCTTCTAAGGTTTACGTCGTGAATGTTGAGTTTGATTTGAGTTAAATATAATTATTACTTATTCCTTTTCTCAATCAAAAGTAATTACAAATCATTTTATACTCTTTTATCTTGGAAACAATTTAATTGTTACCTTTAATAGTGTATCAGTGTGTGACTGGATACTTCTTCATAAATTTTTGATTGATTTCACGATTGTGTAGTTCTTCCAATAAATAAACATACCCAAAACCAAAATAATATTAATATTTTTTTTAAAGTGTGATAATTTTCAATTGGCCTAGACCTCGTTTTAAAAACATACCCTTTTTATATTTTAAATCGATTTAAGACATCAAACTAAACAACTTTGCCTATGGAATGCTTATCTAAAATATTGTAATTCTTAAGATATTTAATAATTAAAAAGTGTCACTGCCTAGATCAAACTGGGAAAGTATGGTGAGTTTCTTAGCCTACGCTAAAATAAAAACAAACAACGCTTTTCGATTCGTTTTCATTTTTACTGGCACATATAATAAGTTAAGATTATTGTGTGATGTGCTTTTGCAACTTGGGTCAAAACAATCGTAAAGGCGGATAATAATATTAATCTGAAGTAGAAGGTTTTTGTTCCATTGTCAAATCAAGTTTTTTTTTACTTCAGCGCAGGCTAAGAAACTAATTATTTCCCAGTTTGATCTAGGCAGCGACACTTTTTAATTATTTTGAAAATTACAATATTTTAGACAAGCATTCCATAGGCAAAGTTGTTTAGTTTGATGTCATTAATCGATTTAAAATGGGTATGTTTTAAAAATGAGGTCTAGGCCAATTGAATTTCCTATAAAATATTATTTGGAGTATTTGAGTACTATAAAACTTATTCTATCCAATCCCATCCAAATCGAAGTATTAGTTTAAATCGCCCCAAACTAAGACCTCCGCAAAATAACAGGCCACCAATCATCTATTTGTCTCCACTTTAAAGAAATGAAAACGTAATTGCAATCCACTTAAAGCAAATCTAAATAAATATTAACGGGCACAGGCTACCACAAAAGAGGGCATTTGTATTCAACGGTTCAACCTTTTTCCTCCTTTTTTCGCGCTAAAGCCTTTTTCATTTTCATTCCGCTCGCTTCGATAAATCTTTATTCCATCTACTAGACTTGTATCTTATTTTATGCTCGATCGGTGTGTATGTTGCAGTGAGACTGGGAATATAGGCTACATAAGTTTTGGCTAAGAATAAGAATATGCATGCATATATTCATAGCTGTGAATCCCAAAACATGGTGGCCAGAGTTTAAGAATTAGTTCAGCCACTTTTGGAAGTTAGGCGAGAAGAAATGGAAAATAAAGGATGGTTGGTGACAGGGTATACAGCCGCATCACTGATCAATGTTTTGAATAAAGAAAATATTGAACATGAGATATAACAACGTGCACCAGAATTATAAAAAAAGTCGTAGCAAATATATTTTTAAAGATTTAGAAAGTTAAATAATAACTTTTAAATATTTGTGTGCTACTAAGGGCCAGTTTTTTGATCCGGAGTTAAAAATATAACCATTTGTTACATTGACTATAGTTAAATGACTAACCAGTAGTCAAATCGTAAATCCATTTTGGTTCGATATTTGACCATTAGTTACTCTAACCACGGGTCAAAAAATGTATTTTGCTGATATCTAACTAATAGTTACGATATTTAACAAATTGTTGAGTTAACCACGGATCAAAAAACTGGCCCTAAGTTGTTTTTGCCATTTTTGTCACTTGTTGATGAAATATTTGAGCCTAGCTATTGAACGGTAATTCAATCCAAACTGATTAAGATTCAATAAAAATATATTTTAAAACCTGAAAGCCTTAATTCATACAACACCCACAACATGCTAGTATATAATCGCGTTTTCTTTATATATTCATTTCATTTATTCACTATTTCCATCTCTTTTGCGCTTATCTTCGCTCCTCTTCATTGGATTTCCTCTTGGCGCCAAATCCTACTTAGGCAGCTGCCTTCGGCTTGAAATTTATTTAGCACTCCTCTGAGAAAATTTGTGGAGAGTTGATGCTTGGAATATTTATAGTACTTACTTATTTCAAATGTATTATAACATTTTAAATATATATTAAAGTGATCATTCAATATAGCTGTGTAGGGTTCGTTTAGAATAGCACTTACCTATTTCTTTTGTTGGTGTTTATAAGGTATGGTGACTCAGGGTGTTAGGGTTTATAGGTGATTCTTGGGCGATGTGACTGCAGACCTGTCATCCTTTAATAACATTCATTTTCCTATATAGTATTAGTTTTGCTGTGTAGTGTCGGCTTAGAATAGCACTACCCCATTTCTTCCGGTGGGTGTACGTAAGAGGCGACTAACGGTATTGGGGCTTCTAAGGGATTTTTGGGCGATGCGGTTGGAGACCCATCACCAACAACCTTTACTTTTACCATCTTTTCCCCACTCACATTTCCAAAAGTGGCTGAGGAATTTCAAATTCCTTAGCTCTGGCTACCCTGGCTGGTGAGTATATGTATATGTATGTATGTTTTCCTATATAATTCCTAAAAGTGGCCGAGGAAAATCTAATACCGCAACTTTGGCTAGCTTTTTTAGGATCCAAAACTATAAGTATAAGTGTGTTATTTGTCAAAGACTCTTGTAGCTATAACCAAAGATCTGTATGAGCAGAACTCTAGAATCAATTATTTTTTTCAACTATTTTTGGTAGTCAAATGGGAAAAGATTGAAAAAAAGGAAATAACCTAAGCTCATATGTCGCCGATCGCCAGCGCCCTTTACAAACCACCTTCGAAAAAAGGTAAAACGGAGAAGTTCGAACCAGTCACTACTTGTATTTGGAAAATGTTTATGTATCCTACAAACAAAGTAAAAATCTGATTTCAATAATGAAGTATGCAATTCCTCAAATACTTATAATTTTCTGGATACATGCCAACACGTGGCAGTAACTAAATACTCAATTACTAAACAATTCTTACAAGAAGTCATTGTTTAGAAACACATTTAACATTTACAATATAGACACGCCATTTCAACAATTATGACACATAGTGCTATGCTGTGATTCATCCTACAAGATTGAAGTGTTTTCATACATACATACATACATATACTCACGGCTATAGATCCCTAGAAGGGATAGCCAGAGCTAAGGAATAAGAAATTCTTCAGCCACTTTTGGAAAATTTAGTAGGGAGAAGATGGTAAAGTAAAGGTTTTTGGTGATGGGTCTCCAACCGCATCGCCCAATAATCCATTAAAATCCCAAATACCGTTTGTCGCCTCTTACGTAAACCCATTGTTAGAAATGGGGTAGTGCTATTCTAAGCCGACACTACACGGCTAACATGTTTACAACCACTTATAAAGTTATTTCAAATATATTTTCTGTACTGTATATTTTTTTACGGCTGTGGAAGCCGAGTGGGATAAAGATTGTAAAATAAAAGATGTTTCATGATGATAATGGGGTTTAAACACATGGCCTAACAAACACTGAAAAAGCCTCAATACCCTTGGTCCTTTCCTACAATACTCAATAGACAAAATGGGTTAGTGCTATGCTAAACAGACACTACGCAGGTACGGCTTAACGAAATACAATATGGTCAAATGTCATGTGCTGTCCAGAATGTATTGAATCTCTGCACTATGGAAGGCATACAACGAGAAGTTTCATCTTATAATTGGCGAAAAGCTATGAATCTGATTCCCCATATATCCTATGATGCATTTATATGGCCAATATTTCCATATTTAATATGATTTCAGTATCAAATCGAGTTAAACCGAGTAAACGCGTCGAGTTTGCATCTCGCATGAAGACGAATCAGCACAATATTCTTTATATTCCACGTCTAGGGAAATTTGTCTCGCTAGCTAGGCACAATATCGCGGCGTCACTCGAGAATTTCTTCAGTTACGTACGAGTTTCTCGAGTGAGTTCTCGTAAGAGTTTCTCGACAATGAATGTACCTAGTTCTTGTTGTCTAGACGTGAATTCAGGTTTAAAACTTTCTTTTATTGGAAAAGTCTAGCATAACGAGAATAGAACAGATTTAAAAGAGTAACTAAAATTGATATTTAAGATTTGGATCGCATATTATGGCGATCAAAAGTCACTACCAACCCAAATATCAACTAACTAATCGCACTCCCAGAACGAAAGAGGCTCAAGTCAAGAATAGCGATATTGAGTTACAATCATAGAGAGACATAAAAAAGTATGTTCTATCCGATGAATAGTAAAACAAAGGCACTTATTGTTAAAAAAACAGGATATGAAACTTTCTGTCCCTATAGCAATAAGTGCCTTTGGTTTAGAACATACTTTTTTATCCCTCTCTATGGTTTATTTATTTATTTATTTATTTATTTGGCACACAAACAGTATTATGACATAGCATTGGTATACAAAATTTAAAAAATAATACAAATTCGGACATAATACCAAAAAACTGTGTACACAGCATGATATTAAATAATCAGTTGCTACTCAATATCGCTATTTTTGACTTGAGCCTCTTTCGTTCTGAGAGTGCGTAATATCTGTATTTTCATGCTGTACATACATACATACTCACGGCCATAAATCCCAAAAAGGGGTAGACAGAGTTTTAGAGCTGGAAACTTCTTAGCCACATTTGGAAGTTGACAGGTGGAAATAATGTATCATTGGTGATGGGTTTCCAACCGCATCGCCCAAAAACCACTTAAAAACGCCCCACACACTTAGTCTCCTCTTACAACAACCGTGGGTAGAAAGGGATAGTAACATTCTAAGCCGGTACAACACGACAAATATTGCTATCTGTTGTTTTGTCACTTTTTGTTTTCAATTAGTTTTTTTTCACTTCCATAGGCCTTCAATCTCAACTAATGATCTGCTATTATGCATCTGTCATTCATTCCAAATAAACAATAAATAAATATAAGGGCATATTATACATAGATCAAGTTAGCCCTAAACTAAGTAGAACTTGTATTATGGGATACTAACTGTCTATACGATATATTGAATATTATATAATACACATATAAATAACATCCAAGACTAAGAAACAAACATTTGTGCTCATCACATAAATTTTGCCCTCAGCGGGGATCGAACCTGCAACTTCCGGGTCGAGAAGCTAGTCGCCTATCCGCTCGACCACAGACGTTGTCAAAATTTCATATATTTATTACATTTCATACCATATCATGTTAGAAACCAAAGCTAATCAGCTTCGTTTATAAGCCGTCCCAATAACATAACATAACATAAACGTAAAAGTTCACGCCGTTTTATCCCCGAAGGGGTTGGCAGAGGTACCCATACTCCTGAACTCACATGGCAAGCGCCATCTAGTTTCCAGAGAAGGTTCCCACGTTTTGCTTAGACAGTGTACTCACGTGATAGGGGGCAGGCCTATCGCCGTTTTGTACGAATACACTGTCACATGACTAAGTACAACTCAGCCATGTGGGTTTCCTCACGATGTTTTCCCTCACCGTTAGCAACCATGATAAATTAACCACACATATGACTTTAGAAAAGACAAATTGGTGTAGGCCCAATAACAATTGCATTTTTATTAGGACTAGATCATATTCTGTTACTAACTGTTTTACTTACTTACTTACTTACTTATACTCACGCCCATTATTCCCATTGGGGTAGGCAGAGACTATTGATCGCCACTAGATCTTGACAAACCTCTCTTGCTTCCCTTACATTCATTATTCTTCTTATATTAAAAAAGCCTAATACTTATATTATTACTAACTATTTTAAAAGGCAAAACCCCAAATAAGGGGGACAACAACGGTAAGCGAAATTGATATACATAGGTTAGAATATTATGTTTCGTTTTATGACCAATAAATGTATAATAAAACCCCTATTCACGTGCGTGTCGGATTAGAAGCGATTTATTTGCAAATTGCTCGCCAATCCCATTTCCTTGTATTGCGATGAACAGCATTCTTGTATATATCGTCATTCCTTTGTAATTGAAGTTCAACTAAAGTTACATAAATGTTTTATCTAACTATCTACTTATACTTACATTACAGCTATAATCAGAATTCCAAGAGAGCTTTGGATGAATGGAATGTTAAGATGACACATGTAGCGGGTGGTGCAAAGTTTTGAAAGAGAGGACGCAATAACAAGACTTTTGTAGAATGATAAATACAAGATAAGTGAGTATGGAATCACATTATTTCCAATAACTATTGCAATATTATAAAAATATGGAGATTATTTTTCCAACACACTATAATATGAAAAAATACCACTAAGTTTTCGCCAGCGCAACTTTGGTACTATTCAGTGAGCAATTTTAAAATGTGTACACAAAGTATTTGAGGAGACGTGAAACAAAAGACGGGCGGCGGGCAAGTAAGCCATTAATAAAAAGTTGTAGGCAACTTTTGTAATATTCCCTTAGTTTGAAGTTTCCATTCATGTAAGACGAGGATTGGGGCCGATTCAGCTGGTTTTGTGTCCTTAAAATATTAAGAGATGTGCTAGAACACCGGTTAACGTGCAAGCGACTAGTGTTCAAATCCCGGGTTGGGCCTACACCAATTTGTCTTTTCTAAAGACATATGTGTGGTTAATTCATCATGGTTGTTAACGGTGAGGGAAAACATCGTGAGGAAAAATGCACATGACTGAGTTGTGCTTAGTCATGTGACATAGTATTCTTACAAAACGTCGATAGGCCACACTGTCCATGCAAAACGTGGGTACTCTGAACACTAGGTGACAAATTCACGTGATGTTGAGAAGTATTAGTACCTCTGCCAACCCCTTCGGGGATATTCGGCGTGAACGTTTATGTTATTTATGTTTATTTATGTACTAGACTCAGAATAAGTATAAACTCCAGAGTAGTGAGCAGGAACGACGTGCTAGCTCAGTGGGTAGAACACCACTTATCGTGCAGACGACTAGTCCCGGGTCGGGACTACACCAATTTGTCATTTCTAAAGACATATGTGTGTTTAATTCATCATGGTTGTTAACGGCGAGGAAAAACATCGCGAGGAAACCCAGAGGTTGTATATAGTCATGTGACAGTGTATTCGTACAAAACCTGTCACGTGAATACGCTGTCCAAGCAATACGTCGGTACTGTGAACATAAGATGTAAATGTCACGTGATGTTCAGAAGTATTAGTGTATTATAAGTATTATTATTATTTACCTCTGCCAACCCTTTCGGGGATATTTGGCGCGGACGTTTGAATCTTGAGTCTTGAGTCAAGAATAGTTATAGGAACATTTATTTTTGTTTGCAGAGGTGCCAGTACAATACGTACATATTTGGCTATCAATCTGGGGTGCATTATGTTGTCAAGGTAGAATTAATAAATCCGACTAGAGAGATCGAGAAATTTTACGTAGTCTAGGTGCTAGATACGAAAGTGAATAGGTTATTATAGATAGATAATTATAATTAGAGTTTTGCAGCCGAATAGGGAAAAAGAAACCAGAATAGGACTTAGTTTCGTCATGTCTCTCTGTCTGTATGTCAAAGCAATTTATTTCTGATATGATTGTGAAAAAAATTCAAGGTGTAAGTTTTAACTGATTCACTCTTTAAAGAAACGACCAAAGTAACGGAATATTTCTCCAAAACGTTACGCTTTGCTTTCAGAGAAAAACAATGTCATTATTATTCGAATATTTTAGGGATGTGATTTTATGATGGCGATCGATAGTCTCTGCCTACCCCAATGGGAATTAACGGCGTGAATATATTTATGTATGTACATACATATGTTTTTTAGGGATGTTTTACTTTTTTTAATGTTGTTTTTTTTTCAAACCTAATTCTAACCTAACCTGTTTTTTAATAACCTGATTGTAAGTTCTAAAATTAAATATTTATCTAGAAATAGAACGGTATTGTGGAATCCATCACCAACAAACTTTATTCCACCATCTTTTCCCCATGCAATTTGCAAAAGTGGCTGTGGAATTTCTGATTCCCTAGCTCTGGCTACCCCTTCAAGGGATTCATAGCCGTGGGTACATGTATATGTAGAGTATATGTATCTAGAAATACCAGGAAAAAAGGTCAATATTAGTTTATCACATTTTACGTTAATGGTGAATAAATGTCGTAATCTTCCCTAAAGGACTGCAACAATTATTATTTTCGTACACATGTAAACTTCAGCAGCGTCCTTAAGAGACGCTTTTGTATCAAAACTATTATTAGTTTTTAACGTATACATTTTTGACTTAATTTTACATAAATACATACATAAACTCACGCCATCAGTTCCCATTAAGGTAGGCAGAGACTATCGATCGCCGCTTTGTACGATTCTGGAAAACCTCTCTAGCTTTATTTACATTCGTCAATATTTTCATACATGCTCTCCCATTCTTTACACTTTGGACGCCGCCACATTGAGCACTTATTTTGTTTTATTTAAATGTTAACTTCCTTGGTCGTCGTTTTTTGAAATTACCAACCAAATATATCCATATATACTTTTTACTTATTAACTGTTATTCCTTTGACATCATTGATATTTTTCTAAAGGGTTTTTAGCAGAATTAGTTAGTTTACTCCAGTAAGTCTGGAACTTTGCACGTCTGAACTATGAACAGGCGTATGACGGCTGTTTCCAACATATTCTGTGAAAGTATTTGGGCGGCAGCCTTTGAGAAGTTTGTAGCCATTTTAGAACAAATATTAAAAATTAACTTCGCTGTGTAGTGTCGGCTTAGAATAACACTACCCCATTTCTTCCGGTGGGTGTACGTAAAAGGCGACTAACGGTATTGGGGCTTTTAAGGGATTTTTGGGCGATGCGGTTGGAGACCCATCACCAACAACCTTTATTTTGCCATCTTTTCCCCACTCTTCTTTCCAAAAGTGGCTGAGGAATTTCCAGTTCCTTAGCTCTGGCTACCCATTCTAGGATTTATAGCCGTGAGTATATGTATGTGCCGTGTAGTGCCGGCTTAGAATGTCACTACCCCTTTCTACCCAAGGGTGTCGTAAGAGGAGACTAAGGGTGTGGGGCTTTTTAAGTGGTTTTTGGGCGATGCGGTTGGAGACCCATCACCAACGATACTTTATTTTTTCCATCTTCTCCCCTATTAATTTCCAAATGTGGCTGAGGAGTTTCTAGCTCTGAAGCCTTGGCTACCCCTTTTTGGGATTTACGGCCGTGAGCATATGTATGTATGTGTATGTATGTATGTATGTATTAAAAATTATTACTTTTATTATATTATAATTGAAATCCGCTAAGTTTAACTAAAATAAATACTAAATTAGTCGTGGGTGATGATTTAGGGTTTAGGACCTTCTAAGTTATTTTTAGCGATATGGCTGGGACCCATTGTCAGCCACCTTTTTTTACAACATTTTTCACACTAAACTCTCACAAGTTGGTATCCAATCGACTTCCAAAAGTTAGATAAGATAAGACATTTATTACAAGAAAAACACATTACATTAGAATTTACAATGATTCACGCACTAGGCATTGCCTGTATCGCATGAATCTAGGGAACACATTTAAAATACACAACGAATAATACAAGTCTTAATTAAGAGAGAAAAATAAACAAAAAACTGATTTAAATAAAAATAAAACTAACTAAATTACAAAAGCAACTAAGTAATAGTTTGTGCATATTGCGAAGTGTTTAGTTACGAGTGTATGTGTGTGTGTGTGTATTGGATATGTATGTGAGAATGAATGTATGTGTGACTGTGTGTATGTGCGAGGGTGAATATTTGTGAGAAAGTGGCTGAGAAATTTCTCATTCCAAAGCCCTGGCTACCCCGTTAAGGGATTTATAGCCGTGAGTATATGTATGTATGTATGTAAGTTGGTATAGCAGTTGTTATCCAAAACACTAGCCACTATTTTCTTGGGATTTATAGCCATCATGAATAAGCATGACTGAAGAATAGAATTGAAACAATTAATTGAAAACATAATTTTTTTCAAGCAATACTTGGGTACTCAACAGTACAGGTAATAGGTGACGATGTCGCGTGATGTTCAGAAGTATTAGTACCTCTGCCAACCCCTTCGGGGATATTCGGCGTGAACGTTTGAGTATTGAATATATTTTTCATAAAAAATGGTCTCTTTTTGCAGTATTACGAAAAAACTAATTCTCACCATCATTTTATATTCCTTCGAAACACATATTTGACTGTCTCAAACAATATTAGCGAAACATATCCAAAAGTTCAGGCAAACTGAATTCCAAGACATATTTTTCCTTAACCCGAGCACATATAAGGGTGGCTCCACCCCTTTCACCCTATCCTCGGGTGGAAAGTCGCATATTTTCCCCGGATCCGGGATTTTTCCGATACACGTCTCTCCAATAACGATGCCGTATGTGGGGGCGGGGCTAGGACTGTAGATAGTCATTTTTCGAGAACATTCCTTTAACATATACTCACGGCTATAAATCCCTAAAAGGGGTAGCCAGAGCTGAGAAATTATAAATTCCTCAGCCACTTTTGGAAGTTGAGTGGTGAAAAGATGGTAGAATAAAGGTTGTTGGTGATGGGTCTCCAACCGCATCGCCCAAAAATCCCTTAAAAAGCCCCAAGTCCGTTAGTCGCCTCTTACGTACACCCACCGGAAGAAATGGGGTAGTGCTATTCTAAGCCGACACTACACAGCTAACTGGATAAGTATGGTCGGAAAAGTTTTTGCAATGATGCTTGTTCATTATAAATTTTACTGGTAGCTCGAAATGAATTAGAACATTTTGGGATGTGATTTATACCAATGTAGAAACATGCACATACTCATACTCGTGGCTATGAAGAGGTGCTACTTTTAGAAGTTTAGAAGGAAATCATTGTCAAATTCGGGATGGTGATGTAATCCACTTAAAACCCAGAAATACTAACGCCCGATTTCTGAATTGAGTATTCAAGCTGAGAACGACTTAAGTATCGTTTTGTCTCATTCAGTTGTTAAGATTTCAATGCGACAGAACGATACTTAAGTTGTTCTCAGCTAGAATACTCAATTCAGAAATCGGGCGTAAGACATCACTTAAGACAATCGATGGAAGACTTAGAGTAGTGATTTTCCAAGTCGACATTTAGCATTTATATACTTACGGCTAAATCCCAAAAAGTTGTAGCCAGATCTGACAATTCAAATATCTCTTAGTCAAAACTGGTCAAATAATCAAACTAAAACTACAAGCTAGACAGACAGTTTATTGGCGATGGATATCAAACTTGATGACCGTACAACTTAAAAAGCCCCGTACCCGTAGTCATCTCATAATACAACCGCGGGCTGACACAATATAGTGCTATTCTGAACCGATACACAAACAAAAAGGGCTACTCTGCAATGTAATTAAAGCAATCCAGTTTCAGCCCAATCCGAACCATTCCAAAGTAATATGACTGAAACGCGAGTAAACTCCAGAAAGCAATTCCCAGAATCAATTTGAGTGTGTAACATAATACGACGGACAAAGAAAGAATTCGTGAAATTTTCTTATAAGACGCGCTGCGAGCGGAAAATGTTGAACAAAAGATTCCATCTTGTATTTATTAAAACGAGAATGTTTAATATGTGATGGCTCTGGATAAAGAATACGTTAGGCAGTGGGTTTAAATCGTAGATTGGGATTAATAAATTAAAATTAAGTTTGAAGATGTAGTGCAGGCTTAGAATGTTGCTACCCCATTTTATCCACGGGTTTCGTAAGAGGCGACTAAGGGTATGGACCTATCACTAACGATGCTTTATTTTTACCATCTTTTCCTCTATCAACTATTTTAATGCGGCTAAGCTTATTTTTTTACCATATTGCCCTCTTATCTGTCTATCTGTTAGCCTCAATAAATCTTCAAAACTGCCGGAGTGATAGATAGCTAATGCAGTAAGGAATATTCCACGCCTCGTTCTTTTTTCTTCTCTTAATACCCATGCGAAGCCAAGGTAATCCGCTAGTATTTTGCTAAAGATATTCCTATTTTGTCATCTTAAACTAAGTAGGCGTTAATCTGTCGTCTTGAAAAATTATCACATGGAGATTTTTTGTTTAATTTTTCTATTAGATATACCGTGTCTTATTTGATGTGTGTTTTGTAAACACTGAGATGTCTTTGGGAAAACAAATATATAATTGTTATAGCGAGATCTTTTTTGAAACATTTTATATCCCAGTTTTACTGTGGCTTTAGTGTTAAGTTCAATAAATTCGGGTTAACTACACGTGCGGGTCAGTTTTATACATTTCTCTTGATTAAAAACATATTCGTTTCTCTTTTTCTCCTTAGCATTCATTCATTTCTTTTATGAAATCAACTTATTGATGAACATACAAACTTAAACTCCAATCACACACTTATATAATTAAAAGAGGGATTGTCAGAGCTTCATAGTTAGGAATTCATCGGCTACTTTTGAAAGTTGAGTGGGGAATGTTTTAGAACAAAGAATTTAGAAAGCTCTCAAACCCTAAGTCATCTCAAGGAAAAATAGGTTAGTGCTATTTTAGGCAAATTCTTCACAGGTTCAGAAAACACAATATCTTAACTACCAAAAATTCACACTTTAGACAGACGATCGTTTAAAACCAAGGATAGAATTAAAAATCTCATTATCCATAATATTCACATATAATTTTCCAATCATACATCCGGTCTTATACCATCTTACTAGTTCAACCGGTCACGAGGTAAGGAGATGACCCATAGATTTATGCATACCGTACCATAGAGCAAACGGATGGTGTGCAATGAGAGATGTAAATACGTAATGCTTACACACGATGTTTGCGGTGTCATCGAGTGCGGAATGCGGTAGCATTCGGGCAAATATTGTGACGGTGGCAACACTGTGTGCTGAATAGGGTTGTTCCGAAAGAGTACTTTTTAAAGTGTTATTAAGTAATTTTTTTCTTCAAATCAAGAAATTTCAATGATACGATTAGAGAAAATTGAAACAGCATAAGATTGTGATAATTCAATGCACTGTCTGAAAAAGTCTGCTGAAACAATAGTTTAATCATTGATGCTATAACATTAATATTTTCAAGGAGGTAGTAAATTAACAATAATTATCCCTTATTCCACAATTAGAAAAAAAAGAGTATTTTTGTGAACAGTTAAATTTTTAATAAAATTTCATTTTAATCCTCAAATAAAAAGAAGCATTCGTTAAGAACAACCCATTTTCTTTAAACAATCGCGTTCCAAAGAAAATTTCCTTTTAGTTTTCTATCAAATAAGCAAGTAAACACACTCAGCTATTTTAATAAGTGCTTGCTTTGTGCTGAGCAAATTTGCACTTTGTCACGTATTAAACATTACATCAATAAGGAGTTTTAATCCTAAGACAAATAGGTAATGTGGGCGAATTTATTTGCTTTCTAAAAAGAGGGTCGTTAGTTTTTTTATATATCAATCTCTGTTGGTTAAGAGCATGTTCAAGTTCTCTATTATTTCCTTCGATTATACCACTGAATTAATTTTTAAAAGTCACTTTCCTTATAGAATAGTTTTTTTTAATTTCGATGTTAACAGAGAATTTAATCCGATATTGGACTATAGAAATACAGAAAACTTGATTATTAATTTAATGTGAAAGTTTTTAGTTCGAAAGCGACACTCACTGCACAAATTTTAAATTGTATATACTTGAGATGCCAAAGCAAAGCTTGATAACTTGGTTTTAAAAACACATATAAATAGAGTGCGTAGTACTTAAAATTCACTAGGTACACAAGTCAAAAAACTAACTTTTACTAAGATCGTTAGAATTAAATATCACAATCTTTGGTATAGTTTTGTCTTCAAATTAAAAGATCATCATCACTTTCCTTTAACCCTATTGAGTATACTAAAAAAACTAAAGTTTAGCATACAAAAGAAAACAGATAAGCCGTGAACATCGATCGCGTATTCCGACCTTCATCAAGATCGTTAACCCAAAACTCCAATTAAGTACGGCCCTAGGCGTTAAAATTCCTCGCCCCAACACTCCGGTATTGATCACGACCTTGATAAAAAAAGAATTAAGTCAAAGCTTGACCTGATTTTGTCCCTCCCTATTTCGCGGGCTTTTCACTGCCATGTTTATATTTCTATAAAGGAATGTTGAATCGACTTATTAAGGAGGTCGGAAGATTTTCTATACAAAAAATAAAAAAGTTTACGAGTGTCCGAAGGAGTTTCGAAATTAGAACTCGTGAACTTTTATAACTTTGTTTTTTGTTCATATGAATGTTTGATTATTATATTGCGGTAAGTTTTTTCAATATTTAGTAGATGAATCATTTTTGAAAACTGTTGATGTAGATAATTCATTTGAGACTCTTATAAAAGGCAAATTTTTGCTAATGTACCAACATCACATTCTCATTTCATCTCTAATTCTCGTTTCATTTGCATTTCATTTGAAAGTCTCATTTGCAATATATGCGAAGAATTTAAACAGAAAACAGACTTAATACAGTTATAAAGTAAAAAAAAACTGGAAGTTGTCGGTGCAAACCATTAAAATATCTTAAATAGGTATTCGCTGGTAATAGCGACAAAAAACAAATAGTAGAAATAAAAAGTCAAAGGACATATATTTATGTTCGCGTAAGACAACTTCACCTCTTTCTCACACTTAATTGGAAAAAAATATACAATTTATCACAGGCTAGTGGCTTCATCAACGCATAGTTTCGAATAATTTCCCTTAATACTGTAAATAATTTGTTTTTGTCTGAAATCGTGAATGAGAATGTGCGTAAAGGGACCGCAGTACCGGTGTGACTACCATCAACCGAGTTATCTCGTTCGAGGTATCGAAATATTCAACAATTGATTTATATGAAACTTTATTGTTTTGGCAACTCCTGATGAAATTGGTTGTATCTAAGTTGTGTATATAATGAAAACGATCATTTTTGAGAATAAATAAATTATATTATATTTTTAATCAAAACTGCTCGTAAATGCTTGGTGAGGCAATGTTATCACCAACTATTTTAATTATGGTATACTTATTGTATATTAGTTCAAATAATAAATGTATGTCTTACCCCAAATAAATTAGACAGGATGTTGATCTCAAAAATCAAATAGGCACTTTTAGAACCTGATTTGAATTTTGATTGGATTTTGATTTGGAATTAATGAAAATGGTTTTGAAGCGGTGCCATTCCAAGTACATATATATTAATTGATAAGCCATTCCAAACAAACAAATCTATTTAAAGTCCAAAATAATCGTAGTAACATCATAGTATTAAAAAAAAGTATTTTTTTTACTCAATTGAACGATTATGGTGTTTTTCTTAAAAAAAAATACATTTCTTTTATATGTGATGGTAGTCACCCTAGGTTATTAAGAGCTGTATAAAAAGCGGCGACGGGCCGTTAAGAAAGAGCTATTTAATTAGACGAAGGATGCTGCAGCGTTTAAAATTCGTTGGTAAGCTGGAGTGCATTTCAAAACCTTATATAATTCAAAGACCCATTTAAACTATTGACGATAGCAACAAAGAAATATCACTACTATTTGGTTATCAATCAAATAGAGTATAATCATAAAATGATGTGTTTTATTGGGTATTTTTATTAAACATTTTTTTTTGGTTTATTTGCTGTGTAGTGTCGGCTTAGAATAGCACTACCCCATTTCTTCCGGTGGGTGTACGTAAGAGGCGACTAACGGTATTGGGGCTTTTTAAGGGATTTTTGGGCGATGCGGTTGGAGACCCATCACCAACAACCTTTATTTTACCATCTTTTCGTTTGGAAATTTGAAAAGTGGCTGAGTCATTATTAATTCCTTAGCTCTGGCTACCCCTTCTAGGGATTTATAGCCGTGAGTATATGTATGTACGTATGTATTATTTTGATATCGATGATTTATGAGATTATTTTTGTTATTTAAAAAAATCTGCTACACTACGTATATAAAATTTTGTTAAGGTTTTTTCTTGATATGCATTTTTGACATTTAATTTGTGCATGGGAATCGATTGATTATGAATAACTTTAACTATGCAAAAAAAAACGTTTGATGTTAATTTTCATTCTATACCTATTACATGGATACATACATAACTCACAGCATAAATCACAAGAAGCGGTAGCCAGAGCTTCAGGGCTAGAAACTGCTCAGCAAAGAATTTAGAAGCTGATAGGGGACAAGATGGTAGAAATGAAGTATCGTTGGTGATGGGTCTCCAACCGCATACCGTTAGTCGCCTCTTATGACCCCTAGGTAAGAAGGGGTAGTGTCATTCTAAGCTAGTAACGTAGTAATTTTGGCCATTCTCAAACAACTAGAGCTATTGGATTTAGTATTCGTCAACCATGTTTTGAAGTTCAAATAGTCAAATAAAAGATCGATGGTGATAGCCATTTTTTAGTTTAGTTTTTTTAATTCCCATTGGAGTAGGCAGAGACAATCGCTCGCCACTTTGTACGATCCTGGCAAACCTCTCTTGCTTCGTCTACATACGTAAAATAAATAATAATTTATTTAAATTGTATTTTGTTAAATAAGTCAACTTGCTGCTCGTTGTCTTTTTATGATAATGATGATATTATAAACACGAGTGCTCATAAATGCCCACAGTTTATAAGAATTTTGGGTATTAGATGAGCATTTTTTAATGTCGAGATATACCGTTTTTCTATACAAGTAAAATTATAGAATATTTTGTTAACAGTATTCAAAAGCATAGTTACTATTAGAAATTAACTATTAATATAAACAGATATAAACTAGTCAACCAGAAGGGCAAGCACGAGCGCTATTTTATCGACACGATAACGGTTAGAACGAGATGGCAGTATACGATACTAAGTAAGTGCGTAAGAGATGGTTGCTTTATCCCACGCGATAACTAGTTTAAACACGGCTCGTGCTTGCCCTGCAGGAAAAACATTATTACAGTCAAATGGAGGTAACATTACATTTTTTTTTCTTTGGAACCAGACACTAAAAACCAAAATAAATTCTAACGATTTTTTTTAATCTTTTTCTTTTACTATTTTATTTTAAAACGTTTAGCAAGTTTGACAAAAAGAGGTCGGTTCCATATCAACTGTCGCGTGCCCTCGAGGCCAATGTCCTGTGAATTCCCTTTTTTATCCAGCTCACTCTAATTAGTAATTTTATACGTTTGTCCTTGTCTCTCATTAAAGGGTGCTAATATACGTATTCAAATAATTATTTCTGACCGTTTACGAAACGGTTTGTATTTCAGTCGTTTATCATGCTCGTTTGTAATTTTTATTTCTGTTTTTGACTGATGTTTCATATTTTTGGAGTAATGACACAATTATTTTTAGTTGTGAGGAGTTATCACTCATTAATTAGCTACAGCTACATACTATATGCATTTAAAAAGTCATTATTTTTTAATGTCGCTGTGTAGTGTCGGCTTAGAATAGCACTACCCCATTTCTTCCGGTGGGTGTACGTAAAAGGCGACTAAAGGTATTGGGACTTTTAAGGGATTTTTGGGCGATGCGGTTGGAGACCCAGCAGCAACAACCTTTATTTTTACCATATTATCCCCACTTACATTTCCAAAAGTGGCTGAGGAATTTCTAATTCCTTAGCTCTGGCTACCCCTTCTAGGGATTTATAGCCGTGAGTATATGTATGTATGTATTTTTTAATGATATTGAACATATTTATTTATTCTTAGTTGCTTCTTTTATTAATATAACGCAAAAAAACACATACCGTATAAAGTATCTGTAAGAAAGTGTTTTATTAAACAAACTTGGTTTATTAATGTCTGCTTACATATGTCCGCGGCAACAAATGAAGTGAAATAGTGTATACACAAGTAAGTGGAAAGAAAGTAGCAATTTTCTATAGAAAGCTTCCAGACAGTGTGCCCGTTGAAGAACGGCTATAGGATATCCGCTGACGTGATATCTGACTAAGCAATAAAAATCAAACACGTAAAAATATCACTAAGTAGCATACGCCCTTAATATCTTCCACGCGAGAGCACAACCCGCCATATCGGAGAATTTTCATCTGAATATTTTCCTTTCTCATTGTCGTTATCTAAAAAATATGTTTTTGTACCGACGCGGCCACCCCCGGGGGGAAATGCCGCGAAAACTCCAACGGACATATTCGAACAATACAAACACTTGGAAATTCGAATGTGTGCCTACGAACCAAAGTTGGAATTCTTTTCGCGTACGTCGAAAAATGTCGCGTTTTTATACGCTACAAAGAAAAATGCTTGATATTTATATTATCGAAATTGAGTTTTGTGCGTTGGGCTGAAGGTCGATAATGGTTCGTGTGAGGTTGGTCGTGGCGACGGGTGGTAGGTGGAGAGGCTACCGGAAGCAGGGAGGAGGGTGGTAAATGGACGGAAGAGAAACGAAGGCAAATAACTTCGCTCCCGTGTACACATGTATAGGGAGGCGCCAAGTACCAACAAAAATGCTCGCTCCGACGTCTCCGGGCCTCACAATGAGACGTTGAGTATTTTTGTCATTTGTCCTCATAAAAATCTCACTGCGAAAAAGTTGCAATTCAGTTGTTTTCGCATACAAGTCATAAGAAACAAGATTGATGTTTTCTTTTTGACGTTACGCGTTAGTTTCGTCGGAAGTAGTCCATTAGCAGTTCGGTTTGCTTTTGCTAACGATATTCAATTATGAAGCGATGGATCGAAATATTTCTGGGGGGGTATTTTTTCATACTGCATGAATTCTACTGAAACTATATTTTTTTAAATATAAATAACATTCGCTGAGCACCTTAAGTAATATTTTATTTGATTTAATTTTATTAGGGATATCAACAGCGATTAAAGTGATTAAACATAGTTAATAGTAGAAATAAAGTAAGGCCAATAACAGATGTTCTCAGATGAGTCTCACATATCTTACACTAAACACATTTGTTTCATTACATTTGATGAGCCTAAAACTTATAGAATATTACTAAAAGCTAACAATATGACATTTTATACTGAGTGTAATATTTAAATAATTAAAACTTAGTTTAGTTACTTCTATGAATTAATATTATTTTTATTGACTACTTAAATGTTTCCGTTGAACTTTCATTCGTTGTAAATTTGATCCTACTTGATTACTACAGCATATTTAATAAGTGGTTGCTAAAAGCAAATTTGTTTACAAAACCCTGTCGAGCTGAAAAACACTTTTATATCGTCCATAAAACTCTTGAAGAATTACTTTGAATCAGGTAAAGTAAAATTAAATCCTTGCTTAATATCGCGGGGGCATCCTTTGTGGCTTTGAAAAGATTAGAGGATTCTTTGCGAGGCTAAATCAAAGTCGCGATCGAAGTTCCAGCCCTTTGAAAAAATCCGTTATTATTTTCTCGAGAACCTCTTTTGTGAGGCAGAACGCTTCACGGGAGGGTGGTAGAGGGAAAAATATGACGAGCACTTGTGTGTTGTCTCGTTTCTTTGAAGGGCGTTGGAGTGAGATGGATGTCGAGTGGTTTTCTAGTGTCATCTATATGTTGTGTTCGTTAGTGTGTAGCTCGAGGCGACTGTAGAAAGCATATTTAGATGACATATTTGAAGTATTTTTAATTAGCGATATTTTTTGTTGTAGTCGTATGAGATAAGGAATTTGGGAGTTTAGGGCATTTAAAGGATAACCGAATTTTTAAATATTACATTTTGCATATGATAAACATTTCAACAAAAATATAGGATTTAATGCATGACCAATATCGGTGCTACCATCGTTACGTTCATCTGAAAGCAATAAAGGAATAATATCATACATTATAAAAAGTCAAAAAGCAGTACTGAGGAAAAATAAACACTTATATACTAATTTTATAAAAAAGTACATTATTTCATCAACTCCGGAAAGTGTAACTCGCAGTGCCTACAACAAGGTGGAGTTGGTTGAACTTACAGACGCCGATGGACAAGAGCAGCACAGGAAGGGTTGTTGTGGAAATCTAAAGGGAGGTCTATGTCCAGCATTGTACGTTTGTCGGTTGAATGATGTTGATGACCATTGGATTTGGCAATTGAGATTAAAACTTGTTAGTCGGCAGAGAGTAAAATTTTTACTAAGCATTTTTTTGTGGAAGAAGATTCTACCTTTACTTTGCATACGAGGGCGATGGCTAGTATAGGAATGTTGTACTTAAGATCACATACATATATACATATACTCACGGCTATAAATCCCTAAAAGGGTTAGCCAGAGCTTAAGAATCAGAAAATTCTTCAGCCACTTTCGAAAGTTAAGTAGGTAAAAGATTGTTAAATAAATGATTGATGATCACCAAAGGTAAATTATACTAATCCCCTTAACTAATGTCAGCTAAAATAATCATCACAAATTTTTACTGTAAAGGTTTTTAAGTGAAATTGGAAACGAAATTCTAAAATATTACTTTTGAACAGGATTATTAAAGTTTATAGAAATACGTGCTTTTTCCTCATTACTTGTAGAGAAATGCAATTTTCTTGCAATACTTTTAATTATAATAAACCTCAAAATAATTATTAAAGTTCAAGACTAAGGTTTACCCTCTCGCTTTACAATACACCATGTGGTTGTATTACTTTTGAACAGGATTATTAAAGTTTATAGAAATACGTGCTTTTTCCTCATTACTTGTAGAGAAATACAATTTCCTTGCAATACTTTTAATTATAATAAACCTCAAAATAATTATTAAAGTTCAAGACTTACCCTGTCCCTTTACAAGACACCATGTGGTATACTGCTATTTCAAGCCGATGAGCCTAATATTATCAAGATCTGACTAAACCATCCTGAGAATATCGTCGTGAGTATGTATTGTTGTATCGAAGAAAGTAATAACTTTTTCAGAGAAATATCAGTTACCATGACTATATGACACGAATGAAATTTTCTTCCATGGACGTTTGTATAATGGACATGTCAGCGGGTAAGTTAAAATACATTGATTTTACAACTGAAGGAAACAGTGGCTGGTAAACTAGATTTTTTTAATATCGAATATTTTGCATACAAGTGGTAATACCCACTTTTTGTCTGAGCTGCTAACCCCGGTGAAATAGCTTAGTTTATCATTTATGTTAAAATAAGTTAGGTTTTTTTGTATAATATACGACATGAATAATGGTACTAAACTTACAATGAATATAGTAACTACGAATAATCAACGAAAATGTGTATAAGTAAATAAATTATCAGCATTTAAATTCATTTACACAACCAGTAGTTGCTCAATGATTGTATGAAACGTAATAAAACATATTTTACATCTCTTAGTCAAATTGATGTTTAACGATCTAAAAAGTCAAAGAAAGTATTTTTTAAAATTATTTATATTTTCTTACAATTCTGTAATATCATCATATCGTAGGAACTTTATAGGCTGCGTCCAATAAGTTTCCGAATCCATGTAAAACTCATCTCAAAATATTACGTGCGACTCCTCATTACGTAGCAAATCATTATTCGGTGAAATCGCATGGAATAGTCCGCGGGGCATCGCAGCGTCACGGGAATACTACCCTTACTGTCTACGAAATAAAGGCTAGAATCCAAAGTACATATTAAATATCTCGTCTACGGTCGTTTATGAAAAATATGTACGAGGAAAATGGATTCAATGAAATATCTACTGAGCCTTTTATAGATAGGTTTTGAACGAATTGTGTACAGCTATTTTTGTTATGAGTTAGGATGTCGCTTTGGGAAGCTACTGGATGCGTGGAGAGCAAGTTTATTTATTTTTGATACATATGGTAAAAATAGACTTGTTGCCATAATTTTTGTCTGAATACCAGCTAAAAACTACACATTACGACCAGTAAGAATAAAAGTTGTGCCTCTGCCGTGCTTTCAGAGATTAAGGATCAGTGATAGGTAATGCCAAAAGAAGCCATGGATATTGTTAATAGTAGCATTCTTTCGCATTTTTTTTTATTTCCCAACTCTCTTAAAGCTATAAAGTAACAGGTTAATTTATATTGTGGCACGACAAAGTTTTCTAAACAATTTTATTCATTTAAACCATTATTGATACAGACATTTTTTCAGAAGTGGCTGAGGAATTTCTTATTTCTAAGCTCTGGTGGCCCCATCTAGGGATTTATATCCATGAGTATACGTATGTATATTTCGACTGAAAATTCGCTCCAACATTCACCGGCAAAATCTAATCATAACTGAGATGCAAACATTAATTAATTTTGCAACTTTTTAAAAATAAAGTTTGGTTTTCAATACTCTACCATCAAGATTCCCATCCCGAAACTCTAATACATTTTATTTCAAAAGTTACACCCTAATCACATATAGTTGTCTATGTAACCATCAAAAGTACATTATACCTAATCGAAGCAGTTTCGCGTGAAAAAAGACAAATTCATAAGCACAGCCCTACGTATGTCTTCGCCAATAGCAAGGAGGTTTCGTGAAAAAACCGCGATTTTTCCGCCTCTTTCTTATCATATGTGAGCTACCCTCACATGTGATTTGTTACCGATGACAAAAGACGTAACCGATTAGTTTTGACACGCGATTTTCGGGTTAGATGTGAGAGCAATAAGAACTAGTTTGGTTTGGATTTTTAAGATACGGAGTTATTATTATTGTACGTATAATTCTGATCATATTGTTTTGTTCACTTAAAGTAAATTAAATTAAGTTGAACATTAGAATGACTATTAGCAAATGTAAAGTAAAACGATTATAATAACAATAAATGTTTTTATTTGTCTCTTAAAATCATAAAATAAAATGTAAAAAGTTACAAAGCTCGTTCTGTCCGCAGCAAACAGATAGCTTTACTTTTCAGCTCTGACCTATAACTTAAAGCTACTTACATCTAAATTAAATTCTATTTCTGTAAAGATAGTCAAGAAAAACTAGAGCCCAGATATAGGATTTATTTATTTTTAATATTATAGCTCTAACTTGAATGTTTTTGATCACGAAAACCTCATGTGGGGATTATTACTAATAATAAAATAAAAGAAAAATTTCGACACAGGCGGGAATCAAACACGCTACCTCGGGTATACGCCCCCGTCGCTCTGCCAGTGTCAAAATTTTTCTTTTCTTTATTTATTCTTCAATTATTAATCATAGCTCTATCATAGAATAACACAATTTCGGCTTATAAACTTCTACCCGGTTCAAAAGCAACTTAACCGGTTCATACATACATATGCTCACGGCTATAAATCCTGAAAAAGGGAAGCCAGAGCTTCTGATTAAGAAATTCCTCATCCAGTTTTGGAAGAAGAGGGGGGAAAAGATAGTAAAATAAAGGTTGTTGATGATGGGGCTTAAACCGCATCACCGTTTATGTTATGTAATTGGCAATAAACAATAGATGATAATGTAAAAGTTTTGTGTCCTCAGAAATTAAACACTCGTAAAAAAATATATAATTGTCTTACTTTTAAGGGTTTTATGACGCGTATTTTCACCTAATTAACGGTATATCTGCGCCTTTTGCTCAGTAAAAAGTGAGAAATCCATACTGTTATATGATAACACTAAACATCTACCATTAACAAGACCACCTTCACTTTTGTACGCATGTGCACATCGAGTTAATTGTAAAATTAATAATCAATTAAAGCTCTTTACTGGCCATAAAACAGACGAATTGATGATTTCAATTTGTTTAGTTAATACGACCCTCATTGAAAAATCATTAAAACCAACACACACATTAATTTCATGTTTTATGACGATGCTAATTATACAAACTAATTATGCGCGGCCATGTGGACTAGTAGTTAATGTAGTTGTAAATTTGCTTTCATTTATAATTATAATTGGTTGGCTACTTACGCAAGAGAGGTTTGCCAGGATCGTACGAAGTGGCGATCGATAGTCTCTGCCTACCCCAATGGGAATTAACGGCGTGAGTATATGTATGTATGTATGTATGTACTTCCGAATATGAAATATTAGCTGCGCTGGTGCGATTTCTTCATACTCAAAGTTCGCGCTGTATATCCCTGAAGATCCGGGACGACGTGATAGCTCAATGGGTAGAACACCGCTTAACGTGCAAGCGACTAGTGTTCAAATCCCGGGTCGGGCCTACACCAATTTGTCTTTTCTAAAGACATATGTGTGGTTAATTTATGATTGTTGTTAACGGTGAGGGAGAACATCGTGAGGAAACCCATATGACTGAGTTGTACTCAGTCATGTGACAGTGTATTCGTACAAAACGGCGATAGGCCTGCCCCCTATCACGTGAGTACACTGTCCATGCAAAACGTGGGTACTCTGAACTCCAGGTGACAAAGTCACTTGATGTTCAGAAGTATTAGTACCTCTGCCAACCTCTTCGGGGATATTCGGCGTGAACGTTTATGTTATGTATGTTATGTTAAAAAAGAGGTTAAAATCAACTCATCAGGAAGGCATGCACTGTGGGAGGGCGGGCGGTGCAGGTGAAAATTTATAATACCGCCTATCGCCGTTTTGTACGAATGCACTGTCACATGACTAAGTACAACTCAGCCATGTGGGTTTCCTCACGATGTTTTCCCTCACCGTTAACAACCATGATAAATTAACCACAGATATGACTTTATCAAAGACGAATTGGTGCAGGCCCGACCCAGGATTGGAACTCACGCCCTTTTGTTTTCGGGCGGGTGTTCTACCCACTGGACTATCATGTCGCTTTACCATATTATATATAAATAACTTCTGTATTTCTCAGGTATATTTGTTAGATATCACAACCATATTAGGCTCGTAATTTAATGAACTGTCAAATAGTTTCGTTATTAGTGAATAGCTCATGTTTTATGGCGTGGTGCAATTTGCTCCCACGCAAATTTTGAGGATGGAACTCGGTGTATCATGTAGGCGGTATCTTGCAGTAGTTATAAATTAAACGATGCCTTATTCTGAAATATTGCGATATTCATTGTAGATAACTAGGGATTTTGCTTGTGAAATTATTTATTCTCTTTGGTTAAAATTATGGTGCCGTGTAGTGTCGGTTTAGAATAGCACTACCCCATTTCTTCCGGTGGGTGTACGTAAGAGGCGACTAACGGTATGGGGCTATTAAGGGATTTTTGGGCGATGCGGTTGGAGACCCATCACCAACAACCTTTATTTTTACTATCTTTTCCCTACTCAGATTTCCAAAAGTGGCTGAGGAATTTCTAATTCCTTAGCTCTGGCTACCCCTTCCTGGGATTTATAGCCGTGAGTATATGTATGTATGTTAAAATTATGTGCTTACCTGTTTTTGGTGCATTTAAGTTATTATTTTGTCATATATTCATATTTGGAAGTTTAAGGGAAGAGAGTCAAATAATAGATTTATGGTGATAGGTTTTCTACTTCATAACTCTATAATAACTTTAATACCACTTCAGTACTCTTGGTCCCTTCCTATGATATTCACGTATTTATATGGCTCGTGTATATTTAAATGGAGAATCCTTAAATATCAAATAATAGAACACGTCTTGGTGTCTGTCCTTTATTAAAACATTACTTGCAGGAATGTGTTCGTATAGTTAATATAAAAACTAGTTGAACCGGCAAACGTGGTTTTGCCATATAAATCTATGACATAAGTCTATAAGATTTTAGGGGTGGACCCTTAGTACTGTTAATATAAAAACTAGTTGAACCGGCAAACGTGGTTTTGCCATATAAATCTATGACATAAGTCTATAAGATTTTAGGGGTGGACCCTTAGTACTGTTAATATAAAAACTAGTTGAACCGGCAAACGTGGTTTTGCCATATAAATCTATGACATAAGTCTATAAGATTTTAGGGGTGGACCCTTAGTACTGTTAATATAAAAACTAGTTGAACCGGCAAACGTGGTTTTGCCATATAAATCTATGACATAAGTCTATAAGATTTTAGGGGTGGACCCTTAGTACTGTTAATATAAAAACTAGTTGAACCGGCAAACGTGGTTTTGCCATATAAATCTATGACATAAGTCTATAAGATTTTAAGGGTGGACCCTTAGTACTGTTAATATAAAAACTAGTTGAACCGGCAAACGTGGTTTTGCCATATAAATCTATGACATAAGTCTATTAGATTTTAGGGGTGGACCCTTAGTACTGTTAATATAAAAACTTGTTGAACCGGCAAACGTGGTTTTGCCATATAAATCTATGACATAAGTCTATAAGATTTTAGGGGTGGACCCTTAGGAGTAAATAAAATAGTTATAAACCTTTTTGCAGACCTACCAAATATGTATGCAAAATTTTATTTAAATAGGTTTAGCCGTTTCCGATGTCTTTGGTCACAAACACTGTGACACTTGAATTTTACATATTAAATACATAATATTTGATTACTTTTGTGTTTTTCTTTACTGAACATAACAATTGATTGAGGCTTGTCCTAAATAGAAAGCGTAAAACAGAATACACATCTGTTGAAACAAAATTTAATCTTAAATACAATAGAATATTAAATGCTATGAAATATGACTGAGTATTTCGTGAGACGTAAGCAAATTATCACTTAGCTGCATGTGGGAGTCGACAAACATCAAATTGATAGTTCGACATTTATCGATACTATTCAACACTATTGTCGACAACTTGACACCTTTTACTCGAATAATAGTGTTGTGCTATCAAAAGGTGATTCCTTTTGTGCGCTTTCGCAAGATTTACGAGTGTGTGAAACTTGACATTAGAATGACATGATATGTTCGAAATTTGAAATCGGTTGTACATTTCGTTTTAGATAGGTACTTGTTAAGTTTTAAATGAACGCTCGATAACTAAACCCGTTTCTTTACTTGAATCCACATAAACGTTTGCCGTGTAGTGCCGGCTTCGAATTTCACCATTCTACCCACGGGTGTCGTAAGAGGCGACTACGATACGGGGTTTTTATAAGTGGTTTTTTGGGCGATGCGGTTGGAGACCCATCACCAACGAAACTTTATTCAAACCATCTTGTCCACTTTCAATTCCAAATGTGGCGGAGAAGTTTCTAGCTCCGAAGCTCTGGCCACCCCTTTTTGAAATTTAAAATTAAAATGTGTAGTCTGTTTAGAAAAATAGGATAAGAAAAACGTTGCATACCATAGTATTTATTCTTAAATAATAAATTATTTACGTGATATTTGAGCTATTGAAGAATATATAAGAATAACAACAACCCGTTGTGGAGTTTGCTTGAAATTTTACGAACTAATATGCGAACAAGAGAGATGTGTACTTAAACTCTGTCTCCGTTTATTTATCCTCCGCGTTATAAATACTGTTCAAAGATAGTACTGTCTAAAAAGTACCGAAGACTTGGTATAACTCTAAAGGCGAAAAAACTTATAACTCTAAAGACCATATAAAAATAAAATCCATTGCAAAAAGATAGCTTTAGTTGAAAATCTCTGCTTAAAAAAGTATCAAAGCCAAAAATGTCAGACTACCCTCAAAACCAAAGGTACTCAACTCCTCAAAGTGATCCCCTACTGCAGCTGAAGACTCCACTCCAGACCTCTCGACGCGATACACGATGGAGCGATAGCACACACCGCTTTGAGCATTGCATTTTCGTTTTCTTTGGGACTTTTTTATGAACCTTGTGATTCAGATTGTAGTAGCCATGTAGTGCTTAGAATATCACTACCTCGTTCTATCTATAGGTGTCGTAAAAAGCGACTAAGGGTATGGGGCATTTTTAAGTGGTTTTTGGGCGATGAGGTTGGGGCCCCATCACCGAAGATACTTTATTTCTATAATCTTGTCCCCTATCAACTTTCAAATGTAGCTGAGCAGTTCCTAGCTATGAAGGTCTGGCTACCCCTTTTTGGGATTTATGGCCGTGAGTATGTGTAGGTATGCGATTCAGTGTCCCACTGTTGTGCAAAGGCTTCCCCCTGTTGAGTCCACACGTCCAGGCTGTGTTACCTCCGGCCATCCCGTCAAAACTTACCATCTTAGTGTAACTTAAACGCTTTTAAACTAGAAATGCTTCTTCTGCCCCTAGTGTATAAAGCTTATCATACGAAACGTAAACGATATTTTGATTGAAGTTCATTCTTCTCCAACTGCCCTTATGAGTATTTAGCCTTATACATGCATATATTGGCATATAAGGCATTTTCATACATGCCCTTTTATTCTGCATACTTCGAAGGGCAACTTTGATGAGCATATTTTCTATTTGTTCTATACGTGTCCATAGGTCGTTATCTACTGAAAATATCTTCTACATTGCCTCTACACATGTCTTTCACCAAATTACTTTCATCCAATCTCATGCCCAAAACTATCTAAACTATCCAATAATATGACTCGTGACTCGTATAAACTCAACTCCCTTCCAAAAACCTGAACAACTGAAAAACAAACGCATCCCATTCTTTATTCAAAGCTGTAATATCACGTAAGGCTGTATAAGATATTAGCAAGCAGCCAAATCGAGATTGGTCACTCTCCCATGCGGAGTCACGGCCGGAGGTGAGGCACTCGACGTGAAAAACGCTCAGCCTGAGCTCTTATAACCCTCCCTGCCCTCTTCAGCTTACAGCCTTGAACAACGTAAAGCTTTGAAAATGGATAAGGTATAAAATAATGGATTAAGCTGGGTTGCTTTTTATTTGTTGTACAATTATTACACTCAGCGTTTCTTGTAGTAGGTTTCACTGAAAATGTAAATTCATACTCAAGGGTATAAGGTATAATAGGTATAATTTTTTGTCTGGTCCGTTTCTGTTATTAATATTAAATAAATACCAAGTTTAAAGAACTCGGGAAGAAACCAGCTATCTGTTAATTGAAGAGCTTTTGCAATCGGTTCTGTAAATTTGGAGCTCCTTCATTACAAACCTATAAATATACACAAGGTTTCTTTCTAAAATTTTGGTATAGATAACTATTATGTCAATGCTATAAAATAGAATATCTTAAAATCATGCAGCATATTACTAAAGTATTTGCTTCATATTTAAATCATGAAATAATATTTAACAAAATATATCACATCCACCCGCGGCAGTCTTAATAGCTCAGCCTAATAGGCGAAACATCCCCTTATCACCCCTTCCTAGGAGTGGGGTAAGGGTTACGGGCTGCCGAACTTCGGGGCGTTTTACACGCGATGGCATTTTTATGAGGACTTTCCTTTTAAACTTTGCACTAGATTTAGTTTTATATGGAAATATCTTGGAATAGGTTTTAAGAAATACTTAGCTAAAAGATAACGCGTTTTGTCTTTTGACTTCGTTTTTTTTTCAGACGGTTTGTATAAGAAAGAGTTTATTGTTAATTTTAGGATGTTTACGTCAATGAGTGTCAGATGTACTTTAACTAAAGATTACGAAGTGTTCAGCTAACTTTCTATACTCGTGGACAAAAATAAAAGGCTTAATTAAAGCTGTGTAGTGTCGGCTTAGAATAGCACTACCCCATTTCTTCCGGTGGGTGTACTATCGACGACGAGAGCTCTTTACCACCACAAAGATCAGATCGTAAGAGGCGACTAACGGTATGGGGCTATTAAGGGATTTTTGGGCGATGCGGTTGGAGACCCATCACCAACAACCTTTATTTTTACTATCTTTTCCCCACTCAAATTTCCAAAAGTGGCTGAGGAATTTCTAATTCTTTAGCTCTGGCTAGCCCTTCCTGGGATTTATAGCTGTGAGTATATGTATGTATGTATGTACTTTAACTAAAGATTACGAAGTGTTCAGCTAACTTTCTATACTCATGGACAAAAATAAAAGGCTTAATTAAACTCAAAAATCACGGCGTTATATCCCAAAGAGGGCGGCAGAGGTATCAATAATTTTAAAGATCACGTCTCTCTTATTAACCTGGACAGTGAATCCACGTGACCGAGGCAGGCTTATCGCCGTTTTATAGGAATACACTGTTACATGATTTAATGTAACTCAACCATGTGTGTTACCTTACGATTTTATCCACACGCCACCGTTAACAACATGATATAATAACCACACGTATAAGAAGAGACACATGGTTAAAGACCGATTCAGGATTTGAAGTCACACATAAGTACCGGTGGTGTTTTTAATGAGCTATCAAGCTTACATATAAAGATTTTGAAGTAAACAAGTTTTTGAAGTAGGAAGTGGTAAAGATGGTGAGATAAAGGATACTTTATGATGTGTTGGCCAATCCCTTTGTTAGGCACATACCCCGTAGTCACCTCATACGGTACCCGAGACATGGTGGTAGTGGTATTTTACTCGCCCGAGATTATTAACTTAAATTACTAAATATTTTTTATTTATATTCGTCATCTTAAAATACGTATAGGGATTAAATAACAATCAGAACGAAAATCTCATCCCTCAATCGCCTTATTTATGATAACCGCGGGACGAGGTAGGTTAGGGATATCCTGAGCCCCCACGACACGATTTATTTTTTAAAACTTTTCGTAGCAACTATTTCTAGTAGTGGACGTACTCCATTAACGAATATTATGGTGATTATGAATTGTAGTAACAGGCGTGGATTTAAAAGAAGTTAAGTCAATATCCAATTGGGAAAAGGCAGATCCTATACGGAGTAGGTATTTACTAATGATTGCTTCTTAGAAAGATCCTGGAAAACCGCTGGTGATTTATTTAAATTCAACACCATTATAATACACGCTGTTTGGTTTTTATCACTTCGGACAGTTGTCTTTTTATTTCTTCTAAGAGTTTTTTTATAGTCATACATATACTCACGGCTATAGATCCCTAGAAGGGGTAGCCAGAGCTGAGGAATTAGAAATTTAATTAAAAAGATGGTAAAATAAAGGTTGTTGGTGATGGGTCTCCAACCGCATCGCCCAAAAATCCCTTAATAGCCCCAATACCGTTAGTCGCCTCTTACGTACACCCACCGGAAGAAACGGGGTAGTGCTATTCTTAGCCGACACTATACAGCATAACATAACATAACTTTTTTACAGTCGTAGGTATTTATTTACGAATACAGTTTAGTTACAGTACAGATGTTACTGTTTCTTTCTTTTGTACATTCCAAATTCTACCTATTATTAGTTTAGGTCCCCCATTTTGTTCGTGATTGTACTCTAATGATTACTTCTAACGAAAAGGATCATCCTTAGCATAGTTGTATATATATCAACACATGTAATTAGCATAATTTGTTTTTATATCTGTAAAAAAGTTAATAAATAATAAGATATATGTAGTAAATGTTCAAATTTCAATGATACGTACATCCTGCGACCATCTGTTATTGGCCCTATGTATGGAAAAATCTGTATAATATCATATTGTTCTAAAGCTTAAGTAAATAATTATATATTTAGCATTGCGAAAACTATGTCCAAAATCTATATTACCTATTCGTTTTTAATACTTGAACAACAATTAAATCTTAATTTTTATGGTCCTCATCTTAACTGTTTATCATGTCTGGTATGAAACATTCATGTACTCATGACTCTAAAAATGATACATACATACTTATACTCACGGCTATAAATCCCAAGAAGGGGTAGCCAGAGCTAAGGAATTAAAAATTCCTCAGCCACTTTTGGAAATTTGATTGGGGAAAAGATAATAAAAATAAAGGTTGTTGGTGATGGGTCTCCAACCGCATCGCCCAAAAATCCCTTAAAAGCCCCAATACCGTTAGTCGCCTCTAACGTACACCCACCGGAAGAAATGGGGTAGTGCTATTCTAAGCCGACACTACACAGCTTCAAAAATGATCAATCCCGGCAAAGATATGTGTCATATATGTAATAGTCTCTTGGTGCTTTGACATATATGTGAATCCAAGAACATAGTAAAATTTCAAAGAAAAGAAAATTTTGATCTTTAATATAATGTTAACAAAACAAGCATTCAAAATTCAAAAGCCAGTGTACGTAAGCAGAAATACATACCGCGCAAATATAAAAAATTGTCAGACATCTTTGAATTTTTAAACGGCACAAATGAGAAGTCTACACTAAAGCAAGCAAAACGTATATACCTTTGTTTCTGCGTACACTTCAAAACCGTCCAGTTGACTTGATCTGCACTTTTGAAGGCGCATACGTGAAAAATTGTTGTTTGTTTCAAGTGGCGGAGATCAAACTACGCTGGTCTTTCTGACTACTGTATAAAAGCCGAATAAGTTAAAAAGGAGAAAAAATTAATACCGCAAAAGAAAATAGGAATGGAGAGAAAAACGTAGGATCATAGAATGACGTGTTAGGGGGTGTTTGAGTGAGATTGAGAAGGGGTTGTTTTGAAAGGAATACTTGTGCTCATGACAAGCGAATGCCTTCAAAGTATATTGCTGTAGAGTGCGAAAAAATTAATTGTAACGTCTTTTTAACAAGGTTTGGTTAAAACTGATCGGAAGATGTTATCACTAGATAGTACATATATTGGTTGATGCAAACCATCAATCGAAAGTAAATTAAATTAACGAAAGTAAGTTTTCGCCATAAATTTTAATGTCTTAGATAAATCACCACACATTTATTTACTAGGCAAAGCGTGACGTTTTAAAATATATTCAATTCTCTCTTAGTTTGACAGAGTTTGAAAAAGGGCATACTTACATACATATACAGGCTCACATGGTGCATAAATAACAACAGTTGTTAAGCCTCAAGTACGTAAACAATAAACCAAATAAAGTCATTAAGTAATTAATGAATAATTTTATTAAAAATCATTAATTTCACACCATATGTCGTTGAAACCAACACCATTTGTTACGTCCGGGTATTGAACTTGCTATCTATGGCTTAGCGCCGCGGGTGTCGGCCTATTGTTCGCTTTTTGAGGGTGCTACTTAATATGGGTGAAGGTTTATTGAATGATTGTTCGGTAGTCTAAAGAGTTTAATGTAAATGGAATGTATAGAATGATATGAATATCAGGGTGGCTAGAAGGACATGCGTTTCCGAATATCCGACTTAGGGAGGCTGTTTTGGGGTGGATAAACGGAATAAGCCACAACCTTTAATTTACCGTCTTTTCCCCACGCAACTTCCAAAAGTGGCTGAGGAATTTCTGACTCCTTAGCTCTGGCTACCCCTTTTAGAGATTTATAGTCGTGAGTATATGTATGTATGTATGTATGTAGAATGATATGTGATTATTCTTCGAAATTAAATTCGAGGCCTAGAGGATAGGTAGTTAGGTTCTGGGTCCGCAGGTCGCGGGTTCGAGTCCCTCTGAGGGCTACTTTTGTTTTATTGTTGGATGGTTTCTTAGCCTTGGATGGTATTTATACCATTATTTTATAGTATTAATTATATCGTTAGGTTCCATAATTCTATACCACAAACCCGTGTATTCGTACTTTAGGGTTAAATTGATCTGTTTAATACGTCAGCATTTATTAATAGATTTCATAAATATTTGTGGTAGAATTATTTTATCCGATTTATTTCAAATACATACTTGTGACTTAACTATGTAAGAAAACAAATTAGGTAAGTTATTCTAAAACAAATATTATTTCATTGTTCCAGATAAAACCTGTTGGAAAATTAAGCTGGGACAACTAACTGAAGAAAGCAAAAAATATGAAATCTTACCTCATTTAAATTATAATGAGAAATAAAAATGAAGCTTCAATAAAGGATTTTTAATAATAATATTCTCATTGCCAGTCAATAAAATGTTAAATTAGTGAACGCTACTGTCATTAGTGTAAAATTGTATGGCTTTACCTCTTTGTATTGAATGATGAAATATGAAATGAAATATTGGTCAATAGAGATAAAAAACACAACTTTTTTGGTACCCGTGAGTATATGTTTTGTTTGCAATAAAACCGATTGTCACATATAAACTATTTTATACATTCATATATATACTCACGGCTGTAAATCCCTAGAAGGGGTAGCCGGAGTTAAGAAATAGAAATTCCTCAGCCACTTTTGGAAAGTTGAGTGAGGACAAGATGGTAAAATAAAGGTTGTTGGTGATGGGTCTCCAACCGAATGTCCAAAAAATCCCTTACAAGCCCCGATACCGTTAGTCGCCTATTACGTACATGTAAATGTGTAAATTTATAAAAATATCTATTTTTGCAGTAATGGATAAGCATGCAGCAGTTCTATTTCATATTACATAACATAAACGTTCACGCCGAATATCCCCGAAGGGGTTGGCAGAGGTACTAATACTTCTGAACATCACGTGACTTTGTCACCCGGTGTTCAGAGTACTCACGTTTTGCATGGACAGTGTACTTACGTAATAGGGGGCACCTATCGCCGTTTTGTACGATTACTCTGTCACATGACTAAGTACAACTCAGCCATGTGGGTTTCCTCACGATGTTTTCCCTCACCGTTAACAACCATGATAAATCAACCACACATATGTCTTTTTATTTCATATTACTGACTATATAGTGGTTGGATTAACTTATTTAGTAACATTTGACGACGACGTCCGTGGCCGAGTGGATAGCTTCTCGGTCCGGAGCATTTTTGTGATGAACATAAATGATAGATTTTTAGTCTTGGATGTTATTTATATGTGTATTATATAATATTAAATACATCGATGTGTTAGTATCCTATAACACAAGTTCTCCTTAGTTTAGGGCTAACTTGTTTTGTGTATAATGTGTTCGTATATTTATATTTATTATTTTGACCCGTGCTGCAATAACAGTTTGACTCTAGACAACATTTTTAAAAGTATATCTTGAATATACCATGACTCTCAGTAAAATCTTTCAAACAACATCAAAGTAATTTTCTCGTCAGTGTTAACTCGTCTTAGGACAAATTTTATGGCCGTGCCCTGTAATAAATAAACTGAAAAGATCGCAGAGGGCGTGGTTTTACAACGAAATTACAATTTGCAATAATCATTCAATTTGCTTAGCTCCACACTTGAAAATATCAATCAAATTTCCATTTTATTTCCTTAAACTCAGAGCACAATTTCCCATAAACTTATGCATTTTATTATACCGTTAAGATTGTGACAATAGCATGTTCCCACGATGGTCACTCATGTATGTATGCATCTTATGTTAATGCAGGAAGGGTCATAATCGTTTGCATAAACGTTTTCTTGGATAGGTTTGTCTAAGGATTGAAGTACAAAGAGTAATTAATGGTTAGGAGTACTCTGCGCTAGCATTTCACGGTTGGTTGGATGGGAAGGCTCTAGTATTGTCAAGAAATATTTAAATTAGTTTTAAGAAAAGCTCGAGGCTTTGGTTATACGGACATAGTAATTGGAGTCACATGTAATTTTGTCTATAGGAAATAAAAAACCAAATTAAATCGCCAAACATTCTAGAACGTTTCAAATTAACCATAAATTGTGAGTTATTTATTAATGCAGCATTTGTACTTATGTTGTAAATTTATAGAACAATTAAAACAATTAATTAATTTACTACCTCGCAAATTTTAGACACCCAATACTAAAGGTTAGCAATTTCTCCATTCAAACCGGCACTCGAAAAAAACAGAAATTTGTAAAACGGCATTAAACTGTTAATTTTGCAAAAAGCTTCCGACACAAAAGACCGAGCCCCTCAAAACCCTTATAAAACCCGATCAATCAATACTCAAACATGTGTAATACTTAAGCCGAATTCGGAACCAATAAGTGATATTAAATGCTCTTCAAGGACCACTACGAGTAAGCTGACTTACTTTTTTGTTGACATGATAATCTTTAGTGCTATAAGAGCCTTATAGTGGGCTGATTGATCGCCATTTAAGATCGCGATACTTTTTTTGTCATTATATTAAAAGTTCGACGGACAAAAAAGTGATGGAAAGGAGGGCTGTTTAAACTTGTTAATGAAGATGTGAATAGTGTGATGTGTGTATTTTTAGATTTTATGATTTTGTTTAAAGTAATTTTCGTGTTGTATATTTAACAAGTGTTGTATGCTCTATTTATATATAAAGATAATTTTTCCGCTTGATGGGTTTACTTTTTATGCGATACTAGTTTGTTTTCAGACCACTAAGACTTGTTTCTTTACTAAGAAAATAGTATAGATAGTAGTATAGATAGTAATAGTATAGTATAGATATATTACACATACGATATGACGGAGAATTCAGTCATATTTTAAAAACAAAGAAATTAATTGTTTTTAATGTTAGACTAGGTACATTAGAATTTGAGTTCCGCAAAATGATTTTACAACATACTCACGGCTACTGACACAAAGACTCAAAGGTTACTTACATACATACGTACATATACTCACGGCTATAAATCCTTTAACGGGGTAGCCAGAGCTTTGGAATGAGAAATTCCTCAGCCACTTTTGGAAGTTGATGGGGAAAAGATGGTAATAATAAATGTTTTTTGGAGACGGGTCTCCAACCACATCGCCTAAAAATCACTTAAAAAGCCCCTATACCCTTAGTCGCCTCTTACGATCATCCACGGGTAGAAATGGGGTAGTGTTATTCTAAGCCGACACTACATGGCAAAGGGTATATGGATTTTTTAAGTGACTCAATGGTTCACGCCGAATATTCCTGAAGGGGTTGGTAGATACTACTACTTCTGAACATCACGTGACATTGTCACCTGGTGTTCAGAGTACCCACGTTTTGCTTGGACAGTGTACTCACGTGATAGGGGGCAGGCCTACTGATCCCAACAAAGAGGATGCCAGACCTTCGCTTCGTATAATAAAAGTATGACCGTGATGACTCAGTTGAAAGACCACCGTTTCTAATGCAGAGAAGCGTGGGTTCTTAGTTGTGTCTTTTCTGAGTCTTTTCATAAGTCATATGTGTAAAATTCATACATACATACATATACTCACGGCTATAAATCCCTAAAAGGGGTAGTCAGAGCTGAGAAATTGTAAATTCCTCAGCCACTTTTGGAAGTTGAGTGGGGAAAAGATGGTAGAATAAAGATTGTTGGTGATGGGTCTCCAACGGCACCGCCCAAAAATCCTTTAAAAAGCCCCAAGTCCGTTAGTCGCCTCTTACATACACCTACCGGAAGAAATGGGGTAGTGCTATTCTAAGCCGACACTACACAGCTTAAAAAATAAAATTTAAATTAAATTAAACAGCGTGTAAAATTCATCAAGTGAGGTAACGGTGTAAATGAACCCACGTGTATGAGTTGTATTTATTTATGTGACAGTACCTTCGAACAATGTGGCGACCCCATTACGTGGATGCGGTGTCCAAGAAAACATGGGTGATGTTCAGAAGTGATGTGTCCCGTGATGTTCAGAAGTGATATACTGAGTCAGAATCCTTTTCGTTGTTGTGCATAATTTTTAATTTAGGTTTTTTTTTATGTTTTAAGATTTTTATGTTTTGTTTTTTATTGTGTTCTTTTGAAATGTTTTTTTTTTATGTAGCAGTTATTTAATTTGCAGCAGCGAATAAACATTTTCTTTTCTTTTCTTTTAAGTGTTAGTACCTCTGACAACTCTTTGGAGATTACGTCTGAATGCTAGTTTTGACAAGTTGAGTTTGAATAATAATGGGCCGGCTTAGAATGTCACTAGCTCTTTCTACTCACGGGTATCGTTAGAGGCGACTAAGGGTATATGGCTTTTTTAAGTGATTTTAAGGCGATGCGTTTGGAAACCCATCACCAACGATACTTTATTTCTACCATCTTGTCTCCTATCAACTTCCAATTGTAGCTAAGGAGTTTTTAGCTCTGAAGCTCTGGCTACCCCTATTGCGATTGTATGTACAATTATTGTCGCATCGTTTCGTACTTCTACTTCGATTACATCGGTCGATACTTCGATTGGCACGGGACAATAAGCGGCTTATTCATGTATTTCTTGTAGTAAGGATTATCCGGTATCGTGACATGATATAACGATCCAAGAATATCCTTATCAACGCGCGTGTGTCGTATTACATAGTACACTGACCAGCTGTGCTGTGTAGTGTCGGCTTAGAATAGCACTACCCCAATTCTTCCGGCGGGTGTACGTAAGAGGCGACTAACGGTATTGGGGCTTTAAGGGATTTTTGGGCGATGAGGTTGGAGACCCATCACCAACAACCTTTATTTTACCATCTTTTCCCCACTTAACTTTCCAAAAGTGGCTGAGGAATTTCTGATTCCTTAGCTCTGGCTACCCCATCTAGGGATTTATAACCGAGAGTATATGTATGTATGTATGTACTGACCAGCATACCTAGTATTTTTTTGTAAGTAACAAGCATTTCTTTTGCACTTACTTAGTATCGTAAGTGCGAAAGAGATGGCTGCTTTATACCACGCGATATCTAGTTAAAAAGTCTCTCGTACTAGCTATGCAGGTGAAAAGTGATAATTATGAACTAGTCTTGCCATAAGTCCAAACTTATATGAGGGTATTTTAAAATATATTATACAGGATCGCCAATCGGGTGACGTTACTTTTTTTTTAGATAGCCTGTACCGAGACCTATCCAAAACACCCCCATGTATGTTCAGCGATTATTGATAGTTTTCAAGTTATGTTTTATTTTTTTAAAATTTAGAGATTATCCAGATTCTTCAAGAAATCGTCAAAAAAAGAAACTAAAATGATTTCTGGCTTTTATTTTTTCCGTAATTATACTCAATATTAAGCCTACTTTCATTTCCAATAAAGAAAACCTGTACATCCGAACAATAATTAAGTACATTTTGAGCACAAAGTTTTGAATCACTGTTTTTTGTCAGGAGAGCAAAAATTTCAAAATAAAATTAAAAATACTTATGCCTGGTTTTGAAGCTCCAAACTAATCTTAAAATCTTTGCAAGACATTAGACTTTTGAAATAATAAAGAAAAAAAAGTACTTATGGCGGGTATTTTGCGCCGTACGTGACTGTAAAAGGTAAAAAGGTGATAATTCACGAATTTCCAAAATGATTAAAAAACCTATTATTTTACTTTATTATGTCTAATTAAAGAAAAAAAAACTCGTAACAACTAATAAACTCAATATTCATTGCTGTTTTAATGACATTGAATTAAAAAAAACGAATACCCAAATCAGGATTTTTTAAGTGTAATAATATATCATTCCTTAGTTCAAAATAGTTCTGATTATTTTAAATTTAAATATTATTTTAAAGCTGTGTAGTGTCGGCTTAGAATAGCACTAACCCATTTCTTCCGGTGGGTGTCCGTAAGAGGCGGCTAACGGTATTGGGGCTTTTTAAGGGATTTTTGGGCGATGCGGTTGGAGACCCATCACCAACAACCTTTATTCTACCATCTTTTCCCCACTCAACTTCCAAAAGTGGCTGAGAAATTTCTAATTTCTCAGCTCTGGCTACCCCTTTTAGGGATTTATAGCCGTGAGTATATGTATTTTAAATTGTCATTTAGTAGACTAGTTATTATTTGTAGAGGTACGCATAGTTTAGTTTTATTTATTGTAGTTTTGTTTCTAGTAATATTGTATATCTGTACTTCGATAATACAAACCAGAAGCCACCTTCTTCGTTTAGATTTATTATTGATGTCCAAACGAGTGTAGGCTGCGAAATTTATGAGTCGAGATAAACACGGAAAAATCGATGGGACCTCAGATTCCTATCACAACACTATTGGTCAAAGAATGGAGAGTTGCAGTATAGACATATTTTAGAAGAGTAAGTTATTATTTTCTGCATTGCGTTTGAAATTGTTACCACAGTTAAATCAGATGTCATTAAAACTGGTTTTAACTAGTTTGTAACTAGCATTTAATAAAATATAATGCTTGCTACTGTGGCTTCGTGTCAAACCGTTCTGCGCGCAATACTGATGTCATGGGATTGATTCCTGTATCCATCCTGTTTGGCTTGAATCACTTGTTACTTCAAAAAGCCTTAAAGATGAATCCTTGCTTCGTTAGGCACGTTAAGCCATCCATCATGGTAGTAGCTGTCAACCTGCGAATATTCCATAGATTTATATTATGATCAGCATTGTCCCTGCGTGGATCATCCTATGTTTGGATGTTTGTGTGTTTGAGGTGAAAAGGCTTATCTATTCCAGAATGTTTATAAATGAAATTTAGCAGAATGCTAGATAATGACCCCAATTATCATATAGAATTCTTTTTATCCCGGAAAAAAAATACCAATAAAATATTCACGCCTAATTGAACTCAGAGTACCGGAAAAAACGCGTAAAGTTTAGCATAAGCAAATTTATAGTACGAAATCTGTCGGGTCAGCTAGTTAGTTCGTAACATAACAAAAAACAATATTAAGTGAATGCAAAAACCAACTTCATATCACATTTTTATAAAGGCATCAACTTACTTTTTTTTATTACTCAAGTCTTAAACTTGCATTTGTATAGAAAGAGATTATTGATGAAATAAGTACGCCATTATTTGTTGATACTTTACAGACTCTTCGATTTCTTTAAATGGCCTATCTATTCCTCTCTTTGATCTTGATTTGACGTTATTAGCTGGAGTTGATAGGCAGAACTGGTTATGTTTATTTAGTAAGGTATACGACAATATTTAAATGGATGCATAAAAAAGGTTTGCCTATTTGCTTAAATTAAACGAGTTGAATATTTAAATAAATAATATATATAATCCCCCAGGAGATATTTATTTCTTTATACAGACGAACATTTATTTATGAATATTGTTGTAGATTCTTCTAATAATATTTAAATGTAACATTTAAATTTTAATAGATACATAAAACATAGCAGGCTCGTTGAGCTAAACTAATATTATGGACTGGCCAAGTTCAAGTCAGTTTATTTAGCGTAGCCTTCTTTTTATCTGGCATACTAACGGTTCTAAGAAAAATGAAAGAGCATGTATGAAAAGATTGATGGATGTAAACGAAGCTAGAGAGGTTTGTCAGGATCGTACGAAGTGGCGATCAATAGTCTCTGCCTACCCCAATGGGAACTAATGGCGTGAGTATATGTATGTATATGTATGTATGTATGTACTAACGGTTCTCATGAATGAATAGAAGCCAATAGTTTTGGCCTCATATTTAACTTATCTTATCCATTACTATATAATATGATAGACCGTATAAAATTTGGCCATCTGCAATAGTGCAAGGCTTAGGTAAACAACAGGAGAAGTGACGTGGAAAAGTAGCAAAAAATTCAAATTAAAAATTGATCATCTATCTATGTATGCCGAGTGTAGAGAACTTAACTATATAGAGAGGATGGAAGAGGAGGAGACCTTAATTAAATAAGAGAAGAGAGGGGAAGGAAGAATGTCACCATCCGCTAGGTATTGCCACTGACTTCAGCGAAGCAATTTTATAACCTACAAAAGGCAGAACATTTAATCAAATAATCATGGCGCAGGGCAATTCGTTTTTTGTGAAATTATTTTGGCAATACCCCTACTCCTTTTCTTCCGGTGGGTGTACGTAAGAGGCGACTAACGGTATTGGGGCTTTTTTAGGGATTTTTGGGCGATGCGGTTGGAGACCCATCACCAACAACTTTTATTTTACCATCTTTTCCCCACGCAACTTCCAAAAGTGGCTGAGGAATTTCTAATTCGTTAGCTCTGGCTACCTCTTCTAGGGATTTATAACCGTGAGTATATGTAAGTATGTATATATGTATGTATTTTGGCAATTTTTGTATTAAACTTCATTTAGTTGCTGATCTATTCTTAAGTTCTCTATGATTTTATTTCTTCCTTTGAATTGTGCTGATTTAACTTTATTTCTAAAAGAAGCTAGGTCTTACGTGCTAGCTCCCTTTCTTTTCCCTAACTATATTACACCAAGTAATATTTATCCATTCGTCAACTAGTTTCACAAAGAAAAAGCCTTTCAACAGATTCTTTTGTCATGTTCAGACTCAAGATTTAACTCACAAAACAAATACAGAAAGGATATCGTTGGATGCTAATTAATTTAATCACCGACCCGACCCACACTTATATGCCCGTTTGTTTTAGCCCAGGGGCAAATGAAATGAATGCGTCTCGTAAAATAAGAGTGCTTTTTGCGACCAAACCAGCGACACGTCCATTTCATTATTAAAAAAGCTAGAAACTTCCAAAAGTAGCTGTAGAAATTCTAATTCTCAAGCTCTGGTTACCCCTTTTTAGGGATTTATATGTGTATATGTAGAACGCCATCTCACTGAAGCGCTGTAATACTGTTGCTTTTTAAACTATATATATTAATAATATTTCTAAAACGTATATGTGTATTTTATTTAGGTATTTGTATTGCTTGTATATATAAAAGTATGTAGTTATATATGTATGTGTTCATATTCGTTAAATATCTATAATATTTTGTATGATTCATATTTATATTGTTATTTAAATTAAATAAGTTAGTTTTAAGTAAGCTTAACAGATTATCATGTTTTTTTTGCCTTGTTTTGTGCATCTACCCAAATAATTAATTTATCGATCTCACCTTCCAAAGGTTGTCTGGAAGAGATCGCTTTTAGCGATAAGACCGCCAATTGTACTTCACTGTAAACTGTTTTATCATATTATTATTTTTGTAAATTTGTGTTTGATGTGCAATAAAGAGTTATTCTATTCTATGTACACAAAAGCTAGAAAATATACCTTGTGCCTTAGACTAAGTAAAAGTTTCAGACCGGCAATGGATAGTAGTGACATTATGTAAATTTGAAAATGAATCATTTATATGTGTTAGGATCTGCTAGTATATATAAGAAAAATCTGGCTATCAATCGAAGGTGCATTTTGCTTAAGCTGAAGTTAACTCCTTTTAGTTTTAAGAACGCCATTCATTTAATTCATTTAAAGCAACACATTTTTTTATATTCAATCAAAATGAATGGGACAAGGCATTTAAAAGTACTAGAAAATCATATTATTAACAAAGCATAATTTGTTACATTTTCATTAAACCGATTTCAACCAAAAAAATATTTAAAATAAAAAAAAAAAACAATTGTTTTTTAAATCGAATTCATATAACTAACGAATAATTTTACACATTCTCCAAGTTCAAATAAAATAACAAAAAGCTAAAAAAAACTCAATTTTCGCATATCGCATCTCCCACCGCAAAACAGAACACGAAGCATCAATTCCGAAGTAATGGCTAAACTATCTGATTGATGCATTTTTAATGATACCCTTTAAGGTAGCCAATGACGAGTTGTCTCGAGGATGTGTGGGTTCGACGGTGTAGGTCGTTTTTATCAGCGATAAGATCAGGCGATTGAGGATGTCAAGGTTAATCTGAGTAATGTAGAACTTATATCTTGACTAGCTTTCCTACGACTACTTTTGTTTAAACTATATTATATATAAGACGACTCAAATGAAGAGTCTGAGAAGATCTTTCTATCAAAATAGGAACGTTGTTATAAGTGCAGTCTTAGGAGTTTCGTTTTATGACGCTCGTGTGAGAACCCTTACGAAATCATTTTAAAAACAAAAAATATCAATCTATTTTCAATTTGAACAGATTTTGATAAAATAATGATGTGTAGCTTAAAGTAAAAATTTAATATCAGCTAAAGTATAAATTTAGTTTTTTAACCAACTAGACAAAATAGCTCAAGTTGACTTTAAAATATATTTGAAACAATAACTCTCAAAAAACCATTTAAATTCGACCTCACACGGACGTCCCTGTTAAAAGTCGTTTAAAAAGATAATTACCTTCGAAATGTATCTTCGAATCTTCACGCTGCTATATGCAAGGGGTGATCAGAGTTAATTGGGTCAGGAAATAGTTATACAAAACGCATTCGCCGCGCCATCGCCGCACGCAATCGAAAGGAAATGAGGTGCTGACTGTATGATTGAATGCAATTTGGATTGGTGATGGTGAGAGCATTTCACTGTTACCCGTCACTTTAACTGACACACGCTTTCATTTTATTATTATTTTCTTGATTTGGATAATTGTAATAAAACCCTGTAGGTTTATAACTATAAGGAATATTGTTGTCACAGTTTGTAAAGGGCAATAAATCATATTCCATTGAATAGCGCGAGCCCGAGTAGCGATGAGCGCCTACCTTGCCGTAATACAGTGTTTTCACTAGTTCGGGGGGTAGAACTCAAAACTATTGTAACAAATAAACCATACTTCTGTTATGTGAATGTGATACATATCTTTAAATATTGTTACTGAAACTTTATTTGAATAAAACATTTTTACTTTACTTTACTTTACTTATATATTGTAACTAGATGGAGATATCAAAAATGATTATGTTTGAGGCACATAAAAGTTATGTTCAGATAGATTATGATTGTAGAAATATTATTTTCCTAGGATTTGTCAAGAAAGTTACACAATATTTTTTTATCAAAGTCTGTTTAAATTGAAAATAGATTGATATTTTTTGTTTTTAAAATTATTTCGTGAGGGTTTTCACATGAGTGTAAAACCTAACTCCTAAGACTGCACTTATAACAACGTTCCTATTTTGATAGAAAGATCTACTCAAAAGATCTCTCCGTGTAGTATCAGCTTAGAATAACACTACCCCATTTCCACCCGTGGGTGATCGTAAGAGGCGACTTAGGGTATAGGGGCTTCTTAAGTGATTTTTGGGCGATGTGGTTGGAGACCTGTCACCAAAAACATTTATTTATTATTACCATCTTTTCCCCAATCACCTTCCAAAAGTGGCTGAGGAATTTCTAATTCCAAAGCTCTGGCTACCCCATTAAGGGATTCATAGCCGTGAATATATGTATGTATCTACTCAGACTCTTCATTCGAGTCATCTTATATATAATATAGTTTACTAAGATTGTATACTGTGATTTTCCCACTATACGTAAGAGAGCATGTAATGAAAAATTACGGCTGCTGATATAGCTCATCATAGAGTTCTAGGAAGCGATAAATAAGTTTTTTGGCCTTAACACGCTCGTAATTATGTCGTAAGTGGTTAGAATGAGATAGACATATGTGATATTTTAATAGTATGAAAGAAATAGGTAGTAAAATAGACAATTGTGCTACCACTGCAGCCACTTATCAGACTTAACAAGCAAAAAGCTACTTATCACATCATCAATACCAAGCTTATATTTAATATATTTTTTGTGGACTTGCATAATAAAAGAGACATTACTTTTCTAAATTAACTTATATAAATAGTTGACCAACTATTGCCGTGTACTGTGTCTACCCACGGGTGTCTTAAAAGGCGAAGGTTGTATGGGGCTTTTTAAAGTAGTTTTTGGGCGATGCGGTTGGAGACCCATAACCAACGATACTTTATTTCTACCATCTTGTTGCCTATCAACTTTCAAATTTGGTCAAGGAGTTTCTAGCTCTAAAGCTCTGGCTACTCCTTTTTGGGATTTATGGCCGTGATTATATTTATGGATGTGAGATATTTAAGATACATAGAAGTAATAATGTCATCGAAATTTGACAGGAAACCACAAAATGTTGCAACCATACGACTGAAATCTATAGTTTTACACACCAATGAATCATTCTGTAGAAAGGAAATTATAATTAAAAAAAACATTGAAGCGCGTTCACCAATATTGAGTAAACAAATTAATAAATATTCTACATTCTTGCGATTTTAGACCTTATGAGAACGTAAGTAGAGTGTTTCAAGTGAAAATATAAGTTTGTCCCCGCAACTCTATACCGCGCTGTAGGTCTTATGTTACGTTTAAGTATAGTAGGACAAATACGAAAGTTCGGAAAATTCAGTTTCATTATTCTACTTTATGGAATTCATGTTACGCATACGCTTTATATTTATATATATATTAAAAGACACGTATTTTTTTCTTTTTTTGAAACAGTTGTTAGATTTTCATGCGTAATTTTTAAGATCAATGTTGAACAATTTATAAGAACAATAATTGCAATGTGCAAGATGGATTTGTTTAGTTTAATGTTTTTTTTTGTTTTTGAATGAAATAATATCATAATTCCTTGCCTTCTTAGATTTTGGTCAGTGGAAAATACTGTACAAACATCCTATCTTATTTTTTGGTGGAACGATATATGTCCATTTATATGATTTCACCTTAAGGTTTAGTGAAAAAAACTTCAAGTAGAAAGTATAACTTTGAGGAAAAATGCTTGAGCACATATTATCATATTGAATATCAATAAATATTTACAGAAGGAAATACAAACGCAAAATTAGGTGGTCCTAGTAAAAAAAATTTGGTAGGATTGTCGATAGCCTACTGTACTTTGTCGATATAATATTTCATTTTTTACCTGTTATTCGGATGACATTGATAAGAATAAGTTTATATTTTATTACTTACAAACCGTTATGGACAACTACGAAAAATTGCACAAATATTAGTTTTTTAATTTACTATTCGAAAAAAAGAATTGTTGCTAAGAAATATTGGGATATCGATTATCCTGACTATCTCTTTGGTTTCTTAGCCATTGCGTCTTTAATTAATAAAGAATGAATAAAGGAAAGAAAAAATTCGACACAGGTGGGAATCGAACCCGCGACCTCGGGTATACGCCCCCGTCGATTCCCGCCTGTGCCGAAATTTTTCTTTCCTTTATTTATTATTTAGTAATAATCCCCACATGAGGTTTTCATGAACAAAAAGATTTAAATTGCGTCTTTAGGTTTTAATTCACTCTCTCCCATATAATTCTATTCGTGCTCAAAGGGTTTGGCGTGGTGGCCAGGTACCAAATAACAAGTACAAGATTAATGGGTAGCTGATTTAATAAGAGTTAGAATCAATAGCTTTAAAAAATAATCTACGAATAACTTAACTAAAAGAAAATTACAGGGATAAAAGGTATCGAAAATTTTAAAAAACGGCTTGTTCACCTTGGGTACAAAGAATACGGTAAGTAGTTCTAAGTTTGCTTATTACACTGCCTGTTCCCTAGCTACTGTTTTCTTTGCACCAATTTGTGTAATGGCCGCTTAAGTCCTAATGTAAAACTTAACAGTCATTTTACTAATCATTTAAGCAAATAAAAAATTTCGACAGTAAAGTGTAAAGATACAAGCAAATACAAATTTTTGCGCGAGTGGTCCCTCGATACCATACCATAGCTCAGTTATCAGAGCGGCGCACAGTGATTCGATTAGAACAAGCTAGCTGGACAAAAGTCATTGTTGAATTTCCCGGAATTCCTCGCCTAAGCCCCTAGCTAACACCCCCAATGACCCAATTCCAAGAATTGTTTGCGCCAGATGTCAACCACTGATCAGGTAATTCAGCGAGTATAAATAGAAAGGGCTAAAAAATGATTAAATAATTGCAATTTTGCGCTAACACAAGTAACATCATATGTCAGTGAAATCAAGTGTTTTAAAAAGTTTTAGTGATGGATCTTCAAGTTAAAGGTATGTCCTTCTTAATTATAACTAGTAATGGATATTTTGTAAACTCACTTTAATTTCAGAGCTCGTTTTTTAAAAAAAAAGTCAGTTTTTTTACGATTTTATCTTTTTATTGGACTAGAAAGTACTTGTATCCTCATGTATCCGGGCTAGACTTTTTATATGTAGTAGCTATAACTGTAAGCTATAAAATTTTATTAATTTTAGCCTGCACACTCGAGTCCATCTAAGTTTTTTTTTCCGTTTTCCAGAATACGAATTCTCAGTGGCAAAAATGGAGTTCTTTGATGAATGGCTCCAACACCCCAAACAAAATCGTAATAGCAGAATTTTTGATTTTCTATCACTGAAAAATGATTTTGCTAACATTACGGAGGCATCTGCGAGAGAAATAAGGATGAGAATTGCCAGTTTATCAGTGAAATTAGAACAAAAATGGAAAACTTCTGGAAAGAGTATCAATCGCTTGCAGTCTGAGTGGTTAGCTGGGTTCTACATATTTAAAGTATCCGTTTACCACTCAGCACCATCAGCATCTGGAAAACGTCCACAACATCCTGGACGTCTATCAGTTAATTTCCCTGAAGCAAGTGAAAAAACGAAAAGGAGGCGCGTGGACGATCTTCTTCAAACACGGGACGTAAACGATCATAATTAGTTAGGTTTTTATTTACTTTTGTCATAAGTTTTTCATTGTTATTGTGTATTTCGCAGAAAGAATAATAATAAGTTAAGATTTTTTTGTTCCTACTTTTGTGATAAGTTTTTTATTGTTATTTAACTACCTATCTCAATATACGAAATATCTATATTATTTTTTTGTTTCCTTGGTTCCCGTGACCTTAACTTAGGGTGATTATGTTATGGTCATGCAATTAAAGTAAAAAATAAAAACCCGCATACCGTGAGGTATGTGTTGCACCCTACAACGCCGAATGGGCTCACCACCTATCACGTTGGGTCTCTAAATACGCTTGGTGAACCGTGGGTACTTGCTATGCAAGTGGCTATGCCTACCCTGCATGGAAATAAGGGCGTGAGTGTATTTATTTATTTTATTTAAAAAAAAAACTCAAAAAAAAAAATTGACCTAAAAAAAAAATATGACCTAAAACCTAATAAACACATCATAAGAAAGCCTTATGAAGAAAAAAATCCACAAAAATAATTTTGTCTAGCTAGCTTGTTCTAATCGAATCACTGTGCGGCGGGGGCGTGGATTCCAGTACCGCTGTCCGCGCAGTGTCGAAAATTTATATTTGCTTAATTGATTAGTAATAACAATAACCCACATGAGGTTTTCATGCAATACCAATAATGATAAATAATACTTATACTGAATTCTTATAAATATATGTTTGCGGGCACCAATCAATACGACTAGTCAATGCTATGGATCTCTATAAGAGCATTAGTCCACCACCACCGTCCGAAGGAAACCAGTGCTTCAGAATTAGAAATTCCTCAACCCATTTTGAAATTTGACCCGGGAAAGATGGTAAAACAATATATACACAAGTACAAGGGCAAGAAAGTATAATCTTATTACATACATACATACATATGCTCACGGCTATAAATCCCTAGAAGGGGTAGCCTGAGCTAAGGCATTAGAAATTCCTCAGCCACTTTCGGAAGTTGCGTGGGGAAAAAATGCTAAAATAAAGGTTATTGGTGATGGGTCTCCAACAGCATCGCCCAAAAATCCTTTAAAAAGCCCACCGCAAGAAATGGGATAGTGCTATTCTAAGCCGACACTACACAGCATTTATAATCTATATAGGTCTTTGTATAGGTCATATTATGTGTTTTTAAGCTTTTTACTAATATTAATGTGAGTCTTTGTAACTTTAATAAACATTTTAATTATTTTTCCTCACAGTATTTTCTCACGGATTTGGAACCCCTTTCCTCCAAAATTTACGGTTATTTTCCAGTGATCTATTTCAAGGAACTAAATAATAGTTATCCGTCTGTAACGTGATATAGAATGAAATTTGGTGACAAGCCTCCAAGGTGTGAGTTGCACTCGACCAAGAAATACAAGCGGTACTAACCTTCGATTCAATAATACTCTGATAGTAGTATAAGTTAAATAATTAGAAAAAGCATTTTTTTCCAGTAAATCAAGTAGATTAGTGGGTAATATGGATAAAACCGATCATCGAATATATTTTTTTAACCTCTAGAAACTGTTGGTTAATATTTTTGATATATCTGTCCTATTTAGGGGTCAAAAAAGATAGGTGCATCTTAAATAGTTTTGATTAGATATTTTTGATTCTAATGCTATTTTGCATATATTTTTTTCTAAATTAGTTTTCATTTTTTGTCATCAGTGATTATGATATATTTTAGAAAAATCTTTGCAACGTTGAATTAAAATAAAGCTAATGTAACTTGATTTTGTAAATATATATTATTTGCAAATCTGGAATAAGACAAAAGTATTAAGAAATATATGGGTATTTAAATGACACATAATATTTGAAAATTTAATTTAACACATACATACATAATTAGAATTATTTTTATTTTAGAATTTTATGTATATAATATGTTATAGAATTATTTGTAGTTATAGTTAGGCGTTCAACACTTGAGACACGTGGCTTTCCGAATTTGTGAAATTTCGGAGGTAACTCTAAGCTGTTATGAAACAAAGGTAAGAAGAATTTTGCATCAGTAGTCACTTGCCACCATAGCTAAATCGGCAGAGCGACCGGGGAGGTCGCGGGTTCAAGACCTGCTGGTTTCTTAAAAATAATTATTTCCTTAATTGATTACATACATACATAATACATCAGGAAACATACATACATATACTCACGGCTGTAAACCCTAAAAGGGGTAGCCAGAGCTTTGGAATAAGATATTCCTTAGCTAAATAGATTTTTGGAAGTCGAGTGAGGAAAAGCTGGTAATAATAAATAATTTTGGTGATGGGTCTCCAACCACATCGCCCAAAAATCACCTAAAAAGCCCCTATACCCTTAGTCGCCTCTTACGATCACCCACGGGTAGACATGGGGTAGTGCTATTCTAAGCCGACACTACACAACTAAGGAACCACACCAAAAATATCACAAAAGAAAATATAGTCATTAAGTTACATCAATCTGTTTATGCAACATATACTGCCACGAACAACATAATCCCGTATGCACGAGAGGCGGTGCAGGCTTGGGCTTCAGGATTGAATTACGTAGTTAATCGATTTCACGTTTTTTACGTGCCCCTCACTGGCTTACGATATCTGTTACTAGATTAATACCGTAACTAACCGTAGTGGCTCAGTGGGTAAAACACTGCTTATCGTGCAGACGATAAAGGTTCAAATGCCGAGTCGGGCCTACAACAATTTGTTTTTCTAAAGTCATATGTGTTGTTAATTTAGTATGGTTGTTAACGGTGAGGGAAAAGATCGTGAGGAAACCCACATGGCTAGTTTGTCATGTGACAGCCTTACCACGTCAGTACACTATGTACACTATCCAAGCAAAATGTGGGGAAACTGAAGACCAGGTGACAATCAGCCAACCCCTTCGGGGATATAGGGAGTGAACGTATGAGGTTGAGATTAATATTGATAGTTAACAATTATGAGGAAGTTGCAACGGAACAGAAAGTCTAAGCCTACATATAATACAGGATCACAACGTAATCCTCACACACAGCTCATACATGGATCCGTCGAGAAGGTGCAGCCTACCCTATATAGGTTATTAGCTCATAGTCCAACACGCTAGCCAAACGATGGCTGGCAGACTTACAAATACCACCGTGATAGAATACAGGACCGATGGCTGATCGTGCCCTACGAAATACGGATTCATCTTCACAGCCACATTGCCAAACTGTCACTTAAAGTTTCAAGACTCGCTTCGTACGACACCCGTGGAAAGAAATCGGTTGGTGCTATTCTTAGCTGACACTACACAACTAATGTAAAGACACACAGCTATATAATAAAACTTCTGAAGTTACTTAATATGGCTAAATGTATTATTAATTTAAAAATGTCGAGCAAAAAGGTTCGCGCGCTGTTTGTGTATGATCAATACGTACCGTACGTGCGTAAGAGTAGATTAAGGAGCGGCTGAGAGCGGTAGCGATTCTATGGGCGGCATTGTGTGCTATAACAATATATTATATATACATACATATGCTCACGGCTATAAATACGTAGAAGGGGCCAGACGTCGAAATAAAAAAATCCTCGCCACTTTTGAAGTTGTGTAGGGAAGTGCTATTCTAAGTCGACACTGCACAGCTATATCATATATGGATCAAAAAGATAATCTTGCCAGGTTCATGAAAACACATGCAAAATGTAATGAACTGTAATTTTAAATCATATAATTCTTTATATTATAATTATATTATATAATGAATTCATATGTGTACGAGCATTTAGGGATTCATTTATTTTATTACCAATATTGGTGAAGATTTATAATTAGTCAACGAAAATTTATGTAGTAGTTTATAAGTTATATTTTGCTGTTAATCTTCCAAACATAATTAAAATAAAAATAAAAACCTGTCTAGTCTTCATTTGTAATAACTTTCCTTCCGATGTTTTCCCTCACCAATAACAATAATATTTTTACTGCCAATATTTTGCGCAAAAATAAAGTGGAACATTAAAAACTTTTTAGCTGACAAAAACGAAAAAAAACCTGCAAGCGTCTGCGTTTCTTAGTCACCTTAACCGAATCCTAATTCTACTCCAGGCCCTTAAATACCGAGGTGTCGGTATTCCGGCTGGCTACTACCAATAGAATTGTTTTTGTACCAGATTCTTTGATACTTTTATCATTGAAACAAGTTGCTTCGACGTGGATTGAATTTAATTGTAATAATAAATCGTCACTTATCTTCACATGAACCTTGATGAAATGGTTTTGTTGTTCCGAAGTGTTTTGAGGTTTCGAGTTTTTGTTAAAAAATTGTTCCGTTGAGGTGTGAAACGAAACGGTGTGTTTATAATTGGTGACAAAAGCAACTGTTTTCGCGGATGTAACTAACTTAGTAAAAGGTGAATGAGGGTTTTGGGGCTTATAAGTGAGTTTTGGGCGATGTGGTCGGAACTTATATCCCGGCATCCTTTATTTTCACTATTTATCTCAAGATCTGGCTATAGGTTTTAGAAATTTGTAGCCGAGATTTATGTATGTAAGAAAGACAAAAATTTGAAAGACTAAACTTAATAAGCGCCAATGCTGATATTTCTGCCTTTTCTTTCCAGACCACTAATTGTTTTTAATTATTTACTCATATGAGTCTTGAATATATTTATGAAAATTACATACATACATTTACTCACGGCTATAAATCCCTTAATGGGGTAGCCAGAGCTTTGGAATGAGAAATTCCTTAGCCACTTTTGGAAGTTGATTGGGGAAAAGATGGTAATAATAAATGTTTTTGGTGACGGGTCTCCAACCGCATCGCCCAAAAACCACTTAAAAAGCCCCTGTACACTTAGTCGCCTCTTACGATCACCCACGGGTAGAAAGGGGTAGTGTTATTCTAAGCCGACACTACACGGCATAATATATAATATTTATGAAAATTGTGTGCAATAAATACATCACTCACATTACTCACAGTTTTAGTCCCGAAAATTGATAGCTATAGCCAGCGGACAAAATAGTAACTCAGCCATTTGTGAGGAAATTCAATTTGGCAAGTATTTTATTATCTAACTATACCTCCAATCATATTGTATCTCAAATGCTATGTTAGTTTTTAGACTCTACCAGACAGATTTCCGCGAAAGAGCGCAAATAAAATCGTTCATTAAAGTTAATGGAAAAACTTGGGATCAAGCGTATTTCTCGAAATATCGACAATGGCTTACCGAGAAACAATCTAGTGTTGCAAGAACATATCCACTATATATCTCTCATCAAAAATCGATTACACTAGCGCTTCTCAATCTTTTCAAACAACCATAAATTGAAATAACTCTTTTTCATTTTTAATTTCATTCTAATTCGTTGCCGTGTAGTGTCGGCTGAGAATAGCACTATCCCATTTCTTCCGGTGGGTGTAGGTACGTAAGAGGCGACTAACGGTATTGGGGCTTTTAAGGGATTTTCGGGCGATGCGGTTGGAGACCCATCACCAACAACCTTTACTTTACCATCATTGCCCCTTTCAACTTTCCAAAAGTGGCTGAGGAATTTTTAATTCCTTAGTTCTGGCTACCCCTTTTATGGAATTATAGCCGTAAGTATATGTATGAGTATGTCATTCCTAGTGTCACATTCTATTTTGTAAATAAAAAAGAATATGCAACGTCGCGGAACATCCATTGCGATTGAATCTAATGTCGTATTTGTTTTATGGTGCGAATACTACTCCGTCCAAATATGGATATTATGAATTATTTTTTAATTTATAATTGAAAAAAAAGCCGAAATGTTTTTTTTTGCTTTTGCATAATATTTTAATTGTATCAGTGAATGTATGCACGTAAATAGCTCGATATATATTTTATTACTCATGTTTACATAACACAATAAAATAAACTCAATTAGGAAAAAAAAAATGTTCGAGTTTGGGGATCTCTGGATTATACAATCGTTCAAATTGCTTTATAACAACTGTAAGATGTATTGTTGCATTGATAGTTTTAAGTTGGTAAAAGGAACATAAGGTCGTCAATAACTTACACCTATGACGCCTTAAAGGGTTGGCAGCATATCTCTATATGAATACGTGAAGTAAATAATAAAGCTATGTAGTGTCGGCATAGAATAGCACTACCCCATTTCAGCCTGTGAGTGATCGTAAAAGTCTTTTAAGATATGGGGGCTTTTTAAAGGATTTCATTTATTTTACAATTTTTTCCCCTTCCAATTTCCAAAAGTGGTTTTACCTATTCCGAAGCTCTTCCTAGACCTTCTTCCTAGACCTTTCAGGGATTTATATCGTGAGTATATGTATGTATGTGAAGTAAAAACATTGGATCCCTATTTTCGAAAATTGCGCCGATGGACTGATTCAATATCGGTATTGTTCACACAGAATGAACGTAAAGCTATAAAATCATACTACTCTGTGTAATAAGTATCGGGAATATGTCAATAAAAAGACCCGCGTAAAAGAGGTCGTTCAAATTGTTTTACTGCATGTTGGTAGCACTGTACTGATTTAGCGCGCAAAATTTGAGCGGGATCTATCATTTAATTTGTTTTAAACTACATTTTTTGTTGATCATAGTTTTGAGTCCTCGGCGATTTTTACAATGGAAAATATTGTTGATGTTGAACAAAGAGTGTGCCTTAAATTTTGTGTTTCGAATGATATTTCATGTGGTGAATCACTCAAAATGTTGCGAAATACCTACAGCGAATCGTGAATATCGAAAACAAGGGCTTATGAATGGTATAAGGCTTTTAAAGAAGGCCGAGAAGTAGTAGTAGACTTGCCTCGTTCTGGTAGACCTTCAACCGCTACGACCAAAGAAAACATCGACACAATCAAGAAGCTAGTGCTCGAAAATCAACGTATGTGTCTGAGAGAGTTGGCTTGTGAGGTGAACATATCTTTTAAGTCCGTCCACAACATTCTCATTGACATTTTAGGCATGAAACGCGTCGCCGCTCGACTAGTTCCAAAAGAGCTCAATTTTGTTCAAAAAGCGCGGCGAAAGCATGTCGCTGAAGACATGGTTTCCCGAGCTTCTACGGATCCGACCTTTATAAAACGTATAATAACTGGCGATGAGACATGGGTTTATGAGTACGACATGCAAACAAGCCAACAGTCTTCAGAATGGCGTCTTGAAAACGAGCCGAAACCCAAAAAACCGCGGCAAAGTCGCTCCAAAATCAAGGTGATGCTGACAGTTATTTTGACTACCGTGGTGCGGTTCACTCCGAATTCCTTCCAGAGGGAGAAACAGTGAATAAAGAATATTATTTAGGCGTCATGAAGCGTTTGCGTGAGAGTATCCGCCGAAAACGTCCAGTTGTCATGGATGCTGCACCATGATAATGCACCATCATCTCATCACACACAGCCATTATAGTGAAAGAGTTTTTAGCGAAAAATTCAACAAAAGTTCTCGACCAAGCACCGTATTCACCTGATATCGCTCCGTCTGACTTTTTTTTATTTCCCAAGTTAAAATTACCACTTCGAGGAAAACGTTTTGAGTCGATAGAAGCCATAAAAGAAAATTCGCTGAATGAGCTAAAGGCCATACCGCAAATAGCCTATGAAAAATGTATGGAAGACTGGTTGAAGCGGTGGAGATGTTGTATTGCAAGCGATAGGTACTACAATAAAGGCGATAAAATAAATTTAGATGAATAATTTGTATTTTTTGTTTTATTGACAAAGTCCCGATACTTAGTACACAGAATGTATATCCTACGTACGTATTATAGGACTTTTTAAGTGGTTTTTGGGCGATGCGGTTGGAGACCCATTACCATCGATACTTTATTTCTACCATCTTGTTCCATTTCAATTTCCATATGTGGCTGAGGAGATTGTAGCTATGAAGCTCTGGTTTCACCTTTTTGGTATTTATGGCCGTGAATATATGTGTATATAATAGTTTACGGTATAAAGATGTATGTTTGTATCTCAATACAGAAGACATCTTAATTAAGGGCAAACGCTCACTGAGCGATCGAGCGTTCATTCGATTACCATATCGATTTCAATCGCTAATATCTTAATTCGACTTGCGCCGTTGATTTCGAAAGCAGAGGCGAGGTCGGGATGCGTGTTGACAATTGTAGCGGCTCTGGATGATATCATGACTCATTTGTAATTACGCCGCTGGATTTATATTTCACTAAGTAGTGCCGTTTAGTACCGGGTTAGAATGACATTACCCCTTTCTACCCAAGGGTATCGTAATAGGTGACTAAGGGTATGGGGCTTTTTTAAGTGGTTTTTGGGTAATGCGGTTGAAGTCCCATTACCAACGATATCTTATTTTACCATCTTCTCCTTATCGACTTCTCAATGTGGCTGAAGAGTTTCTAGCTCTAAAGCTCTGGCTACCCTTTTTTGCGGTTTATGGCCGTGAGTATATGAATGGATGTTTTTTCCAAGTTAAACAGAAAAATAATTGCGTGATCAGCTATTATTACTATGCAATGATATTAGAATAGGTGTGTTGCAAAATCAATTATGATGTGACCCATTTTAATTCGAAAAGTTTTTTAAGAAGGGTGTCAGCAGTTCCTATAATCTTAATTGATATTTATTATTTGTATTATCAGCTTAGAAAAATACTTGCGCTTGATTACAAAAGCAGAGGCGCAGTCTTGATGCGTGTTAACAATTGTAGCGCCGGCTCTGGATGATGTCACCACTCACTTGTAATTATGCCGCCGACCCTCCCGGATTAATTGGCAGGGTCAACGCACACTGCGCCGGGAACACGCTGGCGTATTTAAAAACGCTTTGGCTTGGAGTGGATAAACATATGGGGGTAATACTGGGAGCTGTTCAAGTTACTATTGTACATTTTGTCTAGGCTAAAAGTGGGTACTTAGTTATCAGGTAACCAAAATATTGATGTCACTTTGGTTAATGTGGAATACATCAAGCACATTTAAATAGTATCTCTGACCAATTCTTCCTCCATATTATTAGAGCTTAATATTTCATCTCTATGAGTTATGTGCTTTATGAATCCTTCTATATTTTTGGACTGTCATCATGCCCCAGAAACGTTTTTCGACTAAGTCGTCAAGCACTCTGAATGAATCAAGAAAATAGGCTGTGATGCAATTAACAGAAATATGCAGTAAAAGAAAACTATCTCTTTTATTAGTCCTATACCATGAAAAATTTAAAGAGAGTACTTTTTCAAAGAATACTTAAATTAAAGGTAATTATTTACTAGCGCCTTCAAGAAAGGTAAACTCAGTTTTTATGCCAGCTGGGAAAAAAACATCCCGGTTCATTCCCGTCAGTGTCATATTAAGCATCCAAAGAGATCTAGGGTCTTTGTATCATTGATGGTGTTTAGTAATAAAAACCTTTTATAATCGATCTATTAAACTTAAATTTTCAAACATTTAATTTTACCGTTAATTTTATTGCTTACAACTCCTTATGAAATGTCGACACCACTGTGGCTATGCCTAATTTATACAAAAGCAGAAAATATATGTACTCAGGTTCATAAAAGTACTACTGATTAACTTGCTTCCATACCAGATTGCACGTCCTGCTTTTCTTTAGATTACAAAGCACGTGCACAAGTTCATTTAGAATAGTTTCACCGAACAATAATAGCCCACGCGTTTCTTCGTCTGAGTGTGCGTCTCACATGAGCATACACTTCTCTGAATTGAACTAATCCATTACAGTGCTGATGACCCCGATTCTGACAAATTGCAGCAAGTCAAATGAGCATCATTACGCATCCTACTTATCTATTATCGACTTTATCACTTTGGTAATAAGGGTGATGCGTCGTGCTCCCTTTGACGTTGTTGACACCAATCGGAGGCAGTTGAAGCTGGCAGCTGTTGAATGTTGGACAAACATGACTCTTTACTTTAGTATTGTTGGTTAGATGAGCATTTACTTGAAGCCCTTAATGGTGTTTCAACATCTGATGTTTTGTTGGTTGTAAAAGCTGAGGTTTCCTTTCAACCAATAGAATCGGGTCAACACTTTGATGTTAAGTCAAGCAGTGCTATTGTGTATGGTATTGCGTAGATGTCGGTTCCTGTGCACCTAAATAATATGAAGTATTGATGATACGATGGTATTTTTCATAACCATTTTATTTTACAGCCATTTAAATAAAATAGTTGCTGTGTAGTGTCGGCATAGATTGCTGTGTAGTGTCGGCATAGAATAACACTACCCCATTTCTTCCGGAGGGTGTACGTAAGAGGCGACTAACGGATTTGGAGCTTTTAAGGGATTTTGGGCGATGTGGTTGGAGACCTATCATCGAAAACCTTTATTTTACCATCTTTTCCCCACTAAAATTTCCAAACGTGGCTGAGGAATTTCCAATTTCTTAGCTCTGGCTACCCCTTCTAGGGATTTACAGCCGTGAGCATATGTATGTATGTTAAATAAAATATAAAAAAAATATTAAAACAGCGTAATGTAGATGACGCTAGTGAGGTTTGACAGGATCGTACAAAGTGGCGATCGATAGAATCCGCCTACCCAACGGGAACTACCGGCGTAAGTATATGTATATATTATTGTTGATGGGTCTCCAGCTACAGTGTCAAACAATCAGCTCTAAAGCCCCAATAGCTTAAGTCGCCATTCACAACAACTATGGGAAGAAATGCCTTCACTACAGAGAATTACAAACATACATATACTCACGCCTATAAATCCCATGAAGGGGTAGCCAGAGCTAGGGAATCAGAAATTCCTCAGCCACTTTTCGAAGTTGCGTGGGCAAAAGATGGTGAAATAAAGGTTTTTGGTGATGGGCACTGATGGGTCTCCAACCGCATCGCCCAAGAATCCCTTAAAAGCCCCAATACCGTTAGTCACCTCTTACGTACACCCACCGGAAGAAATGGGGTAGTGCTATTCCAAGCCGGCACTACACAGCAAATTACAGAAAATTAATCATCTATTTAAAAAAAAACACATTTAAAATTGATTAGGAAATATCAAAGATCATAAAGAACTAGTGGCTCGCCCCGGCTTCGCACGAGTGGTGATAAATATTTTTACTGCTTACCCCCTACGATATTTAGTATGATGGTATATATCCCATGCCCTTTTCCTGGTTCTAAGCTACCTCTCCAACAATTTTCAGCCAGATCAGTTCATCTGTTCTCGAGTTATAAATAGTGTAACTAACACCACTTTCTTTTATATATATAGATATATGAGGTTGATGATTGCTTTAGTTAAACTACCGTCAGCCAGACCCAACTATACAGCTTCTCTCTGAAAACAAATGTCTTCAAACAAAATCTGTTACATATAAACGCGGTTATTTTCTCTGGATTTCTATAGGCTCAAAAACACCCTTATGGCATTAGAGAGATCTTTATAAGGGAGTAATATCTGTAATTAGGCAATGTGAATCGTAAGTGGCCAAGTTAACGATTCAGCAGTGCCGGACATGTATCAGACAATGAAGCATGTAACCATAAGGTTGGCCGGCGATTTGAGAAAGTTTGGGAAACCGATCAACGACTATAGTAAGAAAACTAGTCGTTGACTTGGAAGACCCTTGCTTTTGTAGTGGACGGTTATTTGACAATGATGATTTCCACTCCAGTTCCAAAAAATTTACTGTTTTTCTAGTTCTGTTGCTCTGTTTACCCTTTATTAAGAGCGGTTATTAGAAGGTAGATATAATGAGGAGAAAAATACATGCATACTAAGGGCTAGGAAGAGAATGTTGATAGCCCTAGCAAACTGCAGCACATTATCCTCAGTAATCAATATTTCATCACAAAACCATTTTAATCTTTGTACAATTTTACCCGATATACTTTCATCCATTTAATCACTAATTACATAATAAAAAGAAATGCTTAAAGAAGTAACATTGTATTATTTTTACCCAACTAAATAACTGTACTAAAACATATTTGCTGTGCTGTGTAGTGTCGGCTTAGAATAGCACTACCCCAATTCTTCCGGCGGGTGTACGTAAGAGGCGACTTACGGTATCGGGGCTTTAAAGGGATTTTTGGGCGATGCGGTTGGAGACCCATCACCAACAACCCTTATTTTACCATCTTTTCCCCACTTTCCAAAAGTGGCTGAGGAATTTCTGATTCCTTAGCTCTGGCTACCCCATTTAGGGATTTATAGCCGTGAGTATATGTATGTATGTATGTTAAGTGTGATTCGCAGTGCAATCAGTTTCGCCAAATTGACTTTTATTACCGAAAATTCAAAGCAATATTAATTAAACGTAAAATAATAAAATTCTGCTCTTTGTTAAACAACACATTAATAGCACTTAAATCTAAAAGCGTTAAACAAAATAAATTCCAATTGTTTTATTAGAGTTTCTATGCGATTATGAATCATCATCTTAAAATAGCACAACCACTTATTCTCAGATGTAAAAGATAACTAAAGGGTTTTTATCTTACGAGTTCGTCGAAATTATGCTCAGCAAAAACGCAAAAAATATAGTATCATTAACGTGCACCTATTCATATCTTCAACGTATTTTACGCTTGTAGGTATTCAAACTGAGTTTGGAGTTCCGATTACTATCATGGAATTAGTCGTTAGCCTGTCTTCTCGCACCAGGCCAGCATAAAGAACTAAGGCTAAAACATTATATTACTCCTACCGGGTAATCTTGGACTCCTTGAAGAACTGTGATGAAGGCATATGACAGAGCTATGAACCATATCATTCCCGTCAAAAAATAATATTCACGGTCCTCTCACGCCTATAAATCCCATAAAGGGTTAGCCAGAGCCATAGAGTGGGAAAATCCTTAGCCAATGAGAGTAAAAATTTTACATAAATAAGTAGAAACATGATTAGTAATAGGTCTCTCACATTACCATAATATTACTTCGAAAACCCCAGAATTCTGATTTATTTATGTTCTTAACGGAAAGGGGAGACATATGTAGAAAATTTTCATAGCTAATTTGTACTTGGTTGTAAATGTAATAGTGTGTCCTTAACACTTGTGATAGGCAGCCTGCCCTTTGTTGAGACAAAAATAGGTACTCCCAACACCAGGTTTAGGTCCCAAGAATTACAATATCTGCCATCCCTTTCGATATTCCACATTATCCCCTCTGTTTGTATATTTCATCACGTGACTTGATATGAACACAACAATTATTTTTTAATACTCGAGCAACTTTCCGAAAATATATTCTTTTGGATACTCACAATTTCAAAGTTGTTTTAAAGAAGAAGTGAAGATATTTTTGTCGTGATAACTTGTAACTTTATTATATACTATAAAAAATAACTAGCTGTGTAACACGATTAAAGTAGTTTGAACCGGTTAAAGTCACAAAAATATAATTTGTGTCGCAGAAACTACTATTAATAACAACAGCCGTGATAATATATTGTCACTTTAAAATAGGCCTTAACTACTGAGTTACAACATGAAAATTTACAAGTGTGAGTTTTACTAGCCTACTAAGGATTCCGTAGAAAATACATTATATAGTTCCGTTAACGAGTTTGGTTTCAAATTCACTTTTCAAAGCTTTTTCCCTTATTTGCATAGGATAATTCTAATTTTATAAGCTTACAATTGTATAAAATGGGACACATACTATAGAATAACTAATAAATTTGATAAATTATTTCGTACTATTAATCATAAAAATAAACCTTTTTGTTATATTATTTTATTTGTATTCTTTTTCTTTACAGTCTAAATTTCTACACATTTCTGTAATCGATTTTGTAGAAGAAGTGGGTACTCTGAACACTAGGTGACAAAGTCACGTGATGTTCAGACGTATTAGTACCTCTGCCAACCCCTTCGGGGATATACGGTGTGAACGTTTATGTTATGTTATGATTTTGTAGAAATATGGCATTCAACCTCATCAGATTCTTTGCATCGTGTCTATGACACATCCAACATACGAGTATGTCAGTGTGGTCTGATATTGTAACTAAAATATTGTGAATTTGCCCTTTACATCAGTTTTAATTATTGGTTTATATTTAAACTTAATTTTACTGAAAGATTTCGATAATTGATGATTTAAGAATTATAAATTTTCTATACTTTGCTAGTTGTATTACGGAATCCTAAAAACAGTATCTATTCCAAGAAATACAGTAAATATCTTCTTACACGCGTGAACTAAAGACATGGCGGTGGCGGCAATCCAAGCTAAGATGTTGACGCTCTGATAAAACATTTTAACGTTTTTATTAGACCAACTCGTACCTCACATAGAATTTCAAGAAACAATCCAAATTCCTGCGATATCCATGCGTGATCTCATTATTTAGAAGATTTAGAAAAATATGATTATTAAAGATTATAAAACCGCGTTTTACATGCTTTTAAATCTGTATTTCATCATCACGTCATCATCATTATAGACGTCCACTGCTAGACAAAGGCCTTCCCCAAATCTCCCCATCTATTATTTATCATATAAATATTGTATTCAAGGGGAATCGAAACTTCGAACCACTAAAACTCTGAGATTGAAAATTAAACTTTTTCTTTAAATCTTCCTGGAATTAGCGGATAAATCTTTAATAGTAGTCTTGTTGCCTCAATTTATTCTTATTATATCAGCTACCAGTGAAACTTCCATGTAAATTAATCCAGCCATTTCAGGGATTAGCTGGAATTGAACCAAGTTAGATACAAAATTTATAAAACATGATATTTTGCTGTTTCTATCACTCATTTGTAATTTAGAGGTTTACCCACGGTTTACCGGATATCTAAGTAGCGATGTACATAAAGTGTTTAGATTTTATTTATTAGATATCAGTAATATCTTTTATATACAAATATATATGTATATATTAGAGTATTTTCGGGATTAATAGGCGTGATGCGTTTCCAGAATATATACATTCATACATACATATACTCATGGCTAGAAATCCCTAAAAAGGGTAGCCAGAATTTCAGAATCGGAAAATTATTCAGCCAACTTAGGAAGTTAAGTGGGGAAAATATTTTAAAATAAATGATTTTGGCGATGGATCTCCAACTGGGTAGTGCTATTCTAAGCCGACACTACAAAGCCTTTTTAGAATATCCTCAAAATCAGACTAAGAATGATCAGTTAACACAAAAAACTGTTCTTCATGTTTTAGAAGACGTCTTTAAGTTGTTTAATAATAGGGGCCCTTTGGTTCAGTCAGTTAAGCCAATTCCTGCCCGTATAATAATGGTTGACCTCTTCGTCGCCTGTTCTCTAATCAACCTAATAGCTGCACCAGTTTGTCACCACTTGACCTGGTCGTAAATCCATTACGCGTCTTTGATGGGTATCCAGCAGTGCGCTTTTATTTGTAGAGAATTGTGATTTTCGGGAACGAAGTTTTTGGCATTTTTCTCTGGTTTTTGTCATATCGATTTCGATCTGAAGAAAGGTTCAGGGTGACATGTTTAAAAGAAAGGAAGATAATATGATACATACCGAGCCAGGTACATTTTCACCAATTGAGGGCACTTGATGTTACAGAGTAGTTTTTATTTAACTTAATTTCGTAATGCGTGGTAACTTTAAGTTAAAATTCTGTGTTTTATTTTATAAAATTAGCGTAAGTGGTTTGGTTTGTTTTTAATATTTTTTATGTATCGTTTGTGTCATCAAGAGAAGAATAAAGATTTTTCTTTCTAAAGAAATAAAGATTTTTCTTTCTTAAATAGACTTGTTTTTCAATTGTCTCAGGAAAAACATAACTCATTTACATATTATCAAAGAACAAAAGCCAAATAGCCGTGTAGTGCCGACTTAGAATAGCACTACCCCATTTCGGCTGGTGGGTGTACGTAAGAGGCGACTAACGGTATTGGGGCTTTTAAGGGATTTTTGGGCGATGCGGTTTGAGACCCATCAACAAAAACCTTTGTTTTACCATCTTTTCCCCACTCAACTTTCCCAAAGTGGCTGAGGAGTTTTTAATTCCTTAGCTCTGGCTACCCCTCCTAGGGATTTATAGCCGTGAGTATATGTATGTATGTGAAAGCCAAATTGTACTTCAGTGACATGAGCCATCGTTTATCTCACATTTCGCCAAAATTCTTGGTCAAATTAGAACCGAATCGCCAGTCAAAGCCAACCGTAGAATAATTCCAACCAAACTCATCTGAAAGCCAAGTTCCACAAACCACTATCAGAGCCACAATTAAGGGGCCCAATTACGGCCGCTCAAAATAGCAGCATTAATTGCTGGCATCAAAAATAGTGGTATAATCAATCTCAATTGAGCGGGCTCTCTTATCAGCTGGTTTCTGCAATTGTTTTAATCTAAAATGGTACCATTTAGTCCGGTCAATTTAGGCCTAAAATAAGGAGGAAGGTTACATAAATTCATAAGAAGCTGAAAATTGGCACAATTGTTCAAAACATGATTATAAATGAAACCTCAAAAGTCCCCATCGTTCCGAGGTGTGCTAAAAATTTTACACGAGGTCAAAGGTCCCAAAAATCAGTTTTTTCCAATTTTAAGCGAAACGGTGAGTTTTTTCGCAAAATCCCCCAGTACAAAATTGTAGATCAGAAAATTCTCTACAAAAAATATATCAATAATTTTTTTCCTAAAAGCCACAATTTTGAAGATATAACGCGTTGAAAAGTTCGATCATTGGTAATCTTCATACTTTGCACATGTACGCCACGTATGAACATCACTTATAAGTTTTACTTCCACCAGCACCTCAGAAACTTCTCAACTCAATATTTTGCAACTGTAAAAAAGGTTGTAATGCTAAATGTGGATGCAGAAAAGTTGGACTGTTTTGTTCCCTGGCATGCACAAACTGCCAAGGCCGATCGTGCTCTAATGTTGAGTCAGCTAATCTAGAAGAAGACTCATATGATACCAATGAGGAATCGCTAGTGGGATAGTTGATCTGTGAAATAGAAGAAAAAGAAGAACAGGAAGAAGAACAAGAAGAAGACGAAGAACAAGAAACAGTAATCCTGGAAAATTACGAATCAGACGAGGAATATTAATCATTTCATTTTCAATTACACCGCCATTATTTTAACCAACCGATATGTACAATAATATTTTACAATAGTTTTAAAACAAATAAAATCACTGCAGACCCGTTGAATAGGCCTACAGGGGATACCACGTTAAAATAAAACGCGCTAAGTACACTACCTCATAGGTGGCGTGGAAACGTGTGCAAAGTATGAAGATTACCAATGATCGAACTTTTCAACGCGTTATATCTTCAAAATTGTGGCTTTTAGGAAAAAAAATATTGATATCTTTTTTGTAGAGAATTTTCTGATCTACAATTTTGTACTGGGGGATTTTGCGAAAAAACTCACCGTTTCGCTTAAAATCGCAAAAAACTGATTTTTGGTACCTTTGACCTCGTGTAAAATTTTTAGCACACCTCGGAACGATGGGGACTTTTGAGGTTTCATTTATAATCATGTTTTGAACAATTGTGCCAATTTTCAGCTTCTTATGAATTTATGTAACCTTGAATGTATAAATTGACCGGATTAATTGCCTTTCAGTCACGCAATTGTGATACTTATATTCACTCTTTTATGGGTCTGTAGATTTATTTTAAGCGGCTGTAATAGCGATTTAGGTTGAGATAGTTGTGATTAGGACCTGACCTTTTGGTTTTTGTGGACTACCAAAACGTGTTATGTGATTTTCATTGTGAAATTTGTTACCAGCTTTGTTAAAACATATTTTTCTCGTTATTGTGATAGAACTTTCTGATCCCCGGTTAGTGCAACACTTGTTATGGAAGTTACTTGCCCAATTATAGCTGTTTAGTACGTTAGTTTTAGCTGAGAGTTGATATACTGTTATTCTTTTGATTCCGAAGTCCATTTATAATATTTTATATTTTTATTATTATTTTCTCTTGAAAAATCGTTACTATTAACAATTCAAAAACTAAATAAATACCGCATTCTGGACATTATTTTATGTGAAAGTAAGTTTCAAGCTTATTTTAACTTTCATCTGATATTTAACACTTTGTTAATACTTTAATTGCGGAAGTCACAAGTCTATCGGCGGCCTCAGCTCATGTGAAGTAATACGGGCACATAGATTATTAACACTACATTCTGTCACTGTTATACAATGTCCTTTGTCAATTTACTATGGATATTGGGGCTTTTTAGGTGTTTTTTTAGCGATGCAGTTGGAGACCGATCACCAAAAACATTTACTTTGCATTTTTTCCCCACTTAGTTTTTCCAAAAGTGGCTGAGGATTTTTTCGTTCCGAAGCTCTTTCCACTCACTCTAGGGATTGATAACCGTATTATTTGTATGTTTGCCAAAGTTTATATCGAAAGCTTAGAAAGAGGCCACTTAGGGATTTTCAAATCACGGAAGTCGATGCAACTAACCACACATTACCAGAGATAGATATTACATTTTCTTTGTCCTTTCTAGAGTCAAGAAGAATCTTAATATCAAAATCTGTCTTTCAGCCTGCTACCATTCTAAAGCCTGTTATATCCTGCTAAACTAGTTAAACAGGGTAGGCAGGCAAACAAATTCTGGATTGTGTGCCGAAGGCTCTAACGCATCATCACGGAGGCAGCTCCCCCATGCACATGGTTGGTTGGTAACTCTGACTTTCGAATATATGAGATGAAGCTAACTCTGATAAAATAAATTCGCAAATATTCTAGTAATTCATTAAACGTCCATGTCCATGCAAAACGTGGGTACTCTGAATACAGGTGACAAAGTCACGTGATGTTCAGAAGTATTAGTACCTCTGCCAACCCCTTCTGGAAATTCGGCGTGAACGTTTATGTTATGTTATGTCATTAAACGTAAGTGAGAAAAATATAGTTTAATAAACACGTTTTTGATGCACTTATAAGTAAAAAGTGAAATATAATTCCTAATATAAACAACCACCCAGCCAATGAGACCACAATTCTCAACTACACCTCTTTCATCGACTCGAGTGACAAAAAAAAATCAACAATCTACAGTCACGCCATAGAGTTTAATTCGTGTGAATTAATAGTAATTTATATTTAGGTGACGAACGATATAATTAGAGATGCGATAGATGAACGAGCCTGACAAACGAGGCGGCGACGACAAATTCAATCTTGGTTTTTACATCAGCTTAGAACTGAATATAAGCTTTATTTGTATACGAGATTTAGAACGGAATGATAAAGTTTTTAAAGGACATTCATATGTTTCAATCAACTTTTTTCATACATACAAACTCAGTGATTTTAAGTCCGAAAGCTTCAAAATTTAAGTCCTAAGATACTTTCGGAAGTTGAACAAGGAAAATATTGTAAGAACTGATAGTTGGTAATGATGGGTGTTCAGCCTCATCATATATTCACGGCAATAAATCCCTAAAAGGAGTGGCCAGAGATTCAGAATCAGAAAATTCTTTAGCTAACATTGGAAGTTAAGTGGGAAAAAGATTGGAAAATTAATTTTATTGGTGATGAGTCTCCAACCGCATCACCCACCATATCATTTTAAAAGCTCCAATACTGTTAGTCGCTTCTAACGATCACACGTGGAAAGAAATGGGGTTGTGCTATTCTAAGCCGACACCACACAGCAACATATGATACCCATAACCCATAATAACTAGATATTTAAGAGCCAGGTGGTATTAAATACTTAAAAGCTCTTGCAAACAAAATGTTCATAATGGCGGATGCTATTAAAAACATTAATATATACGTTGTATCAAAAGATCAATTATTTAAAGAAGATGTTAATACACTCTATTAATACTTCAATTAATCATTAAAAACGTAATTATCTATAAATTGATACACGAAGAATACTATTAATTCTTAATCGTATGTTAACATTAAACTCTTATAAGAATCTGTTAAGAGCGGTTTAACTCAATGTAATACCACCTTGTTTTTTTTATGCTCTACATAATTATAATTTGCAACATATCAATTGCAATAATATAAATGAAGTCAGTCAGTTTGTTTGTTGGTAGATATATATTTCTCCTGCGGCTAACTTTATGTGACTACCAATCGTTGTGGCTAAATGAAGTAAGGGCGTACTTATATAAACTTAAAATAAACTGTCAAAAACCAAATGAGCCCACATATTGGCATTTGTCACTAAATACACTGATATACGAGTAATAAGTTAACGATATCGTATCGTAATAGTCTAAAATATAAGTCAACCAGTACTCTGGGATAGCCAAAGAAAAATTAAAATAAAGGAGCATGTTATCCCAAACACGAAATTTAGTTAATAAACTGTTTAAAAATTTCCCGAAATCTTAGATCGACTTTCAATTTAAGCCTCGACAAGTAACAAAATGTACTGTTTGTTTGAACAGGAATATAAAAGCTCAAAACCTGCCCATGATCATCTTTTTTTTAGGGTTCCGTAGCCAAATGGCAAAAACGGGACCCTTATAGATTCGTCATGTCTGTCTGTCTGTCCGTCCGTCCGTCCGTATGTCACAGCCAGTTTATTCCGAAACTATAAGAACTACATTATTGAAAATTGGTGCGTAGATGTATTCTGTAAACCGCATTAAGATTTTAAAATAAAATCTGAAAAAAAAACCAAAATTTTTAGGGTTCCCCATACATAGAACTGAAACTCAATTTTTTTTTTCATCTAACCTATACGTGTGGGGTATCTATCAAAAGGTATTTGAAAATGATGTTGAGGTTTCTTATATCATTTTTTTCAAAACTGAATAGTTTGCGCGAGAGACTTTTCCAAAGTGGTAAAATGTGTGTCCCCCCCCCGTAACTTCTAAAATATGGGCATGATAAAACTGAAAAAAATATATGATGTGTATTACTATACAAACTACTAAAGAAAATTGGTTTGAATGAGATCTAGCCAGTAGTTCTATTTTTAAACGTCATACATCAAATTACTTGCTAGTGCTGCTACGGAACCCTTCATTAGCGAGTCCATCTCGCTCTTGGCCGCTTTTTTAAATTTTGCCATCCTACTCTTGACTAGTATGAAATTAGAGGGATGATTGCATAGAGATGGACTGGGGACAAATCACCCTATATAGGGTAGGCTAGAGCCTATGCGTAGCGAGTAGTATATGAACAGTGGGGATACTTACCCTTACACTATATATATTATCTGTGACTATATCTATATATTTATTAGAACACAAATTGTACTCACAAATATCATCAAAAACCGCCTCCGTTTAGAATCAACAATTCGTCAACCACTTTTGCATATTACATACATACATATATACTCACGGCTATAAATCCCTAAAAGGGGTAGCCAGAGCTGAGAAATTAGAAATTCCTCAGCCACTTTTGGAAGTTGAGTGGGGAAAAGATGGTAGTATTAAGGTTGTTGGTGATGGGTCTCCAACCACATCGCCCAATAATCCCTTAAAAAGCCCCAAGTCCGTTAGTCGCCTCTTACGTTCACCCACCGGAACAAATGGGGTAGTGCTGTATATTGACCGTAGCAAAAATGGTACATGAATACCCATTGGTTCCGAAACTCTCACACACCAATTCCATCAAACACCAGATTTGTGACTAACGAAACGAGAAGGAAGAGTGCTATTATAAGCCGACACAATACGGGGGCCATAATACCTATAATTGCAAGTATTTCAGTAATGTAATTGTTTTAACTGATTGAGCAAAGCTGCAGGGAAGGGCTAGTGTGGAGTGTTTACACGTACATAAACCACATGCCACTTTTTGAAACAACCTTAAGTAATTATTTCTCTACATTGTTGCAAATTCGATATACCAATTTAAAAGGTCTTAAGTCGCTAGTTTTGTATTAGCCCTAAATGTTAAGGATTTAAGATCTAAAATATCTCATGTGGCTCAATAAATTATTTTTAATAGACCATAAACGACAATTTCCTGACATACAGTATATCATGTTTTTTACGAATTTTTTTAACGTTTTCATTAACACAATTAGTGTTTTTTATTGCTACAATCATTGGTTTAGCCTTACACCTTATTTAATTAAATGTAATGGTTAATATTACGGTTTTAACAAACCATATGTTAACGGATTCTTTCATTTCAAATTATTGTATATTTAAGTATGTTCATTTAGAATTCATTTTATTATTTTTATGCAGCGAATAAATGACTTTCTTTTTTTCTTTCTAGTATGCATACATACATTTAAGCATAATAAATCATTGTCATATGTAATTAGAAGTTAACATTATAAACTGTGGATATTTTTATATGTATTTTCATAGTTCCAAATGTCGTATAGTGTCGGCCTATATTGTCACTTCCCTTTTTTACCCACGGTTGTCATCAGAGGCGACTAAGGGTATGGCACTTTTTTAAGTGACTTTTGGGCGATGCGGTTGGAGACCCATCACCAATGGTACTTTGTTTCTACCATCTTGTCTCATATCAACTTCCAAAAAAGGCTGAGTAGTTCCAAGCTCTGAAGCTCTGGCTACCTCTTTTTGGGATTTATGGCCGTGAGCATATGTATATGTATGTATGTATGTGTTTCCATAAAATTCCCGTGGGAATATATCTAAGCTAAGACGACGTAGTTTCGCAAGCCAATCACGTTCCGTGCGCCGACCAGTACGTCACTTTTCTAAAAAGATTTATTAATGAAAACATCCATTTCCATACAAAGCTCTTTCTCATCACGATCGATCCTCAATATTTTATCATTAAACCAACTATACTAATAAATAAAATTGAAGAGTCTGTTTGAAATATTAAAATAATAGTTTTTAAGTTTTCAATTAAATTCATTTGGATGTCCTGGTTATATGATAATTTTTTTTAATTTAAATTTTAAATTAAATGTTTGCTTGTCTATTACTTTGTTTCAGTAAGTAAACAAACTAATAGACAAGCAAAAATTTAATTTAAAATTTAACATACATATACATATACTCACGGCTATAAATCCCAAGAAAGGGGTAGCCAGAGCTAAGGAATTAGAAATTCCTCAGCCAATTTTGGAAGGTGCGTGGGGAATAGATGGTGAAATAAAGGTTCTTGGTGATGGGTCTCCAATCGCATCGCCCAAAAAATCCCTTAAAAGCCCCATTACCGTTAGTCGCCTGTTACGTACACCCACCGGAAGAAATGGGGTAGTGCTATTCTACGACGACACTACACAGCTGTTTATTAAATTTTTAAAAAATATCATAGACACAGCTGAACTTATGTATTAAGAAGTAACTTAGAGTATTTTTAACAGTAGTAAGTTTATTAATTTTCTATTAAAAATAAAGTAGCAAAAAAAAATTTACCCTTGCACGTTCATAGTTATAATCCTAGAAAAAGGTAGCCAGAGATATTGAGTGTAAAATATGACCAAACGAAGGATCCTTGGTGATTGGTTTCCAACCACATCACCCAACAAGCAATAAAAAAGCCTTGCTCTCTTAGTCGCCACGTGGAACATCCAAGGTAATGGATGATATAGTGGTATTCTTAGCCAACATGGCACAAAAAAAGAACATTGAATGGTGATCATTATATTATTCAGCTCAAACCACTTATTCCAAGACGGCTGAATGAATATTGTAACCATAGCTGATATTATGCCGCCATTGAGATTCTCAACAACCAATAGCTCAGTGGGTAGAACACTGCTTATCGAGCAGACAATGAGGGTTCAAATCCCGGGTCAGGCGTACACAAACATGATTTTTCTAAAGACATATGTGTGCTTAATTTATCATGGTTGTTAACGGTGCAGGAAAAAAATCGTGAGGAAACCCACAAGGGTGAGTTGTACTTACTAATAAATAAAGAATAAATAAATGAAAGAAAAATTCCGACACAGGCGGGATTCGAACCCACGACCTCGGGTATACGCCCCCGTCGCTCTTGCCAATTGAGCTACCGTGTCAATGGCTGCCAGCGCGAAATTCTTCTATCTACTCGTATCCTTTATTTCTTTTACACGTTTTAGTAGTGTTTGCGTTTCCTACCTCCGAATTTCGGAAAAAAAATTCAATTCAAAAAAAAATAATATAATTCCTTAGCTCTGGCTACCCCTTCTAGAGAAATATAGCCGTGAGTATATGTATGTATGTATTTATGTACATAGAAATAATCCGTCGACCCATGTCGTCTACGTCTACGTACGTAATACGTGTTGTTTTATTGTCTTCTTAGCAACTGATGTGCAGAAGAAACTATAATTATTCGAAATGACCTCCTATGTTGGAAATTTCCAATATAATCCCCACGTTCAGATAAACTAGTAACTCTACTTACACCATTTAGAAAAAAGCGTGAATCTATGTTATTAACATTAAATGAACACTTAAAAGGTGCGTAGTGGTGCAATTATATTGTCTGTATTATGATTTATTGGATATAATGCGTTGATTGTAATCGGTAAAATGCATTGTTCGGAAAATTAATTTCCTTATAACTATGGTTTTGTTTCAGAGTCATTAGCAGCTCTATCATTAACAACGGTTTGTAATGATAGCATATCACGGGTCTGTTTTCTGAAGGGGTATGTAGGATCATGAATAATTTCCTGTGTTAATGGCTACAAATTCCGGAAAGAGGAACCTTTATTTTTACCATCTTTTGCCCACTATCATTTCCAAAAGTGGCTGAGGAATTTCTAATTCCTTAGCTCTGGCTACCCCTTCTAGGGATTTACAGCCGTGAGTATATGTATGTATGTTAAAAAATATATATAATAATAGTGATTATACCAGGAAAAATGTATTCACATAGGTGACTCTAGGGTACGGTCCTATTCGTTTTATTTGAATAAAATATATGAATACTCCGCTAACTTTTCAAGTATGCAGCAATTACTTACTTTTTTAGAATTTTTCGTTTTTGGTAAATTATTCAGAATGATAATATTCCTAGGGCAGGTTTATACTTGACTGATAAAATTCCTTCTAAAAAGTGACTTTAAAGCGATCATTTAAAATTTACTATCTGCATTGTTAGGACCATTTTTCTGACTTCAAATTTAATATTATGGATACCTATTCCCAAAACTTTACTAAAAATAATCACGCTTGTCACCAATATATATTTCTGTATAACAATCATGAAACTAATAACATTATGGGTTATAAATCGTTGCTTTCTATACAATAAAATAGTTCCCTCAGTGGATACTTACCGGTACAGTTAGGTAGTAAAGTCGGTATTACACACCCGAGGCGATGATGTGTCGCGAGTGTCTTTCAACTGGTACAGGCGAGTGTAAAAGTCGTTTGAAGCGTATAATAGATTTGTAATTGAAGACACGTCGCGACTTGGGATCTTCTACTAAGTTGATGAAGTTCGTTCTTAACTCGACATTATTTTGAATTCATTGGAAAAAAAATGATTTTTTATTTATTTATTAAACCAACGTAAAAATAATTCTTAAACAAAAGGCAAGGCCATGTAGAGGTAGAGCCTATTGATTCTGATTATTCATCATGAAAACCTTGCTTCTTCAATAATATTTTCTTACATGGTCCAGTGTATTTTTTTAATGAGACTTCTACAGGCTAAGCATGCTTGGAGAATTTCCGACCAGGTATAGGACTTCAATTCCACATTGCAGTAATCCTGGAAAGACTTTAAATGTTTGGAAACTGGTGATAGCCCACTTGACTTTGTCATAAGTCACTATCTCTTTCGCAAGTTCCCAGTCAGACTCAGTTGGATTAACTGTTAAGTGTAACCAGACGTTTCTAGATGTGATTGGACTGTCCGGGAAATGAGTGTCGAATTTATATTTTAATTTCAGCTCGGTTCCCGTAAATCATTATATTATATTCACTGTGTCATCTCATCACCACACATTATTAATTAAAATCACATCAACAGGTAAAATACGAGTCTCAGTCAGACGTAATGGGGGATATAGACATAAAACCAAATGAGACTCCTCTGGACAGTCAGTCGCTGCTGCCGGTACCTTTCTGCAGTATAAAGGAGGAGGAGAAGTGATCTTACTGTTTCCAATGATATGATGATGTGATTTGCTGTTGGAGGGCACAACATCCCAAAATTTTATTATTATTGTTTTTGTTTTTTTACTGATGTGCTTCTGTTTGTGGTTTTTTTTTATTTATTTTTTCTGTTTTTAGTTAAATGATATCTTTTTTATTTTTTTCTTTTATTTTCTCCATTTGTGTTCGCAAAAAATTTGCTGTGTGTATTTTGTTATTTTTTGTGCCTTTAATAGCAAATAAATAACTTTTCTTTCTTTCTTTCTTTCTTTATGATGCGAGTTTTTTACAGTTACGGCTATAAATTCTAAGAAGGGGTAGCCGGAGCTTCAGATTAAGAAATATTTCAGCCACTTTTGGAAGTTGGTTGGGGAAAAGATTGTAAAATAAAGGATGTTGTTGATTAAGTGAACCGCGAGAGCGCTAGAGAGAGAGTGAGATATACATTTCTATTTTTTCTCCTATTTTTCTTACTAACGCTGGCTCAATAAAATAAAAAAGATAATTTAATTCAAATAAAGATTTGCTCTATTCTGAAACCATGTCGATTCAACTAGCGTCCTCAAGTCAGAACTCCGTAGAATCGGTGATAGTATACTCCGTAGTAATGAATATAGTGTTGTGAACCGGGTTAGCATGATCCTGCACTTGTCATTTGTTTCTACCATTGCTGTTTTATCATTTTTAATGTTGGGCTCTTGAAAGTATATTTCGATTTTGTTTTGGATGAACGTTGAGCTGATTCTATGGGTAGAATTTACCGGTATAACGTTTTACCAAACCATAAAACTTCATTAAACTGAGTTAGCTAACTTACTTGCTTCCACAGTCGCTTAAACAAAGTAACGTCAAACATTTAAAGGGGAGTCATTTGGTAGTCTTCCAATATTGGCCTTAAGAGGAACACAATACCTCTGTCTCTGAAACACAACTTAAGTGCGTAAAAGGATATATTATCCTATATTACACCACATCGCCCATCATGAGTGTCGTCAGAGGTGACTAAGGGTATGTGCTTTTTAGTGTTTTTTGGGCGATGCGGTTGGAGACCCATCACCAACGATACTTTTTTTCTACCATATTGCTTGTCCCCTATCAATTTCCAAATTAGTCTGGGGAGTTTCTAGCTCTGAAGTTCTGGTTACCTCTTTTTGGGATTTATGGCCGTGAGTATATGTATATATCGAGCATCAATAACATAAAAAATCTCTATGTCCTTGGTAATCCCGTATGATACCTAGGGTAATAAATAGCTACTACTATCTTTTTGCACCTCCGTTCAAATAGCGACACAACTCAAAAAACCAAATTGTTGAGAAAATTGCATTCGAAATTTACACTTTCCCCTTTTTTGACATTTCTGAACTTATTACGAAAAAAAAAATATACTTTTATTGAAGCTATAAATATGCCAGTTTTTGAGATAACATTTAGACGTTTGGCAAACGTAATGATAAAATAAAAGGGATTTAACATTTGCAACTCTACACAACTCTTCAGTGCCTTTAGGAATATATGTTGTGACAAGTTTGTTCAATCATAACTTTTCGACAAGACTAGTTTTTTTATTTGCGTTACCTCATATATTACCAATGGAAGTTTTGGACAAAACAATGTCTCTATTATTAATTTGCATTTTTATGAAGTTGTACCGGAAATATGAAGAAGCATCAATCATATATGTTTTAATCTGAAGTTAGTAACAACGTGTTTATCAAAGTAACACAAATATACTAAAAAGGAATAATGGATTCAAATTAGCATTTATCATTATTTTATTAATATTGTCTGTTTGAATGATAAGTTACTGCATGTGTCATGGATGCCAAAAGACTACAAGACTCTTTCAGAGTTAGGTTTTATTAATTAAATGAACACGATTTAATTTGTATTACATAACATAAACGTTCACGCCGAATATCCCCGAAGGGGTTGGCAGAGGTACTAATACTTCTGAACATCACGTGACTTTGTCACCTGGTGTTCAGAGTACCCACGTTTTGCATGGACAGTACTCACGTGATAGGGGGCAGGCCTATCGCCGTTTTGTACGAATACACTGTCACATGACTAAGTACAACTCAGCCATGTGGGTTTCCTCACGATGTTTTCCCTCACCGTTAACAACCATGATAAATTAACCACACATATGTCTTTAGAAAAGACAAATTGGTGTAGGCCTGACCCAGGATTTGAACACTAGTCGTTTACACGATAACCGAGTGCTACTCACTGGGCTATCACGGTCGCCCAGTGTCTCGGTGATTTGTATTAATTATTAAAAATAATTATTCATTCTAGATATACTTCCACTCCAAAATTTTCCAAACGTCATTTAATTATCTGTTGGATTCCAATCATAAACTTTTTATAAATATTATGAATTAAATTTTATTAAAATTTAAATAAGTAAATTGAATTCATGTCCTCGATTAATAACTAAGTAACATGCTAATTTGTGATGAGTTTTGAAATAGAAAATGTATGTATGTTAAACAGATAGTTCAACGATGCTTATGTTGTTAATTTGGACAATGACGCTGCTATTTTCAAATTATGTGTATGTATGTGTGTGTGTGTATGTATTATTTTGTTATAAGTTATTTTATTTACAATAATTGATAGTGTGTTTAAAAACTGTATTTCATTGTTTAATTTAAAACGGTCATGCCTGGACTCAAATGATAACACTATTTATCATCATTTGTTAGGGAATTTCATCGGATGGGAGTCGCGGATATGTTATAAAAATTAAATTATTGGAGTTATGAAGTGAAAACGTAGTAAAGAAAACATGAAACTATCTATGTAAGTGTATATTTTTAGTACTGTTTTAAATTAATGTTTGTTTTAAAATCATACAAAATAAAAGCTTGTTAATGGCCAAAAGGTTGTCAACTGATTTGTTTTTTTAATGATAATTATTTTTCGATCACATTTAACAATACATACATACATACATATACTAACGGCTATATTTACCTAGAAGGGGTAACCAGAGCTAAGGAATTTTACATTCCTCAGCCACTTTTGGATGTTGAGTGGGGAAAAGATGGTAAAAATAAAGGTTTTTGGTGATGGGTCTCCAACCGCATCGCCCAAAAATCCAATAAAAAGCCCCAATACCCTTAGTCGCCTCTTACGACACGTGGGTAGAAAGGGGTAGCGACATTCTAAGCCGGCACTACACGGCATCTATTAAATTCATGCCAAAGATTTGAAAATCTTTTAAAAGTGGTGTGATCTTTGCCAAGAACAGCAATAGTAAACCTGGCAAGCGATATAAGAATATGTTACACCTACTCACAGAGATTTCGTTTTCGACCTTTACTCCTATTATATAGAGATCATTATCCTTTGTGTTTGTTTAGTCAACCGTCGCATGGCAGCTGATGCAATGTAATTCGATGTTCCTTGAAGAATGAGTAATTAAATAGTCTTTAATGTTTTATAGTGATGGGCATACATCTTTGGTTTATCGGTGTTCCTGTGTCTTTTCTTGATATCGATAATTTTAAAATGGTTACTAAAAATATAAAATTTTTAGTTCAAATTGATATCTATCTTATATTTTTTTATTACACAATTTGACAGCAGAATCTGTAATATATTTGAACCCGACAATTTAATTTAGGAAAATTACTTATAGAGGGGAGGAAGAGGTATAATTATATCGGTAAGTTATTTAAATTATATAAAAACTCAATGATAATAATCATACAACATCAATTTAAAGTTTTTTAGATACCTAATTGAAGAATTCGTATTTTTTTTTGTAACTGTCAGGTTCATTAAAATACCTATAGGATAACACGTTGTACATAGTGGTTTTCAAAAAGACTTCGAAATTCGTTTCACTAACATATAAATAATATTTCTAACACGTTTTTAGAGATTTAGTTTTATCGATAACAAATCTATAAAATTTAGAAATCCCCATAGGGCAGCCCTATTAAAACTCAACCATAACTAATTCTTCTGTGTAAACAATTTGCATTTATTTCTTAGAATACATTGCTTGAGGGACCCAGTAACTGACCTACCCGAACCTTTAATTAAATAAATTACCCAACTGGTAATCACTTAGTAGCTGGAAGAGCATAAATATATGTATTGGTAGAGAACTATTATGTTAAGAGTACAGTAAAATCACTTTTCTTTTAACTATAATATAGGTTTATAAATAAAAATAATTATAAGAATCAGAAAACGTAAAAATTGGATTAAATTTTACTCTGCGTTTTGATGTTGACGAAAACTTATGCCTTTCTCTTAAGTTAGGAAATTATCAAATAGAATAGAATAGAATAACTCTTTATTGCACATAAAACACAAATTTACAAAAATAATAATATGATCAAACAGTTTACAGTGAAGTACAAACGGCGGTCTTATCGCTAAAAGCGATCTCTTCCAGACAATTAATTAGAAAGAAAGAAAGAAAGAAAAGATTTTTTATTTAGCACACATATACAGTATTCAATGACAATGAGATAATTTAAAGAAATCGTTTCGCTGAATTGGGCCCACAATCAGTAATTTCCGATTTCTGTATGAGTATACACAAAATCAGAACTGGTTTTCATTATGAGCCCTACATGGTTATAATTATTTGGGTAGATGCGCAAAACAAGGCCAAAAAAACACATAATAATCTATTAAGCTACCGAAAGGACATTCAATAAATAAACTTTTCTTATTTTATATTGCACCGTCTCTTATATATTGGCAAAACTATATTTTTGTTGAAGTCTTTTATTACATGGTGGGCAATAAAGCTTCGCATGACGAAATTTGGAGCGAAGCTGAACATAATCCAAGAATTCAAAAATTCCGAGGTAGGAAAAGCAAACACTACTTAAACGTGTAAAAGAAATAAAGGCTAGAAGAATTTCGCGCTGGCAGCCATTGACACGGTAGCTCATTTGGCAGAGCGTCGGGGCGTATAACCGAGGTCGCGGGTTCAATTCCCGCCTGTGTCGAAATTTTTCTTTCCTTTATTTATTCTTTATTTACTTACTTACTTACTTATACTCATGCCCATTATTCCCATTGGGGTAGGCAGAGACTATCGATCGCCACTTAGTACGATCTTGACAAACCTCTCTTGCTTCCCTTACATTCATTATCCTTCTCATACATGCTCTTTTATTCTTCTCACTTCGGACCCCCGCCTTTATAAGAACGTTTTCTATCTGGTCCAGAAACGTTTTACGAGGCCGTCCTCTACTAACATTCCCATCCACATTGGCTCTATATATCTCTTTCGCTACTTTATTTTCATCCATCCTCTCTATGTGCCCAAACCACCTCAACATTCCTTTTTCTATCTTGCATACTACGTCATCTTTCAAACCTACTCGTTCACGGATCACAGTATTTCTCACTCTATCACACAGCCTTACATTACATATACTTCTGAGGGATCTCATTTCCACTGCATTAACTCTACTTTCATGCTTCTTTTGCCATGCCCAACATTCACTACCATACATCAGCGTGGGAACCAGAACAGCATTATGCACAGCCATTCGAGCCTTTTCTGACAACGACTGGCTCAACATCAGACTGTTCATGGCTCCATTCACCGCGTTTCCCTTTTTAACTCTCCTTTCAATATCTTCCTCACATTTTGCATCCCTAGTAAACAAACTCCCCAGATTATTCTTTATTTATTAGTAATAATCCAAGAGTTAGCAGATTTACTACTTACTTACTTTACTACTATGAATATTGAATTAGAACTAATATGAATCAATCGTCCCGGGTTCGTATCTCAGGTAATTCAAGCTTTTTGTAAATGTTTTGTTAGCTTAAAATAACACTATATATAATAATAACAAGCACTATCCCTTCAATTTAGCGATTATTTTGGAAAGAGATCCACCACTAATCATCCTTATATTGCCGAGCAATCGCTGCAAGCTCTCCCACTATCACCAACGGTCAGTGTAGGGGGCAGCACCGGGCCGTCGCCGCAGCGCCAAACTACTATCCGTATCTGTACTTACTAAAGATATTCTCATTTCTGAACATAAAAACTTGGTATATTTGTTTCATGATTCTTATGAACAATTAAAAAGGAATTTTTGGAACTTAACCCCCAACGGGTTGATATAGCAAATGAAAGTTAATATAGAGTTTTTTTACATTCTATAATAAAACTTGGTGCGATTGAATTTATGAAATCCATCTATCAATCATTCATGAATATATGCTAACAACCATAAATTCCATAAAAGGGTAGCCATAGCTTCGGAGATTCTTCATCCAATTTTGGAAATATATTGATAAAAGATAGGTTAATAAAGGTTGTTAGTGATGGGTCACAAACTGCATCGCCCAACAATCACTTAAAAAGCCTCAATGTCCTTTATGTCATTTACAATGCCCGCGGGATTATAAATATAAAAAACAGAAGTTGAGATAGTGTTTCGGTATTTTGGTATTATGTAAACTGGATGCAAAAAATGAAGTCCACGCGGGCGAAGTCGCGGGGCAAAAAGCTATACCGCTACGCCACGCAGACGTTACCGGGGCGGTGTCAAATTTTTATTACGCTTTATTTCATATTAGTCTTACTATTGATAAACAAATTTGTCATTTAAATTGATGAAACCCCTTCATCTTTCCAAAATGAACATTAACAAAGTGTCTGATGTGAATTCCATCGATGATAAAAATAATCGCTGCAATATTTTGAGCCATATATGAGTTAAGGTTTTTTGATGTTCCTATGAGAACTCTTGCGGATTCCTTAGTTTCAAGGAATCGTCGTCGTTTCATTTAGCTTCTAAATTTACATGTTAATATTCGTTTGCAATATAAGTAGATGTAAAAAAAATGTATACGATGAAAAAATAGTACATCATCCCTCGGGAGTTCCTTATTTTCGGGGATCCATTACCGTACCATTAAGCTTCTAAATTTTGATTTTTATATTAGTTTACAATATTTTACGTTGATTTAAACGATACACAGCGCCATCTCCAATGCATTTAGTAAGCAAACAATATTTTTGATTTCCCATGGGAACATATTTTTTCCGGGATAAAAAGTACCCTATTATTTAATTTAGACTTCTAACTACACGTCTGAAAAATTTCAAAGCAATCGGTTCAGTATTTACGGCGTGAAAGCGGAACAAACAAACAAACAAACAAACTCACTTTCCCATTTATAATATTAGTATGGATAATCCAAGAGTTAGCAGATTTGTTTGCAATAGATTCCCATAGCCTTACATGGGAAGGTTTAAATGGTGATTATTCTTTATTTATTAGAAAAATCTCTACGTCACCGAGGACCAAGTGGTCCTTGATGCCTTCGACCATCATACAAAATTTGATTGAGGTCGGATATACCGTTTAAAAGGAGTTAGGTTACATACGAAATATAAAAGTCGGGGATAAACGGAGCTTCGGTCCAATCATATATGTTCCGTTTTGCAATAGTAGGTAACTAAAATCTTAGATCCGCTAAAACGATCGAAAGAAATTTGTTTGGAATTTTGCAATAAGTAATAATTATTGTATTCATTATAAATAAATGTGCTCTGTAGCGTAGGATTATAATAGTACTAACCGATTTCTTTCCATGCTCCTCGTTAGATAGTAAAGATTTAGGACCATTTGAGTAAATATTCTTTGGGGGAGGCCCATAGACGTACTAAAATACGTTTTTTATTAGCACATTTATGGGGAGGCCTATGTCCAGCAGTGGACTGGATGATGAAGTAAATGTTGGGCAATGTGGTTGCAGTTGGGCACATTTCACCAATCGTTCTTTATTTTACAATCTTTTTCCCAATCAGCTTCTAATATTTGCCTTGGGAGTGTCCAAACAACCTATGACTACCCCTTTTGAGATGTAAAGATATGTTAAACCAAGCTCACCAAGTTGAAAACCAACAGAATAAATACAAAAAGTTTGCGAATTACTTTAATCACAATGAAATAACCACCACAGTCGCCATACACAAGTTTTGATCCTATCATAAGACAAAGGACATAAAGTATATTTAACTTCAGTTCCAACGTAAGATTTCCAAAACAAATTAAATAAACAGGCAAGGTTTTCGTGCAACGACAAAATAACAGTGCATTACCTCAAAACATTTTATATAATGTCATGTAATGCCATTTTAATAACTCCTCTATACTAGCCCAGTGCAATCATTCTAATGCATAGCCGACCAATTTAACTTGAAAACCAAACAAACGAATTTCCTACTTATCACTTTGTAATAAGAGCCTTATTACACGCAAATAAAAACACTGTTCCTCATTTGTCTACTAAAGATATGTTCGCAAAGATATTTCGTAATTAATGTGACTTTAATGGACTTAATATTTAGATGAGTAAGCGAAAAATTTATTATACAAATGAATTAGGATTATTTGGCCTATGAGTCGTATATTAACTGAATGAATGTTTTAATGTAATAAGCAATAGTCACGCACGTATGTTTTGTTCGTTAATAAATTTAATAAATACATTAAATATAGCGTATCTCTAATGTTCATTATTATGAGTTTAAGCTTTCAATGACATTACCTTATACTAAATTAATAGAGTTTATTTATTTATTTATTTAAAGCCAACCAACAGATCAAGAACAGAAATATCACATAAATAAAAACAGGTATATACAGCTGATCCTTAAACCAATTACGGGTCAGCATAAGAAATACAATTTTGATAATTAATTACGCACATTCAATTTTAGTGAATTCTAAAAAAAAAATAGAATTTAAAGAGTAAGTTAAAAATAGCAATAGTTATAACATTAATTTTAAATTGGCATTAAAGAATATTATTCTGTGAAATGAAAATTTAAATTAAATTATTAGGCATGACAATTGAAACTTAAATAAAATAATAACTAACAAAAACGATAATAATTAAAAATATTAATAAAATAAATTAAGTTAAGGAATTCTAATAAAATTTAATGTCAGATTGGGTAAGCAGAGTAACCTACAACCTACAATAAAATAAAATATATTGTTTCAAAATAAGAAAAAAAATTGTGCTTTTCACTTCTTAGATCCTCTACCGGAGGATATGCATTTTTTAAAACGATTATTTTTTATATTATACATAGATTTTTTTCAGATACCGTATAGTGCCGGATTAGAATGTCACTACCCCTTTCTACCCGCCGCGCCGGTGTCGTAAGAGGAAACTAAGGGTATGGGGCTTTTTAAGTAGTTTTTGGCGATTTGGCGATGCGGTTGGAGACCCAGCACCAACGATACTTTATTTTTCCCATCTTTTCCCCTGTCATCTTCCAAATGTGGCTGAGGAGTTCCTGGCTTTAGCTACCTATTTTCTGTATTTATGGCCGTGAATATATGTATGTATTTTTTTCAGAAAGGTTGACTTGGAGATTAAATCTCTGACTCAATCTTCTATTAAACAGTGTAGTATAGCAAGATTAGTCTTTTGTCTCACGTACAGTTTTGTTTAAATATCAAGAGGTTACAAGTTAAGAACTGACGTAGTAAAAGGTATCTTAAACTACTATTTAATTGGTTTAATACTTTTAAAACTGTACCAAGTCTACTCCGCTAGTAATTTATGAGCCGAAAACGCGAATCAGTAGCTAAAATATGGACGAAACTGTTCGTTGGCCAAATATAGAAGTAAATGCATGTTGGTCGAGTCACATTGGCCTGTTGGCCCGCCAGACACATTGACGACACGTAGCCCTCCTTGTATAATTTAATGTTCAGATAACTATATCTCTTGTACTTTGGTTTACCTCCATTAAATTTGTTTGAGATGTTAGCACCTCTAGCAAAATAATCATTGTGAAAGCACAAACTTCATAATTTCAACATTTGTCTGTTTGTTTCGGTTAATCTCAGACGAAAATGCACTTTGAAGAAATTTCCAATGGTAGATATCTATTATGGTAGAGAGTAATTTTGAGTACCTTTTAATCATTTTGATACTCTTAATGACCACACAAAATCCATATCTAAGACTGCTCCGCTAGAAAAATAAAATACTAAAATATTAATGAAACTGTGTGTTGGCCAAATATAGAAGTGAATGCATGTTTGGTCGAGTCACATTGGCCTGTTGGCCCGCCAGACACTTTGACGACACGTATCCTCAGCGATTATCATACAATGAAATCCATCAACAGTCAATGTACGGATTACTGACAGCTGAGGTGGATTCCTGTTGAGTGCTTTTCTGTACGCATAATTTTAAACATACCTTAAATATACTCACGGCTATAAATCCATAGAAGAGGTAGCCAGAGCTAAGGAACTAGAAATTCCTCAGCCACTTCTGAAAGTTACGTGGGAAAAAGATGTTAAAAGTGAAAACGTAGTCACGTTTCTTCTTCAATCTCTTTTCTTTCTTTATAAGAATAAGTAGAGCATCTTTTTAGCAGGCTAGAATCTCAGAAAGTGGTTGCAAGAGCTTCGTATTCAGCAATTTCTGAGGCACTTCAGAAAGAAAAATATATTAGAAGGAAGGATCCTTGGTGATACGTTTTATGCCACATCACCCATCAATAACATAACAAACTCATTAATGAGAAACAAGGAGGAATACAATTATTCATTAATCACAATACAATTTAATGATAATTTTAAAATTCGTATTATATCCTAGAGGACTGTGTAGTGTTGCTGTGTAGTGTTGGCTTAGAATAACACTACCCCATTTCTGCCCGTGGGTGATCGTAAGAGGCGACTAAGGGTAAAGGGGCTTTTAAAGTGATTTTTGGGCGATGTGGTTGGAGACCCATCACCAACAGCCTTTATTTCACCATCTTTTCCCCACGCAACTTCCAAAAGTGGCTGAGGAATTTCTAATTCCCTGGCTCTGGCTACCCCTTCAAGGGATTTATAGCCGTGAGTGTATGTATGTATGTATGTAGGTATCCTATAGGACTAGTAGGTATACTTTCAGCTCATTTATATATCGTGATGATGCATAGCTTAAAACTTTCCTCAATACATGGTCGATCTAAAATAAATATATTTATTTTTAATCATAGCTAGTAAGTAGTTAATTCCTTAGATTAGCGCGTTCAAACGAACAATTCAGCTTTATAATATAAATATAGACGAGCGAATATACGATATGTGCTCAGATACGATTTATTTCTTCTCAGTAAAAAAAATACACAATTTAAATTTCATAAACTAATCATCAAAACAAGCAAAATGGATCAGTTTGCACCCACCCAATTGTTTAAAGATTCCTATCGCATAACGTCAAAATGAAATAATATAAGTCTAGCATTCTAAAAGGACTGCATTTATTATTATTACTTAACATTTTATTGGATTTCTACTTGAGAGCATCGACCGCTTATAAAATTATTTTGACTGTAATTTAAATTGAGTATTCATGCCAATTCATACTGTGTGTATAGGTATGCCTCTATTTACAGCCAATATAATCCCTTAATGGCGGAGGACAGGGTACAAAGGAGCACAAAATAGATACTATGAATGATAGGCAATATAATTTCATTTATTTGAATGTTTTTGTTTATGAAAACCTCATGTGGGGATTATTACGATTAATAAAGGATAAGTAAGGGAAAGAAAAAATTCGACACAAGCTGGAATCGAACCCGCGACCTCGAAAATTCAGAGATAGGGAACGCAAACACTACTTAAAAGTGTAAAAAAAATAAAGGATATAAGAATTTCGCACTGGCAGCCATTGAAACGGTAGCTCAATTGGCAGAGCGACGGGGGTGTATACCCGAGGTCGCGGGTTCGATTCCCGCCTGTGTCAAATTTTTTCTTTCCTTTATTTATCCTTTATAATTTTAAAATAAAATATAGTCTTCCCTTCCCCATACATCTGTATTACTCCTAAAGGCATTTGTGGTGGGTTTGAGTGAAAAAGGAAAATGGTCTAGGTTGCAACGTCAGCACTCCATCAACGACCTGCCAGCGAAAGTTCAGCAAGAATGGTTCCAGCCACTTTATGAATTACTCAGAACAAACATTTAAATAAAGATAATTATTGCACTAGTGAGACATGATACAAGTCACAGTTTTGCTAAGAAGAAATTTTAGATGCCCAAATTCTATATAATATATGTCACTTTATGAGCAGGTGGGTTTAATAAACTTTTTATTGCACAACACATTATAAGAGAGGCGACTAACGGTATTGGGGCTTGTAAGGGATTTTTGGGCGATGCGGTTGGAGACCCATCACCAACAACCTTTATTTTAACATCTTCTCCCCACTCAACTTTCCAAAAGTGGCTGAGAAATTTCTAATTTCTTAGCTCTGGCTACCCCTGCTAGGGATTTATAACCGTGAGTATGTATGTATGTACATTATAAACTTAAAATATTATGTTACTGGTGAAAGCCATCTCTTCTATACAACCTTAATTTATTTGTACATAACGATGCAAAATTATCTTGCAATGAGTAAATTATCTTAAATTCAACTAGTATCTCTTTCTGTTATTACTAGAAAATCTAAGTAATGAAGTTGCATTTACTTTATTACTTCTCATACCTATCTATGGTTAGTTTTTGCCGGTAATATCCTAGCTCCATAAAACATATGAAACTGTATTTTTATGGCTCTACTACCTATAACTAATGAAAAGCTCTTAACCGCAACAAATGGGAGTTTAAGTTTTTAGTACCTTACGGAGGATTGTTGCTATTGTAATGTTTTTAGAGGATTTCCACTGGTACTTGGTGTACCGCATATTCCTTTTACTTTTATCAACTTATTATGTTTTTGCTGCTTCTTTGCTACCTAGTTTCCTGAAGCTTATGTAATGGAAATATTTTGTTTGAAGCAGTTTACTTAGTATATACAGTTTACTTCAAACTGTAATGTAATTATTTGTGTAAACATGCTTAGGCTTGCTGCTTAAATCTCAGCTTTTGTTGAATAACAACTGTACCTATCATTAGACTGTAACCTGTTTCGTTTGCCTAACAAATGAATGAATAAATATGGCGGATGGCTTTAAAGAGTTTGGAAGTTCTCTTCCCTTTTTAAAAGCAGGCCTTTTTAAAAGTGGACAAAAGTTGGTGGAAAGTCGATCAATCGGGGTTGCACAAGATCGGCGTTCTATTAACTTTGGGTAAGACCTATGACCAGTAGTGGAAGTGGTAGTTGAGGTGATGAGTTGACTTTCCCCTGAATCTACTTAGATTTTAATTGCTACTAGTCAGATTTTCTTTTGACTATCTGACCATTTATAATATACCTTGAATCTCCCAGGTTTGGAATTATTAAGTATTCGATATTTACCTTTCGACTAAATGAATATGTGAAATAAAAAAATGTGCATGGTAACAAAAATAATCATTTTTGGGTGTATTTTAGCAAGAGCAGCCGGAAGATGGAGCAATGACCTTGCCGAGTAAACAATGTTGTGTCAAGTTTGTAAACGCGCGGACATTACCCGATGGCCCAATGTTTAGACGAACGCGATTTTATTAAGAAATATGGAAATTTAAAGGGGGTCTATCCTGTTTCTTACCATGGGTGATCGTAAGAGGCGACTAAGGGTATCGGGGTTTTTCAAGTGATTTCTGGGCGATGCGGTTAGGGACCCATCACCTAAAACCTTTATTTTACAATCTTTTCCCCATTTAACTTCCAAATGTGGCTGAAGAATTTTCTGATTCTACAGCTCTGGCTACCCCTTTAGAGATTTATAGCCGTGAGTATATGTAAGTATGTATATGGGCAGTAGTTCAATAATGCCTTTTTCTCTTAATTCAACTATTTGTTCTGAGTAATCTCTCAAGCGGTTGGACCCAATTTTACTTATCTTTCAGTAGTATTTGTTGTAGTCCTAATGGAGTAACTTAGATCACATTTCTTTTTAATGTTATTAAATAATAATCGATCGATCACAAAAAATCGTATACTCACGGCTATAAATCCCTAGAAGGGGTAGCCAGAGCTAAGGAAATAGAAATTTCTCAGCCACTTTTGGAAAGTTAAGTAAGGAAAAGATGAAAAAATAAAGGTTGTTGGTGATGGGTCTCCAACCTCGTCGCCCAAAAATCCCCTGAAAGCCCCAATACCGTTAGTCGCCTCTTACGTACACCCACCGGAAGAAATGGGGTAGTGCTATTCTAAGCCGACACTACACAGTAACCGCAAGTATATGTATGTTTGTATGTTGTTTAATGGGTCCTTATTATAATGTTTGAATGTATTATAAAATATCAAAAATCTACACCTTGTACCATCTCAAAAGTTGTGTTGAGAACCAAACGCGCTGTATGCATAGCCGAAGGGACAATATTTGAGAGCAACTTTCTCACGTAGCCCTAGATGTGTCCGCAGCTAAAAATATCTTGGCAAATATCACACCGACTCACGACTAAAACCTCTGAAGGTGTCATTACACTTTTTTTGATTTTAAAAAAAGTTTAACACTTACTTATATAAAAATGTATTTCCTCACAGCCCATATACATACCCATACCAAGGGGCTCTAGCCTACCCTATATAGGGTGATTTGGCCTTAGTCCACTACGCTGGCCAATTGCTGGTTGGCAGACTAACGACTACTACCGTAGTAGTAGCCGGGATCGGCGGCTTAACGTGCCCCCCGAGGCACAGAATCATCTTAATTTTCGGATAATCAGGTGATTCAAGCCTGCAATATCCTCCCAGACTGGGTTAAATCTTACAAATTAAATTTGTGAGTTCACCCCCCCGGGGATCGAACCCGAGACCTCCGTACTTGAAGCCAAGCGCTTAAACGCTCGACCACGGAGGCAGTCAAATTACAGTTACATACAGTAATTGCAGATAAGATGGGCATGCTCACTATTGCCCACAACCATAATCGACCTACGACCTAACACTTTTATGGTCTGTTGATAGCATGATGATAAAAACATTATGGCTGAAAGAATTTTAGGTGCCTATGCCCACAACCTTTTTTGAGGGCTGGATACGCCCCTATCATCATAGTATCTAATACCGTGAGTATGTATAATAAAAAGAAAGTAAGACTGTTATTTCTGAAGCGTTCAATAACCATAAACTAAAAGGTTATTTATTCAAAACTTGTAAAATGTAGTATTCTAAGTAGAAATATGCATATTTTTGCAATCACTATTCAATATCTGCAATATTATGCAGTTATTTAATTGAAATTATTATGATCATAATTTAATCATGAAGTTAAGTGACAGAAGCTCTTACAAAGCTCATTTACTCTTACAAAGTATAAGAAATACGGCCTATTATTGAATATGATTATAGGGGGAGTAAAACTGCTATGTGTGGTGAGTCACTTCATGTAGAGTAATGTAACTTTTTTTATTAAGTTCTAGCTAATTCTGATTTTAGATTAAAAATTATTGCAAATATTTTATGTGCTTCTCCTATGGCGCTATTTAATTAAATAATAAAAAACAATATAAAGAGGTACAATATAGAAAAAAAGACTTTAAAATAGACATGAATGTGAATTTTGGCATAAAATATTTATAAAGAAAAGTACGTAAAAAAAATAACAGATATTTCCGAGATTTTAGATACATTTTGTCGGTTAAGAAGTATAGAATGAACATAACATAAACATAACTTAACATAAACGTAAGAGGTACTAATACTTCTGAACATCACGTGACTTTGTCACCTGGTGTTCAGAGTACCCACGTTTTGCATGGACAGTGTACTCACGTGATAGGGGGCAGGCCTATCGCCGTTTTGTACGAATACACTGTCACATGACTAAGTATAACTCAGCCATGTGGATTTCCTCACGATGTTTTCCCTCACCGTTAACAACCATGAAAAATAACCACACATATGTCTTTAGAAAAGACAAATTGGTGTAGGCCCGACCCAGGATTTGAACACAAGTCGTTTGCACGATAACCGAGTGTTCTACCCACTGGGCTATCACGGTATAGAATGAAGGATAAATTAAACAGGTATTGTCAGTTTAGATGAGCATTATCATGTTTCTTTTCATCCAGCTACGTAGTCTTGGTACTGGGGCGTTCAAGCGATTTTCGGGAGATTCATTACTATATATATTTAAGCAATCTTTTATTATATTTATTTGTGTCCATTCAACTTCCAAAAGGGGTTAAACATGTCTTTACTCAAAAACATTGACTACTTCTATTAGATATTCCAAAAGCGTATGCAGTTTGTATGAAAAGACTTATGGATGTAAACAAAGCTAGAGAGGTTTTCCAGGATCGTACGAAGTAGCGATCGATAGTCTCTGCCTACCCCAATAGGAGCTAATGGCCTGAGTATATGTTATTTTTTGTTATACTATGCAGATTCACATTAAAAAGCAGTTTTAGTTCACATCACACAATGTTGCACTTTCACAACGCTCTCGATACCTTTATGAGATCGTCAACGGAATATATATATTGTTTATGAAACAATTAATAAATAGATTATTGACGGTTTGTTTACCATTTATAGAAGATGGCGTGAGAAAGTAACAACTTTTTCATCTATTGAAAGAGCGACTCTGATTAAACGCTTTGATATTTATGCTCTACTGTTATAAACGTATTTATGCAATATATTTTTATTAGGTGTTTAATTAACACATATAAAACTTTTAATATTATAAGTTATGTTATGTTTGTTAACAATGGCTACATTTTACGTTTGTATGTATAGAAATAAATAAAAAAAATAGTGTTCCAGAATTAGTAATTTTATTGCAACTATCGATGTGATTTGATTGGTTAATAATATTGTAAACTAAAGTATGGTTGGTCATTCGTTTCGAGCTTCATCGCGCCACCGAACCCTAAGTCATAAAAACTTAGTCTATCGCCGTCTTGATCATACTCTTTTTGAACAATTTGTAAATTATTTGCTGTGTAGTGTCGGCTTAGAATAACACTACCCCATTTCTACCCGTGGGTGATCGTAAGAGGCGACTAAGGGTATGGGGCTTCTTAAGTGATTTTTGGGCGATGTGGTTGGAGACCCGTCACCAAAAACATTTATTGTTACCATCTTTTCCCCAATCAACTTCTAAAAGTGGCTGAGGAATTTCTCATTCCAAAGTTCTGGCTACCCCGTTAAGGGATTTGTAGCCGTGAGTATATGAATGAATTAATGAATAGAAAATAAAGGATGGTTAGTGAGGGTATCAACATCACTCAAACCCCGAAACCCTAAGTCACCTATTACGACATCATACCGTAGGTATAGTAAAGTATATGGTTAGTGCTATTCTAAGCCGATATAAGACCACAACCAACTTTTTAAATAATATCGCCAAAAATATGTTCCACCGTTCTTCCTCTATATTCTACCACACACAATTTCACAATTTGAACCTAAGCTTCTTTATACCAAAACCCGAGCTCTCTCTAATCTACCAAGTTTGTTGAATAGTTTTATCATAGAATACGTTAGAATGTTAGGTAATCGAACCCGCATACCTCAGCTACCAACGTCCATCTACGGTGCTCGCAACAATCAATACATTGAGATGTCGATCAACGGTTTGTCGACGTAAAAGGAAAGTCTATCAAGATTTCATTGTGTTCCTTACACTGCTACTGACTTGGAGAAATATTGATGATGGGCTTCTGTTTATTTAAAATCCTTTTAGTTTTGCCGTGATGGTTTGAATATTTTGAAAGTTCCAACTGCACGTACGAATAAGTGTCACGTTCGGTGAGGGAGAGCCAGGTACCAGCGATAGAGAAGCACAATCGGCCGACCCATTCAAAAAGACTAAATAAATAATAATACGGACATATTATACAGATACTAAGTTGCAAAAACATAAGTGAAACTTGTATTATGAGATACTAACTTAACGATATATTTAATTTTATACATACATACATATACTCACGGCTATAAATCCCTTAACGGGGTAGCCAGAGCTTTGGAATGAGAAATTCCTTAGCCACGTTTGGAAGTTGATTGGAGAAAAGATGGTAATAACAAATGTTTTCGGTGTCGGGTCTCCAACCACATCGCCAAAAAATCACTTAAAAAGCCCCTATACCCTTAGTCGCCTCTTACGATCACCCACGGGTAGAAATGGGGTAGTGTTATTCTAAACCGACACTACACAGCAATATTCTAATATTATTATTATTAATATTATATAATACACATATAAATAAAATCCAAGACTAAGAAACAATAATTTAAGGTCATCACATTAATGTATCGAACACGCAACCTCCGGATCGAGAAGATAGTCACCAATCCACTCGGCCACGGACGTTGGCGTCGTCAAGGTAATTACGCCTTTAAGCCTTTTTTCTATGTCTAATATCTTGTTATACATACATATACTCTCGGCTATAAATCCCTGGAAGGGGTAGCCAGAGCTAAGGAATTATAAATTCCTCAACCACTTTTGGAAAATTGAGCGGGGAAAAGATGGTTAAATAAAGGTTGTTGGTGATGGGTCTCCAACCGCATCGCGCAAAATATCTTAAAAGCCCCAATACCGTTAGTAGTACTCTTACGTACACCCACCGGTGGGGTAGTGCTATTCTAAGCCGACACTACCCAGCGAAACTTGTTATCTTATGATGGTATGTCGTAAATTACCATCATAAACCGATTTTTACACAGACCACTAATTTTTTTAACTCCCTAACTAAGCGAACTCTTGAACATCAAGGATATACAATACATTTATATGAACCTGACATAGGCTTGCTCCAAAGATTGTTATAACCACTTGTCTTTATAAGTTACATAACATAATAACATACATAAACGTTCACGCCGAATATCACCTGGTGTTTAGAGTACCCACGTTTTGCATGGACAGTGTACTCACGTGATAGGGGGCAGGCCTATCTTTTTAAGTTGTACGGTTTAAATTGCAAACGATAACCTTTGAGTTCAAATAGCCATGAGTTTTGTGTACAATATTACCCACTCATGTCTATTTAAGCCTATATAATGCGGGCTTCAAAAAGCACTAATTCATTTCTGCCCGCAGGTGTATAGGTGTATTGCTAGGCGATGCTGGTGAAGATGCTTCCTTAATGCATATTCATGTATGTTATATAAAAGTTTTGGAACTCTTAGGACTATTTTAGTTACATCAGTTTTTCTACCCGATTCCTTTTTATATTTTTTTTACAATAACGGTTAACTCTTTCAACTGTTTGGGTGACTCTGAGCCAATTTATGGGTCTCCTACTGTGAGAGGTCATATTTCTCTAACGTTAATCATAACTAGCAACGCATCGGAGGACCTTTTACAAAGAAAGAAAGAACAAAGAAACATATTTATATGTTTCTAAGGATAAGGATAAATAAGGAAGTTTCTTAGAAAATATTAAAAAAGAAGACTAAAATATACTTTACACCCAAAAGAAAAAAAACGATATTTAAATAAAACTGCAATGTTTGAGTTTTGATTGAAATAAAACTATGTTCCAATACAACAAAATGGCGTCTGACTCAGCATTGTCTGTGTCAGCATAATTTTTACATACGATATCTTTTCATGGGCGAAGCAAAAGACAACTATACTAGACCTTAGTGGTTATACGTGAATTATCATGTGGTTATCAGCGAAAAGCGTTCATCTTTTAACCATGTCTAAGCTATATTTGCGACGCTAACAATGAGCGATAATTAAGTGATTTGAAATTATTTTACACAATTTTCGACGGCTAACTGTTGTGGTACATAATTACATAATGTTTCTTCATATTTATACGTAACTAAATGTTGAATAAATTGAAATAGTGAAAATAATATTAATAGTACCATTGTACTGTTTGTAGATTAAATACTAATTTGTTAATGTTTAAGAAGCATTTATAAAAATAATATAATCGAAGCAAAGTAAGTTTGCTTTTTTTCAATCTAAAATCATCCATTCTTTTGATAGAACAGTATACCGTACAGTAATAGTAGTAAATAAACACAACTCATGATTATTTACCAGATGTTTGCACATACCGTTTTTAGGGTACTTTAAGCTACCAAAATTCCCCATGAACGGATTTTCCACGAATAGCCTAAAAAGTATAAAATATGCACTATCCGATTCACAGTTTTCTACAAGTCTTAGACAATTCTATTTAAGAGAATAGTCAACGAGGGTTATATAAAATGTCGGAGAATCCACGTAGTTTATAGCGGAATGTTCCCTTTGTATGTAAAGTTTTGAAACGTTATGCGTGCTTGCGCTTCCGTGCGAAAAACGCAACTTTACTATCGGTTTACGCGCCGGTGGCTGAGTATCATTTGCTTACAGTACAAAAACATAGAACACGGTACTTTTGTCGGTATGTTTTAAGTGGTTTTTATATGGTCTTTAAAACTATGACTATTTATAGCTGTTTATTGTGAAAACTGAGCACAGCCCAATTCAATATATTCCTTGGGAAAAATGTAAGTAAAGGAAAAAAGAAAGATGTAAGTGATCGATGAAACACAACAGTCGAAATAAATAAAGATGTAAAATATTCATATCACCGAACGCTTAATAAGAGAACTTGAAGGGGGCTAATCTACAGGGGCAGTAAATTCATGTTACGTCAAAGCCGTGTCGAATTTGATTCTCTGGTGCTAAGTCTTATTCAAATACTCATTGTCTTCTAGCGAATACAGCGTTACTTAATATAATTACAACAAATAATTTACAATTATTTGTCACTTACTTATACAGTTATTAAAATACCGTATCGTATCTTATACGGTTGTGCTGTGTGGTGTCGGCTTAGAATAGCACAACCCCATTACTTCCGGTGGGTGTACGTAAGAGGCGACTAACGGTATTGGGGCTTTTTAAGGGATTTTTGGGCGATGCGGTTGGAGACCCATCACCAACAACCTTTGTTTTACCATCTTTTCCCCACGCAAGTTCCAAAAGTGGCTGAGGATTTTCTAATACCTTGGCTCTGGCTACCCCTTCTAGGGATTTATAGCCGTGAGTATTTGTATGTATGTATGTATACTGTTATGAGTCAGCCTAGAATTACTTACCCATTACTTCCTGCGAAAGTCGTTAAAGGCGACTAAGGGTGTTTAGGCATTTTAAGTGATTCTCGGGCGATGCAGCTGGACACCTATCATCAGCCAGTCTTTATAATGTATTCAACGACGTCCATGCTCGAGTGGATGTGACTCGCTTCTCGGCCCGGAGGTTGTGGGTTTGAGCCCCGGTGAGAGCAGCATTTATGTAATGAGCATAAATGATTGTATTGATGTATATAATATTAAATATATCGTTGAGTTAGTATCCCATAATACAAGTCTTACTTAGTTTTGGGCTTACCTGTATCTGTGTACAATATGTCGGTATATTTATTTGTTATATTATTATGTTAACAACATGATAGTCCAATGGGTAGAACACCCGCCCGAAAACAGAAGGGCGTGAGTTCCAATCCTGGGACAGGCCTACACCAATTTGTCTTTTCTAAAGACATATGTGTAGTTAATTTACCATGGTTGTTAACGGTGAGGGAAAACATCGTGAGGAAACCTACATGGCTGAGTTGTACTTAGTCATGTGACAGTGTATTCGTACAAAACGGCGATAGGCCTGCCCCCTATCACGTGAGTACACTGTCCAAGCAAAACGTGGGTACCTTCTCTGGACACTAGATGGCGCTGCCATGTGAGTTCAAAAGTATTGGTACCTCTGTCAACCCCTTCTGGGATAAACGGCGTGAACGTTTACGTTTATGTTATGTTATATTATATTATTATGTATTTTCTTGTCATTAGACTTGCTTTAGGACTATTCGGATATGTGCGCTATAACGGCATGTGTTTATTTCTTTAATTTAATAACTTAAATTATGCCCTTTTTATTACTAATTCTTTAGTCGAGGTAAATCACATAATATTATACACACATATTGTGTTATGGGATACTAACTCAACGTTATATTTAATATTATTATAATACACATATAAAGCACTACCCCATTTCTTCCGGTGGGTCTACGTAAGAGGCGACTAACGGTATTGGGGCTTTTAAGGGATTTTTGGGCGATGCGGTTGGAGACCCATCACCAACAACCATTATTTTACCACCTTTTCCCCACTTAACTTTCCAAAAGCTGGCTACCCCATCTAGGGATTTATAGCCGTGAGTATATGTACATATACATAAATTACGCCCAAGACTAAGAAACTATCATTTACGATCTTCACGTAAATGTTGCTCTCAGCGGGGATCGAACCTGCAACCTCCGGACCGAGAAGGAAATCACCTATCCACTCAGCCACGGCCACAGGCGTCGTTAATAAATTTAGGATGTCAGAACAGAAAGCCTAAGCAATCTTGTTTAAATTTATTTAAATCGGTCATAGAGCGGAAGTCTCGACAGAAGATTAAGAATATGTTTGAACTAAACCAACTGTGCTATTTCGACTTCCTTTTGTATTAAGTGCGATATAGTTTATGAATATGAATAAATTGTTTTTAGTTTAAGCAACTTAAGATTGCTGAGTGATGTAGGCTTAGAGTAGCACTACCCCGTTTCTTCCCGTTGCTATATGTAAGAGGCAACAAAGGGTATTGGGGCAAAGCACGGAATCAGACAATCAGGTGACTTAGTAGACTTAGTAGACTTAGTCAGTCCTTACGAAACTTGCATCAATCGCAAAAAATATATATATGAACATAAGAACAACTTTTTAGCTGTATATCTACTATAATAAGTATCTAGTATACTATAATAAGACTGCAACGAGGTCAAAACTGTACATTGAAGAAAAAAAAATTAAAACCGGTGGAATATGTTTTATTTTCGATACTGAAGCCAAATTTGCTATTTTTGAAAAAAAAGACTGTCTGTCTGTCTGTCTGTCTGTATGTCCGTTGATCACGTTAATTCTACGGGACCGATCTTGATCAAAATTGGCATGAATGTAGGTTATACACCTGGCCAACATATAGGATATAATTTATCCCGGATTTCGCAAGGGTTCCCACAGGAGCATAAAAAAAACATAACTTTTATATGGTTCCCCATATTTACACGATTAATTTTTTCATCGACCGACTTTATCGGACTCTTCATTAATAGTCTTTTTGGAAAAAATGAGGGTTTCATCCATTTTCATCAAAATAATTATCCATTTAATTGTTTGTCAATAGTATGACTACTAGATATATAGGATATCACAAATTTGAGACTTACTCGTACACTAATGTCTGCGTGGCGTAGCGGTATACCGTTTAGTAAACACTAAGTACGAAAGACCCAGGTTCGAATCCCGGGTGGTCAAAGTCTTTTTGCGTATTTTTTTTGCTTTTGTGTTAGGTTAGAATAATAGGATGCACTAATCCTTCTTTTTCACATTCAACAATGTGAATATGTATGAATAAAGATAATTGAAAGCATATTGTATGAATTTTGCGTATTCATTTGGTAGGTTTGAGAATATGTTTATAACTTTTGTTTATTTAACTATTTTCAACTAATATTCTCATAGATATATTATACTTTACTTACGCATAAATTAATATTCTGTTTAAGCCTCAGAATGCATAGTTTGTAAATAATAGTAAATATCTAAATTTTAATTCAGTACCGCCATCTATTGGCCGATGATTGCAATCTCTCTCACATCACCAACTTATTGCTCCCCATATTTCACGATTAATTTTTTCATCGACCGACTTTATCAGACTCTTCATTAATAGTGTTTTTGAAAAAAAGTAAGGGTTTTATCCATTTTCATCAAAATAAATGTCCATTTAATGAATTGCTGTGTAGTGTCGGCTTAGAATAACACTACCCCATATCTTCCGGTGGGTGTACGTAAGAGGCGACTAACGGTATTGGGGCTTTTAAGGGATTTTTGGGCGATGTGGTTGGAGACCCATCACCAACAACCTTTATTTCACTATCTTTTCCCGACGCAACTTCCAAAAGTGGCTGAGGAACTTCAAGTTCCTTAGCTCTGGCTACCCTTTCTAGGGATTTATAGCCGTGAGTATATGTATGTATGTATGTATTTAATTGTTTGTCAATAGTATGGCTACTAGATATATACCATATCACAAATTTGACATCATTACTAATGTTTTTGTGGCGTAGCTGTATACCGATTGGTTAAAACTAAACTAACGGATGATCCAGGTTCGAATCCCGGGTGATTAAAGTCTTTTTGAGCCTTTTTTGCTTTTGTGTTAGGTTAGAATAATAGGATGCACTAATTTTTCTTTTTCACATTCAACTATGCGAATATGTATGAATAAAGATAATTGAAAGTATATTGTATGAATTTTGTGTATTCATTTGGTAGGTTTGAGAATATGTTTATAGCTTTTGTCTTTTAAATATTTTTAACTAATATTCTCATAGATATAATTACGTTTTACTTACGCATAAATTAATATTCTGTTTAAGCCTCAGAATGCATAGTTTGTAAATAATAGTAAATATCTCAATGTTAATTCAGTAACGCCATCTGTTGACCGATGATTGCAATCTCTCACACTTCACCAACAGTCAGTGTAGGGGGCAGCACTGGGTCGCCAAACTGCTATCCATACTTACTCAAGATATTTTCATTTTTGAACATAGAAACTTGGTTACAAAATGGTTTGTTTCATGTTTCTTATGAACAATTAAAAAAGTTTTATGGAACTCATCCCCTAAGAGATTGAAATATATTACAGATTTTTGTATCTAGAAATTTGAATCTTGATGCGATTGACTGATATAACAACTACAAAAAGGAATGTATAATATTCATCCATCAATCAATCATGAGATTATACTAACGGCTATAAATCCCAAAAAAGGGTAGCCACAGCTCCAGAGATAGTAATTCTTTATCCACTTTTGGAAGTTGAATGGGGTCCGTCCAACCGTCTAATTGCATTGCCCAATAATCACTTAAAAAGTCTCAATGTCAACCGTCTAATTCTTTATATCTATAACAACGCCCACGGGAATATAAATACAAAAAAACAGAAGTTAGTGTAGTTAGATAGTGTTTTGGTATTTTGGATGTAAACTGGATGCAAAAAATGTAGTCCACGCGGACGTAGTCGCGGGCAAAAAGCTAGTAGTTTATAAGACTGTATTTTTTGCCGTGTAGTGCCGGCTTAGAATGTCGCTACCCTTTTCTTTCTACCCACGGGTATCGTCAGAGGCGACTAAGGGTATTGGGGCTTTTTGTTGGATTTTTGGGCGATACGGTTGGAGACCCTTAATCAACAACCTTTATTTTACCATCTTTTTCTCTCCTAACTTCCAAAAGTGGCTAAGGAATTTCTAATTCCTTAGCTATGCCTACCCCTCCTAAGGATTTTTAGCCGTGAGTCCAATAAACAGATTTGATCGTTTTTGAAGACATAGTATTTGTATTGTATTATGTACAAATTTGTATTGTCTCCGAAAGAGTGGTCTCCCCTAACTCAGGTTTTGTACCTTAAAATGGGAGTGCGATGTACCTTTGTTAACTTTATGCTTAAGAAAATTTATTGTTTATTGTGAAATATACGAAATTGGAGGTTAGGATAATAATAATAATAATAATTTATTCATAAAAAGAGTTTACATTATTTGGTGTCGACTGCACCCGAACTAGGCTCATCGCCCGTATCTCAGGTTACAGGAGGATAAATTGAGCAGGTTATAGTTTGTATCACAAAATATATTACATTGTGGTACAGGTAAGCATAATTTTTAATTTCTGCCAAATAATCCTTCCTTACTTTAAGCAATATTTACTATATTCAAGTTGTAGCTGAAATGTACAGTTGATGTACTAAAATGTTTAAATTGCGCGAAGAGTTAGACTCATTTGTATTACCGAATGGATTACTCCATGTATTTTTTTTACAACCTCTTTTCTGATGACAAGAATTTAGTATAGTATCTCAGATACTTTATAAATTACTTTATTAAGGCTTTAAAATGGCACTAACTCTCCCTTCCGGATGTCATGAACGGCGACTGAGAATATTCGTTTGCAGAAACTTAAAATGACGTACGAACATGATAATATAATTTTGGTCAACCCAAAAAAGTAGTCAGAAAGCCATTGAACTTATGAAATACATTATATATGTGTTTATGATTATTGACAAAGCAATAATGGTTCATGGTAATGCTATTACGGCTAATGCTATTTTATGAAAAAAATACACATACATACATACATACATATACTCACGGCTTTAAATCCCTAGAAGGGGTAGCCAGAGCTAAGGAATTCGAAATTCCTCAGCCACGTTTGGAAAGTTGAGTGGGGAAAAGATGGTAAAATAAAGGTTGTTGGTGATGGGTCTCCAACCGCATCGCCCAAAAATCCCTTAAAAGCCCCAATACCGTTAGTCGCCTCTTACGTACACCCACCGGAAGAAATGGGGTAGTGCAATTCTGAGCCGACACTACACAGCAAAAATACACTCTGTTATTATTTGAACCATTTTTCATACGATATCCTTATTAACGACCAGTTTCATGTTTTTCAAATCCATTTGTAGATCCAAGTTATAATGAAATTAAATGCACCAGAAAACAAAATGACACAAATGTTTACTTTTTGTATAAATGTCAGAGTTCATCTCAGTATTCATGTCAGGATACATCTTACACGTGTGTTTGATATTTATGTTTTTATCACTTTGATTGGTTTCACTACTAATTAGAGCAAAGTGACTTTTGTATTTCGCATGTAACCTGACTCCTCCTGAACGGTATATCTGACCTCAACCAAATTTTTTATGATCTCTAAAGGCATCTATGACCAGGTTGTGACGGAGAGATTTTTCGAATAAATGTTACTATTAAGGAATGATCACCCTATAAAGTTTTCTATGTAAGTCTATCGGAAACTATTGTAAACATATCTGCTTACTCTTTAATTTTGTTCAGCTATGTTCCAAATTTCGGCATGCGAAGCTTTAATGCCTACCTATTTAGATTAGCTAGGACCTTTTGGATCGGGTTGAAAAAATAATATATTTTATACCTTTGTTCACTTACTGCAGAATGACTAACCAACAATGCAGTGAAAGCCACAGATCTTTACGTCCTTTGAGTTGATAAAATATTACAATTCGTAACCGATATATAATAGAATATTTAAAAAAATACATCAGTTCTCTTGGTTCTGCCATTAGGCTTGAAAATAAATTAAATCTGATTCTAGTTTGTCATAAATAGCATCAGGTAGAAATACCAACCCTTACGGTGACGTAACTTTCAGGGATTCTAAACCTTGCTATTTGATGGTGCCAAATATGATGTGTTCTTAAAGATACAACAAATCAAAAAAAGGCAAAAGTACGACAAAACTTGATTATAAAAGTGTTTTTATTTCTTGAAAACACTATTTCATGTTCTATATTTTTCTCATTTGATCCTTATTTATTTCTAATAGGATAAGGACCCTACACCGACTTCATAATGTATTTTCATCACACTATATAAGTGGTTTCAAAAAATAAACGTATACTGAACAGTTTATAAAACATATGTGTAAGCTTAGTCACCCATAAATGTTATAAAGTTTATTCTAGTATGGGTTATACCAAAAACATACAGTTGTTCAAATGCATGACCCAAAAAGACACCAAAACAATTCCAAAAAATCTAATTAAGCAAAGGAAGTTACAATTTACTATCTGAAACATTAAATTCTCGCCGTACAAAAAGCACAAACCACAAAATCATGATTAAACAAACTGTAATTGAGCCGAGGCCGCGCCCGAGAGCGCATCGTCACTATATACTCGCTTTCAACAAAACCTTACAATAAACATTTGACGTCAAAACAAAAGCTAAAACCGTTTCCAATTTTGTTAACAATCAAAACCACAAAACATTCGTGTACTAAGCTGCGCGGCCGCGTCCCACACGACTTTCTCGCGCAAGCCAATGGTTGGAAACCACTGCCTTTAGGGCATTTTATATTTTTTTCAAACGGATTAGATAACCTCTAGGAAATATAACGCTTAGAGGTTTTTTTGCCGCTAAATTATGGTATAGTTGTACATTCCACGTCAGTTCCGTTGAGACCGAGGAGCGAGATTTGGAGTTTAGGGTTCCATGTGAGGTTTGAGTGTTCATATGAATATAATATCAAGTTGCATATAGCTAAATTAATATTGTAACTCTCAGTTATATAGATTAATAATTTAGTCATATTTTCATAAATCAAAATATAAACTGTGAATAATCAAGTAGACCCAATTTATATTTTTGAATTTATGTGAACTATCCAAATAAACCGATATTGATTTTAAAAAAACTCAGTCCAATAAAGCAGGAAACTTGATGTAAGAACGAATTGCTAAGCTAAGGTGGAATTTGTAGATAGCAATTTATTTTGAGTAATCAATAATGAAAAACCTACCTAACTACTTTTGCAACATAACATAACATAACACAAACGTTTTTTTTAAAAGTCAAAAGTCAAAAAGTTTATTTTTCAAAATTAAGTTAAAAATTAACACTTTTTTGAACGTCAAATTTTTTTAAATTTATCATTAGTCCGTTGCTTCGGAAGGTGTTCGTAAAGAGAAGAAGCAACAAAGAAACTCTTTACATTCACATTTTTTCATTTTTTCAAAACATGGTTTGTACAATTTCAGTTTATCAACATGTTTTTACTTTATAAAAGATTTTCTATGCGACAAAACCAAACGCTTGTTTGACATAATAAAAATAAATTGTCCATCACAAAAACCAATCACATAACGTGAGAAGAAAAATCCTCACCAGACAATTATTCCTAGGAATAACGAGGGAAGATTTATAGCTTTACGGACACGGTCATGTGCGCGTTGGGTCCTTGTCGTTTAAAAAATCTTGAACACTGTAGTAAGACTTCTTTAAAAGCATGGCTTTTATTGCCTTTTTAAAAGATGCCACAGGCAATTCCAATATGTCAGAAGGAAGTTTGTTGAACATTTTCAGGGATAGTCCCATAAAGGAGTTACTTACTTTATTAAGTCTCCACTTCGGTACGTTAAGTTTCTCCTTATTTCGAGTATTAACAGTATGCCTATCACTAACTTTACTAAATTGGCCTATATTCTTTTTGGCATACATTAAATTCTCAAATATGTATTGGCAAGGGACAGTTAAAATGCCAATATCTTTAAATTTTTCGCGCAACGAATACCTCGACCTCAACATGTAAATAGATCGGATAGCTCGCTTTTGTAAGACGAAAACTTTATGAACATCAGCCGCTTTACCCCATAATAAAATACCGTACGACATAATACTATGAAAATAACTGAAATACACAATACGAGCTGTTTCTACGTCTGCTATTTCTCTAATCTTACGCACGGCATACGCTGCTGAGCTCAGCCTTTTAGAAAGTGTTAGTATATGGGGTCCCCATTGCAACTTAGAATCGATTATTATCCCTAGGAATTTTGTTTCTTTCACTAATTCTACTTGTTCACTATCAATAACAATATTGATAGTGAACAACGTTCACGCCGTTTATCCCCGAAGTGGTTGGCAGAGGTACCAATACTTCTGAACTCACATGGCAGCGCCATCTAGTGTCCTCACTCAACCATGTGGGTTTCCTCACGATGTTTTCCCTCACCGTTAACAACCATGATAAATAAACCACACATATGACTTTAGAAAAGACAAATTGGTGTAGGCCCGACCTAGGATTGGAACTCACGCCCTTCTGTTTACGGGCGGGTGTTCTACCCACTGGACTATCATGTCGTCGTAATATCATGCAAGTTAATTAATAATAGCAATAATATGGAAATACGACAAATTAAGGATCGCATTATATTCTTTGAACCACTTTGCTTAACATAACTAATCTTTACACATTTTAGACACTCATGGTTTTTAAACATTATATATTTTATATTGGACTAACTCCGTGACCAAGGCACCAGTAGGTGTGCCGAAATGTTGGGCAAATATATTGCGTAAGTGATTTCAAAATATATTCGTTGGTCTATCCCGATTGTTACGTACCTTTATCCCCTTAAGTTAACTTACCATCCTAACGCAACTCGGCATTCAGGCCCAAAATTATTCATTAAATTAAACTATTAAACTAAAATAGATTTTTTGACAATATTTAATGGTCTTTCACAAACCATTAGAACATAGTTATATATATATTCTACGGACATATATATACACAGATCAAGCTAAGTAACACTTGTATTATGGTATACTAACTCAACGATATTATTTAATACAAGCTGACCCGACATACTCCGTTCTGTCAAAGATTTACGTTACTTGATAGATGTCATCAAATTGTCATATTTAGCCGACCCGCTGAGGATATCTGTCATCCGATGAGGAAAATTTTTTTTTTAATATTATGCACATAACTTTTCCATTTTTTTAAAGCTAAGAACCTTCTCCTAGTTGCAAGTAACATGTTACAAAAATAATCGATCGAATCGGTCTAGCCGTTTTCGAGTTTTGTGCTTAGCAACACATTTAGTGATCCATTTTTATTATATAGACTAGTGGATCGTCCCAGCTTCGCACGGGTAGCGTTGTTTTTTAAATATCTGAGGTTTCTTTCTTTAGTCACTGCTCAAGCATTGTGAAATTCAGCGCAATGTTTTCAATTTATTAAATTTATAGCACTCTCTAAACAGTGTAGTTTGGTGATTTTTAATGCGCTTTAATGAACGGTTCAGTATTTCCGTTTAATAGCAATTTTTGAAATAAAACGCTATGAAGTATTTATAACAATCTAAAAAAATAAATCATTACATGTTGTAGGATGCACCTACTGGCGCCATCTAGTATGTTATATGTAAATTAGGAACGATTCGGTTTTGGTCACGGGCGCGATGGCTTATTTTATGTATAATTTCGGTGTTTCTCAACCGATTTCTATGATTCTTTTTTTATTGAATAGGTAATAATATTACCTTTTTTAAATTAGGGATGAGTAAGAGGTTTCAAACGTAAGAGTAAACAAATATAATCAGAATGTTCCGAACTGCTAAGCTATTAGGAATTACACGTGTTATTGTGAGTCAACCGTAAAAGATAGACATAAACTGTTGAGGATTTTTTTTTAGATAATTTTATGAAGAATATTTCCGTCATACATGATTTCTATGTAAGTTTAACCATTAAGGCGGCACACGCGACGGAAGTTTAAAAAATGTAGTAACCTCTCCCGTTTTCCCAAAATTGCCCAAAATTCCCCTTTACTACTCTGCTGGAAAGTATACAAAAACCTGCGCAGGAGTATGAAGAATAATTGTACCAAGTTTCGTTAAAATCCGTCAAGTAGTTTTTGTTTCCATAAGGAACATACAAACCGACAGACAGACAGACAGACAGACAGACAGACAGACAGACAGACAGACAAAAATTTTACTGATTGCATTTTTGGCATCAGTATCGATCCCTAATCACCACCTGATAGTTATTTTGAAAATATATTTCATGTACAGAATTGACCTCTCTACAGATTTATTATAAGTATAGATATATATATAAATATATATATAAATAATATACAAGTCTAAGAAACAATTATTTATGTCTGATGTTATATCACAAAATATTGTGAAATAATTCTCGGTTTTTCAAAGAACCCTCCAAACATTTAGTCGAGTTTGTGTTTGTGTGTATTTTTTGAATAATACTCCAGCATTGGAATCAAGATGGAACAGGTTATTTCGTTGATGGGGCAATGCAAACACGCGTTGTTTATATTTTTTGAGGCTTCGGTCTATTATTAGAATATCTTGGTACCTTCATTGCTTGTGGGATCAGATATTCTTTGGGGCATGTTATTTTGTATTAGGCACGGAAATTGGTGTATGAGTATATTATGAACATTGTAAAAATCAATTTTTTTAAGAGTCAGACAAAGTGTTTTCGTGTTATATCTCTACGACTTCCCGGCTTACCATACTAATTACCTATGCTCACGGCCATAAATCTCAATAAAGGGTAACCATAGCTTCTGAATTAATGTATCCTTAGCCAATTTTTGAATTTGAGTAAAGAATAGATTAAAATAAAGGATGTTTCGTGATAGGTCTTTGGCTTTTTCGCCCTAACAATCACTTAAAAAGCCTTAAAACCCTAAGTTTATAACAAATATACTTACATACATACATATACTCACGGCTATAATTCCCTAGAAGGGGTAGCCAGATACTTGTATCCAAATATACTTGTATCCAAATTTATAACCTTGGGCAGCGTCAAGACCATTTACAGACTCCCCAAAATATAGCCAAAATAGTCTCACGGTACAAAATGAAGATGTACATAGATTATTAAGTTAATGTATCTGTGGGTGTTGTAAACGATGATGGTAAATTATGCCCTTTAGTTTGCGATTCCTCTAACGCGTATTGATTCATAAAAACATATTGTTTAGATTATGTGTGTTGAAGTGGTTGAATAGATACGACAAAATTAAAACCAAGGGTTTTAGATAGATGAAATGATAGCGGGCAATTTGGTAAAAACGCATATGACTAACTATCCAATATTGTGACATTACCGTGCACATTTGCTCTATACAACTCTTGCTCTTTCGGGTAGTCATATTATCCACCGATCCTTCACTTCAAAAATTACCCAAGTAGACTAACACTCTCTAAACTTTATATCACGGATATAGAAAATACAACAACGCCAGTTCCGTAAGCCTACAAAGACTCACGCTATTGCATCAAAAAATGTGGCCACATTAACAGAATTTTAAATTATTCAGTCACTTTTGAAAATTGAGCCGGTAAAGAACATACATACATACATACACTCACGGCTATAAATCCCTAAAAGGGGTAGCCAGAGCTAAGGAATTAAACATTTCTCAGCCACTTTTGGTAAGTTGAGTGGGAAAATGATGGTAAAACAAAGGTTGTTGGTGATGGGTCTCCAACTGCATCGCCCAAAAATCCCTTAAAAGTCTCAATACCGTTAGTCGCCTCCCAAGTACACCCACCGAAAGAAACGGTGTAGTGCTATTCTAAGCCGACACTACACACACTACACAGCACCGATAAAAGAACTTTGCCATATTTTACAATAATAGCTCAAAAAGCCCCAAATGACTACAGATAGTTCGAACAGGCCGAGAAGAATTCGACTCTAAAGCTCACATTGGGCAATCCCACCATCTTGTAACTTCACCCAAAGTTTACGACGCCAAACCGTTAGGCTGATTAGATTTATTGTATTGGATTCGATGTTTTATTCATCAAGCAATTTCTACATTCAAACACAGAATATTTTAATGGCTTTGTTAAGAGCAAACAAATAAAACATATTTATAGTCTTTGCAATGACATGTCACATTAGAATATTGGCGTTGGTTTAGGTGTGTGTTTTGGGTCGAGTATTTTTGGTTAGTGAATTAAGATTCCTCAGCCACTTTTGGAAGTTGAGTGGGGAAAAGATGGTAGAATAAAGGTTGTTGGTGATGAGTCTCCAACCGCATCGCCCAAAAATCCCTTAAAAGCCCCAACACCGTTAGTTGCCTTTTGCGTACACCCACCGGAAGAAATGGGGTAGTGCTATTCTATGCCGACACTACACAGCAGATTCCTTAAGTTGATAGGGGACAAGATGTTAGAAATAAAGTATATTTTATGATGGGTCTCCAACCACATCGCCTAAAATTTACTTAAAAGATCTTTATACCCTTAGTCGCCTTTTACGACACCCGTGGGTAGAAAGGGGTGGTGACATTTTATGTGGCACTACACGACAAATTTAAGGCTTCTTATTACTTTTTGATAGTACCCGGTACAGACAGCTGGACGGCTCTCCAAAGCACGGAATCAGACAATCAGGTGACTTAGTCAGTCCTTACAAAACTTACATCAATCGCAAAAAATTATATATGAGCATAAGAACAATTTTTTTAGCTGTATATAGTTTATAAGACTGTATTTTTTGCCGTGTAGTGCCGGCTTAGAATGTCGCTACCCTTTTCTACCCACGGGTGTCGTGAGAAGCGACTAAGGGTATAGCGGCTTTTTATTTGATTTTGGGCGATGCGGTTGGAGATCCATCACCAAAAACCTTTATTTTTACCATCTTCTCCCTACTCAACTTCCAAAAGTGGCTGTGGAATTTATAATTTCTTAGCTCTGGTTACCCCTTCTAGAGAAATATAGCCGTGAGTATATATATGTATTTTTTACATTCTTCTCATTCTAAGACACCACATTATAATAAACGCAAAATACTCATGTATAATTTCTTTTGCGATACAAGTCTTAACAGAAAACCAATCAAAATATGGTCTTCGTAGCACATCGTAAATAATTATTAAGATAAAAAAGGTGTTATATGTCAGGTCGGTCCACTGCCCACAATAAACTTGCCAATATTTACGAGCGTAAAGCGTTGCTATGGGTGCTCGAAATCCGTTAATACTTCATTTGTTAAGTTTTCATGCATTTAAATTACAATTAGCGCTGTTTTGATAATTGAGCGTTTTCTTCTCAATATTGATATGCGAGTATGTATCAAGGTATTGCTGTGTAGTGCTGGCTTCAAATAGCTCTTCCAATGGGTGATCGTAAGAGACAACTAAGGGTATCGGGGCTTCTTAAGTGGTTTTCACATCACCAAAAACATTCATTTTACAATCTTTTCCCCTCTTAACTACCGAAATTGGTTAAAGCATTTTCTGATTCTGAAGCTCTGGCTACGCCTTTTAGGGAATAGGCTATTTGACTGTAATAAAAATATACATTTCTTTTATTTCATTAGTCTTAATATTTCTTTTTTGGAGCAATATGTAATAATGCGTGATAAAAATATAGCATTATTTCACTAAAATCCGTCTTCTAAAATAAGTATTTTTGATGCAACTGTCACGTGACTAAAAACGACCGTGATTGGCTATTTCTATAATGACGTAGATTGCACATAAACAGACTGTGTATCGCTTCGCTCATTGGTGTTTAATGCGGAATTGACGTCATTTGTGCTACAGCCGCCATATTACTTAAAGTCGCGTTTTCGCGGCACATTTGAATATTACATTTTCTTTTTCGATTTTTTAATAAAATAGCTAAAATGAAGACAGAAAAATATTTTTTTAGGGCTCCTTATAAACAAATTAACACCGTAAGATAGTTTTCAAAACTTAGTCAAATAGCCTATTATAGCCTCTTGTGACCTAGCGGTATTTTTTTCGTGATTTGTCGGAGATAAACATTTTGTGAGATACATCCTAGTTTTGGCTTTGAAGTTGATAATAAGTATCGCACTTGTCCATTTTTCCTATGGGTGACGAACTAGGTGATTAAGGGTTTTTATGTTAGTGTTATTTGGCTGAACATAATTTACCAAGCATCCTTTATTGTCCATGAGCAAACTTATCTCCCTCATTCAAAAATGAATTAAGTATTTCCAGTTCTGATACACTGGTTATCCCGTTTTGAAATTTGTAACCGTGCGAATAAGTAGGTAAGGGCAGTGATCCACTTGGTACCCTACCCATACCAACCTATACTCACGGCTAAACACACTTATGTTTAAGTCATTTTAGGCAGATTTATCTTAATGTCAATGCTGCTTCGGTCAACAGCATGTTTTTTATTTATTTTATTTATTTTTATTAGGAACATCAACAGCGACATAAGTAATAATACACAGTTAATAATAGAAATCAAGTAAGGCCAATGACAGATGTTCACAGATGTACAGAAAACATATCTAACAATAATCTTATTTTTACGTTACATTTGAGTTTCAACACATGTTTTTTTTATAGCAAGTAACTCTAACAAATACATACAATTTTAAGAGGAAATAAAATATATATTAACAACAATATTTAAAGCAAAATTTTTTTGATCCACGATATCTCAAGGGTGTGTGTACGTGCATGTGTGTGTATATGTGTGTGTGTGTGTGTGTGTAAAACAAATAAAAATCTGTAACATACATAAAGGCATATAAGAATGTATGTGTTATTAAAATTATACTCATAATATAATATGTATTTTAAGAATTAAAAAGTACGTCCATTACAGCTTTCCTGAATGCGCATCTACTTAGATTAAATAGATCTAAATCATGGAAGTTTTTATTATATTCGGATAAAATACGGCTAAAAGAAGCGTTCTGTTAGTAGTTAGTTCTGGAAATTGGTACGGAGAACAAACTATTTATGGTATGGCGAGTCCTATATGATGGCGTGTTAAGTCCAACCTGTGCAAGTAAGTTTGGGTTATCCAAACGACCATGTATTATATCATGTAGAACGGTTACCTAGGTCAGTTAAAATACGGCGATCCTCTAATCTTAACATTTTATGAAATTTACAACTCATTTCGTAGCACTTATGGAAGTTCTTAGTTTTAAAATTTAAGTGTCGTACAAAAATATGTTGTATTCTTTCAATCATATGCTTGTACTTAATGTACTGAGGGGACCAAACACTTGAGGCGAACTCCAGAATACTGCGAACATAGGCATAATAAACCGTCTGTACACATTTAGGGACTTTAAACGTTTCACAAGTCCTCATTATGTTGGTTTTCAAATATTCCAAATTAGGATTAATTTAATATATGTAATTTAGTACCTATATGTATGATTTTTGAGTTTAATTTTCTTCAATATAAATCATATGTAAATAGTATATTAATACCAAAGAAAAGATCTTGATTTTATTGACATAATGACCGGTTCATAGGAAAAAGCCAAAAACCACAATCTGGATTATGTATGACACACCAAATAACATAGTCTTGTTCAGTATTAAGACGCTGCAAATATTTAAACCTGTCGCGCTTAGCAACAAAACGCAATCACTTAATCTATGATCATAGATTTAGCATCACAGAAGTGATAGATTTTTAGGTTGAATAAGCTTATTTGGTATTAAAAAGAAAATTAACAGTTAAATACAACCAGTAATGATACCAAAAAGGTCTTGGCTCAGAATAATATGTACCCAGTGCAAGTCTCACAGGACACAAACGCTGAGTACGCTGGTTTTTAGCTAACACCTCTTTATGGTTTTAGTTTTCAGTAAACATAAAAAGTGATTCTTGCAGGTATTTATAAGATGTTTGTGTGCTTTTATAAAATTTCACTACATGACATAGGAGAGTATTTCGATAAACAAACTGTTTTAGTACCTTAATGGTAATGGACTTACATCATCAGACTATTTATTTTTTTCATGTAGTTTCATGCCACATAGTCTTATCTACATTATGTTACGAGTTCAATATCCCGTTACAATTAATGCTGTTTTTGTGTATTTATTTATCTATAGAAGCTTTAGAAGTTGTTGAGTAAAGAGCGGCTTATATCTAAGTAATTTTTCAAATTTCAATAAAAACACATCGTTTAACTATGTCTTATAAAGTGTCTTATCTGTGAACATATTTCATCAGTTTGCATTTTAAAGCATACTTTTTCTGTTGGCGCCAAAACGCGAACGGGCTAGTCAAAAAACAAAATGGATGACATCATCCGACGCTGCCGTTGCTATGTTTATATGAGACTGAGGTTAATAGCTTACACTGCACGTGCAAGATTGTTGATTGGTTTTTTTGGATAGTGCGATTAAAAAAGTCCATTGTTTTAGTATGGATGGCCTTGAACTCGCGTGGCTTGGCGCTTCGGTGACAATGTAATGGATTGTTTGAGGTCTGTAGTGATTGAACTTGAATTCTGAATCTCGTTTTTTGATAGTGACACGGGTAACCTTAAAAAGTTGAAGTTTTCTAGGATATAATACTCATTCGTATGTTAAAATTGTATGATAAGTATTTTTATAGAATATTTTTTCCAAAAAAGTTTTTAGTGCACATTGTTACTGCTTTAGAGAATGTAAACAGTTCTATATAAAGTTTTGTGTGCAATATTTATTACCCTAATGTTAATACACTCCCACTTTCCTATAAAACAGTAGTGGAACAATAAAATTAACTAAACCCATCACCAAAGTAGCCTTATTTTATTATGTATTACCCAACCAACTTCCATAGATAGCTGATATATTACCGTATTCCTTAGCAGTTTATTTATTTATTTTATAAAACAACAGATGCAGACTAAATACATTATTTCTAATTTATTATTATTCTCAGTTTGCGAAGTAAAGCCGTAACTATGGGTGTATATTGAAATATAACACTAACACCTACCTATCGCCCGATTTCTGAATTGAGTATTCAAGCTGAGAACGACTTAAATATCGTTTTGTCTCATTCAGTTGTTAAGATTTCAATGCGACAGAAAGATCATTAAGTTGTTCAAAGCTGGAATACTCAATTCAGAAATCGGTCGTAGGTAAGTGTATCAAATGAAATACAATTTAAAATCAATAAAAAAAAATAAGATTAAAATTTTAATTAACATAATGAGTGACTCCTTCCTTTCAATGTACCAGTTTTTTTGGCATCTGATAAATGTGTTTTAAAACCGTGTAATTCTTTTTTAAAGATATCATCTAAATACTCAATTGTCAAAAGAGGTTATTACAAAGGCATTTATAAACTTTTTGCCGAGGTTTTTTTAAGACTTTGTCAGATAATAATTTAGTACTAAGTTTTTTGCCTATACTTTTTAGAATAAGTAGTAATAGAATGTAATTCTAAATAATTCAGTGGTATTGTTGAGCTCATTACAGTGGTAGTAATCAATTATATACTAGAACTGTCGATCTAACCCGAATTCAATCAAAGAATAGAGTTTGAAAAGAAGAATTTTGTAAATCATAATTGTATTGCTTTAGATTAGTGCGTTCAAGCAGACATACTCTTTGGCTTTATTTATTATAGTATAGATATATAACAAAACTGTTTATTTATTAATTTCGATATTCCACAATCATTTTTCTCTAATTTTGAAATAAAATCAGTAGTCATTAGGACTAAACGTGATGTCTTCTAGACAATGCTTTTGGTTGGGTTCAGTTGTGTAAGGCCCATGGGAGGTATTTGCCAAAACATTGTAAAACATTTGAGTTTGATACATACTCAGGGCTATAAATACCTTGAAAGGGTAGCCAGATCTTCAGAATAAGAAATTCTTCAGCCACATTGGAAGATAATAAGAAATGAATTTGTAAAACAAAGGTTTTTAGTGATGGGGTCTCCAACACAAATCACTTGAAAATCCCCAATACCCTTAGTCACCTCTTACGATCACCCATGGGCAGAAATAGGGTAGTCCTATTCGAATCCGACACTACACAACTAAATGTGTAGAAGCGTACAATTCGTAAAATTCAGAAAGATTCTAGCATTGAGTTAGGTGTTAATGCTATAAGTTTATTAATTGCACTTTCCGCCCACAAATAACTGAATAGTGGCATGCGATAATGAAATATAGAAATAAAGTGCGAACGTTTACAATTAAAATGATAAAGCCAGTTTCCCATAGCTCAGCGTGAGTTCACTTAATAATCAGAAACCATTCATTAACCTATGACCGGTGGCCAAGGAATGGACCTCATACAATGGTACTCTCTTTAGTGGTTTTGTATTTGACTTGGTGATGGGATTATATTTATCTGGCAAGATTTTCTTTTCCATAAAGTTAGTTTAAAAATATGTCTACCGTCTTGATTCTCTACTCGCGTGATTTATCATACAGTTTGCTTTTTATTACTTTTTCTTTCATTTTTTTCTATTCATTTAAATACGCTTATTAGGAATGAAAATGTAAAATTTATACAAAAAGCACATTACAACTCACTTAAAACAAAAAATTAAGTAATAAATTAAAGAAAAATAATAAAAAAAGTCAATTAAACAAACCGCTCCGAGACATATCCGATCCAATATTTTCTTTCTTACATCTATCATCTTTAAGCATAAACGCCCGATTTCTGAATTGAGTATTCAAGCTGTCTTATTCAGTTGTTACGATTTCAATGCGACAGAACGATACTTAAGTTGTTCTCAGCTGGAATACTCAATTCAGAAATCGGACGTTAATCTATTAAACTAACTAAACTAAACTAATAAATAAAAGATGGATACAGGCAGGAAAAATTTCGACACCGTCGATGTCCATCTTTTTTATTTATTAGTAATAATCCCCACATGAGGTTTTCAAGTCAAAAACATTCAAATTAAACTAAACTAACTAAATTTTACCTTCATTTTTGCTTTACATATATTTTCCACCGCTATCCGAATTGCGAACGCTGCAATAATTTCAATAATTAATTCTTTTCTATATGTCAAAACTAAAGCGATTAACATTTGAATTTATTGGAGTCGTATACCCATAATAGGAAAGACCCCACTGTAGCAGGTCCATAAAACACATAACCTCTGACCTTAACTAAAGCGCTAAGAAGCGACATTTTACCGTTGCGATTCAGATGCTAGCTTTACGATCGCCACGTTAGGCCCAGTACTATTTACAACAAAATGCTATTAGCAGATTTATTGTGCTAAGTTTTAAGGCAATATTATTTTTTTACATACATCTATACATATACTCACGACTATAAATCCCTAGACGGGGTAACCAAAGCTAAGGAGTTAGAAATACTTTAGCCACTTTTGGAAAGTGTAGTTTCGGCTTAGAATAATAATAATAATAATAATAAAACTTTATTAGACGCACAACATGGTACATATTTGTTAGTAAAGCTTACATCTATTGTTAGTTGGTACATCTAAAACTTAATCTAAGAACATGATTGGTCACGTGTACGTCCGGCGATGAGGTGGGGGCGGCACATGCCGCTCGCCGCACCGGCGCACGTACACGCAGTCGTACCGGTCCGCGAGCGCGGCCAGCAGCGGGTTGTTGCTGGCGCGCACCCGACACAGCAGCGAGGCGGCCCGCTTCCGCATCGTGGCATGGAAGCAGTCCGTGCGGGCCTCCGCAAACATGCCTGACGCGCTGCAGTGCAGTGCAGAATAGCACTACCCCATTTCTTCCGGTGGGTGTACGTAAGAGGCGACTAACGGTTTTGGGGCTTTTGAGGGATTTTTGGGCGATGCGGTTGGAGACCCATCACCAACAACCTTTATTTCACCATCTTTTCCCCACACAACATCCAAAATTGGCTGAGGAATTTCTGATTCCTTAGGTCTGGCTACCCCTTATGTTTAAAATATAATATGATTTACGTTCGTATAAAGTAGCTTGAGAGAGGAACATTATTTGTTGAACATGGGTTGTCTGGAAGAGATCGCTCTTAGTGATAAGACCGCCAGTTGTACTTTGGCTTTTATACCGATCTTTTTTGTAATTGTTGTTTTTATTTTGTAATGTGCAATAAAGAGTTTTATTATTATTATTATTATTTCTTACACGGTGCCTTTAAATATTTTTGCTAAGTTTGAGAACTATCTCTTTTAAGAATAAAGAAATTTAGTGCGTTCCGATAAATGCACAAATTTTGTTAAATTGGTCCGTTTATAATGGGTCAAAATCCACTTTAAAGGAGTCGATTACATACATACATACATACAGGTGAGGCTACTATAACCGTGATAAAAAGTAGTGGTAAAGTAGTCACAATAACTGCGTTTGCGACTGTACAAATAATAAACACTGGAGTGTCATCGAGAAGTAGGATATTCATTAAATTTATTGTTTCTTGAAATAACTACGGACATAATTCATAATTTTGTGGCAGAAACATAATTTAAAATAATTACTTGTTTGCGTTAAAGTTGAGTCAGAACTATAAATTATCATTTTTATATTCTTTCCTTTCCTACCTTTTGCAAATATTTCATTAATATTTTTAAAATAATAGATAAAAAATACATACATACAAACAAAGATAAAACTCTAAAATGGGGTAGCCAGAGCTTCAGAGATAGAAACTCCTCAGCCACATTTGGAAGTTGATAGGGGACACTTAGGGAACCCGTGGGTAGAAAGGGGTAGTGACATTCTAAGCCGGCACTACACAGCACAATAATGAGAATGTAATTAAAAGCAAAAAGTTTGTAAAACTGAAAATATTAGACTCTTCTTGAGAAGGACTCATAAGGCCGTGATATTTGCACATAATTAAAAGTAAACTGCTCCTTTATTTTCGTTTTATCATTTTAAATCTACAAGTATTTTTTTTTTTTACAATATACTATTAACATAAGACCGGTATATCTTGCATTTTTAATTTAAAAATCAACAAGCTATCAAAGATAAACTCTAGTGATTAATGAAATGTCGTTACGTCTTAAAAACATAATATTTATGCGCTTATTATTAAAAATGCACTTTTATGTCATAAAACGGAACGTTTTCGTATAAAAAGACCAATATTATCGGATCTTTGATCAAAATTAATAGATACGTCATCAAGCAAGCGTCTTCACGGTTCAAAATTTAAATTACAATTTCGAAAATCGAAAGCGTCCGAAAAAATGGTTTTTAACGGACTATCCTTTTTTCGAGGCAAGGTGTTTTGAAATTGCACCTGTGTTTTTTAAGTTATTGTATAGGAGTGCGTAGTTTATAGTTCAACAGGTGAATACGGATATAATAGATAAAGTTAGGTGTCTAATTAAAATAGAGATATATGTTGGTAAAGTGGCATTTACGAGGCAGTTTAGCTATCGGCCCGATATAAGTTTAACTGTAAATATCTTCATAAAATTCATTTATATTAAATGCGTAAGAGAAAGCTGCCAAATGGATTTTATTTAATTAAAAACGGAGAATTATGGTTTGACGATGTTTATTGCGAAAAGTATTAATGAAATATATAAAGTAATCTAATATGGTAGGAATGTTCCACAGCGTAACTAATGAGTTACAAACGCATCAACTACCAAGTTTTAAAACCATCAATGCAATTAAAAGAATTGCTGTGTAGTGTCGGCTTAGAATAGCACTACCTCGTTTCTTCCGGTGGGTGTACGTAAGAGGCGACTAACAGTATTGGGGCTTTTGAGGGATTTTTGTGCGATGCGGTTGGAGACCCATCACCAACAACCTTTATTTACCATCTCTTCCCGACGCAACTTCCAAAAGTGGCTGAGGAATTAGCTCTGGCTACCCCTTCTAGGGATATAAAGCCGTGAGTATCTGTAGGTATGTATGTATGCTAAAATAATGTGAGTGTTAAATGTTGAGTGCTGCTAATACATTTTTTTTCTTACGCTGCTTGACTAAAAAATATGATATCTCAAAGATAGGGATAAAACACATTATAAGGACATATTTTCACTTGGTTTTTCTCATTTTAATCCCTATGGAAATAGCTGCCATATCAGTATAGTTTAGTATTAGGCAAAATAAGTTTACAGAAAGACTATACCAAAGATGCCCATAACAACTATTACTGCGATATACTCATCCAGCAGCTTTACCTGACCTTCGACATCATCAGTTCACACTGTGGGAGCCCTACTTACACTGCGTCGCTCGGTACGTGGCCGCCACTCAATAAGGTTAAAACCATTAAAACTATTATTCAGTCGTAAATATGGGTGCAGTTTCCATCGATCTTGTATTGTATAATTATTTCCTTTCAGATTTGACCCTTGCGGGTATACAACTACAAATATTGACTAGGAGTCTAGTTTAAAACACTAACCATTGGTTATGGGTTTTGCCCTGACTATTTAGCAACTCTTTTGGTTATTTCAGTTACCTCGGTGCTAATATGGTTCTAAAGTGGTATATGATTATCGAAATTCGGTAAAACAACAAACCTTATAGCCCAGTGAGGAATCTTTTAGTTCTCATTCCGGACGCGTTCCAATATTAAGATGGGTCAACACGAATACATACATACATACATACATATACTCACGGCTATAACTCCCTAAAAGGGGTAGCCAGAGCTAAGGAATTAAAAAGTCCTCAGCTACATTTGGAAAGTTGAGTGGGGAAATAATGGTAAAATAAAGGTTGTTGGTGATGGGTGTCCAACAGCATCACCCAAAAATCCCTTAAAAGCCTCAATACCGTTAGTCGCCTCTTACGTACACCCACCGGAAGAAATGGGGTATTGCTATCCTAAGCCGACACTACACAGCAGAATGTGTCTGTGTTTTTGAGTTGTGTGTGTATTTGTCAATGATGTTAACTACGAGAGAGAACATCGCAGCGCACATGGCATTTAAAAAGTTTTAGTGCCTCTGTCATGTATTCAAAGATTTACGGCATGTATATTACTCGAATTTATGTTACTTAAATCTGGTACCGGTTTGTCTGCCTCCGTGGTCTCGCGGTTAAGCGCTTGGTTTCAAGTACAGAGGTCTCGGGTTCGATTCCCGGGGGGTGGTAACCTTACAAATTTAATTTCTAATATTAAACCCAGTCTGGAAGGACATTGCAGGTTTGAATCACCTGATTATCTGAAAATTAAGATGATTCCGTGCTTCGGAGGGAACGTTAGCCGCGGTCCGGGCTACTATTACGATAGTGGTCGTTAGTCTGCCAACCCGCAATTGGCCAGCGTGGTGGACTATGGCCAAATCGCCCTAAATAGGGTAGGCTCGAGCCCCTTGGTGGGGTCATATATCGGCTGTGAGGAAATCTGGTACCTACTTACTTTATAAAGAAACGACTCACGAGTAAAAAAAGGGATGATGTCAGGAAAATATATATAACTATCTAAATGATGCATTGACATCATTGATAATTTAATTTAAATAACTGTGGACAATGGCCTTAACATATATTAAAGAAAATACTATGCCTGAATGAGATAAATGTTTGGAAGTCAAAGAATGTAAGACAAAGAAATAATCATTTCTGCTCTTCACATAAATGTTGCTCTCAGTGGGGATCGAACCCGCAACCTCAGGGCCGAAAAGCTAGTCACCTATCCACTCGACCACGCACATCGTCAAATTTCCACATCACATATCACATATATTACGGCTATAATTCCCTAGAAGGGGTAGCCAGAGCCAAGGAACTATAAATTCCTCAGCCACTTTTGGAAGTTGAGTGGGGAAAAGGCGGTAAAATAAAGGTTTTTGGTGATGGGTCTCCACTCCAACCTCATCGCCCAAAAATCCAATAAAAAGCCCCAATACCCTTAGTCGCCTCTTACGACACCCGTGGGTAGAAAGGGGTAGCGACATTCTAAGCCGGCACTACACGGCAAATATATATTATTTCTTTACATTACGGCACGGTCTATTTTTTCTTTAATGCTTTAACCGTTGAACGCAGAGACGTGTTGCGGACCGCGATGGAATATCATTACCATGTTGTCATATCCCATATAACTGCGCAGCAACGATCGATCATAGAGGTGGATAATGGGGTGAAGATATTAAAATGTTTGATATCGGAATTATTTGACACTGTATTCGCTATGAACTTATATTAATAATTGGTTTACCTCGACCTTAACAATGCCTCGGGAATAAAAACCTACAATCTATAACAAGAATAGTTAGTTATCATAATTGATTCGCTTAATAATTCTACTTATTTATATTGTACTAAGTTTTCATTTTACTGATCAATTTATAATATATCATATTATATATTTATAATGTATAAATTTCTCGAAAGAAATCATACTCAATGCATTTTTAAATTTCAACTCCTATAGTCAGTCAGTTACGCTACTGTTTTAGGTAATTATTAAGTAAAGATTACAATTAAAATATTAGTGCTGTGTAGTGTCGGCTTAGAATAGCACTACCTTATTTCTTCCGGGGGGTGTACGTAAGAGGCAACTAACGCAATTGGGGCTTTTAAGGGATTTTTGGGCGATGCGGTTGGAGACCCATCACCAGCAACCTTTATCTCACCATCTTTTCCCCACTCAACTTTCCAAAAGTGGCTGAAGAGTTTTTGGCTCTAAGGCTCTGAATAAACCTCTTTGGGGTTTATGGCCGTGAGTGTATGTACGTATATTAGATTACTGTTTTTATTACTTTATATTTCTTTATATTAAACCGTTAGTTAACAAACTAAGCCACTCTTCCACTAACGCAAAAAAACAACAGTAAACTTAAAACGAAAATGATGCAAACTCCACAAAAAGTATAATAGTTTTCCAGATCGATGTTCATTACTGCGTATAAATTGAAAGCGCTCAATTAAAACCGCGGGGCTCGACCGTCCCGCCCACACGAACTTACACCATCGTTTGATTGATAGCACCTTCACAGGTAACTTCTATATGCGATACTATTAAAATTTAATTGAAACTTTTCATATTTAATCATACATGTCTTAAGTATTGCCAAATTAGGGATGGCTTTTGATTATACTATTTATTTTGAACAAAATCAATAAATGTCAATGTCGTTATTTTTATTTTTAAGGCTGATTGGTGATTAAGGCCGTTTATCACGTGTCGAGTTTCAATGGTGCTTGAAACTATATCCTATTGCATACTATATCAATAAAACGTGTTGGTTTAAAAATTCCATTTACTACTCATAATATCTTTAAATGTGTACTAAGCTGTTTGTTTGCCGTGTAGTGCCGGCTTAGAATGTCGCTACCCCTTTCTACCCACGGGTGTCGTAAGAGGCGACTAAGGGTATTGGGGCTATTTATTGGATTTTTGGACGATGCGGTTGGAGACCTATCACCAAAAACCTTTATTTTACCGCCTTTTCCCCACTCAACTTTCGAAAGTGGCTGAGGAATTTATAATTCCTTAGCTCTGGTTACCCCTTCTAGGGAAATATAGCCGTGAGTATATGTATGTTTGTAAAACTTTACAAAATCTTTGAAAGAAAGTCGTAAAATCGTGATGTGTGTATCGTTAATGTGGGTGATTCTTGAACACACTGCAACATTATAGTAGACCAAACTCAAGTGCAGAGTCGTTAACGGAACATTTATAAATAATTATCATGTCTGATTTTATGCAACTCTATGTTTAGTGTTATTCTTTGGTTTTGAAGAGCTGAATAAAATTGGAAGTTTCAATAACATTATTTTGAACAAATACGTAACGTGTTTGTAACGGGTAACCCCCGGAACCTATTAGGAAGCCATTGATACTTCATATAACATAACATAAACGTTCACGTCGTCTATCCCCGAAGTTTGGTAGAGGTACCAATAATTCGGTATGCAAAGTTTTTTTTTGGTATTTATTAAATATTTTTATTCGATTGTTAACACGAAAATAAAAGACTAATTTGAATATTTTCCATTTAAAATGAGTTATTGTAAAGTTATGATTTTTTAAAGATTGTTCAACTTTTGTACTTTATGACGTCATCGATTGATAAAATCACGTAGCGACAAGCAAATGAAGCGAAATGTTTTATAAAAATGTTGCTGATTGCAAAACATAATACGAGTTTGTGATGTCAAATGAAATTATTACGATATTATACTAAACAAACCTATGATTTTCGATATTTCATTAATAAACTGCAAAACCGTATGTCTTTGAAACAGCATTGAAGGTTAAACACTGTAACAGTTTTTTGATAAAATAACAGTCATCTTAGCTTCAATTGATATAATTTCAAGAAAATATTGTTTATAACCATAATATCTCGAAATGGTTTGTAATCAGCATCACTTTAGTAAAACTTTGCATACCGAATTCTAAACATCACGTGACAGCGCCACCTAGTGTTCATTGTAGGTACCCACGTTTTGCTTAGACAGTGTACTCACGTGATAGGGGGCAGGTCTTTCGCCGTTTTTGTACGAATACACTGTCACATGGTCAAGTACAACTCGGCCAAGTGGGTTTCCTCACGATGTTTTTCCTCGCCTTTAACAAACATGATAAATTAACCACATATATGGCTTTAGAAAAGACAAATTGGAGTAGTCCCGAACTGGGATTTGAACTCAAGCCTGTCTGTTTACGGGCGGGTGTTCTACCCATTGGACTAACATGTTGACAACTCCTTACGTATCATAATAAAAAAGCCTTTAAAATATCCTAAAAAAATCTACTGCAATTTCAGAAGGCAGAACTTTTGTCAACATATAATTTTTTAAACAGAAAAAAATAACGCAAGTATATTCTAAAAGATACAGGCATACATATATTCATGGCCATAAACCCAAAAAAGGGTAGCCAGAATCGGAGCTTGAATCCCCTTAGCCACATTTGGATGTTGATAGGGGCAAGATGGTAGAAATAAAGTATCGTTGGTGATGGGTTTCCAACCGCTACGCCCAAAAACCCTATATGTCCTCTCTCCCGTGGTTAGAAAGGGCTAGTGACTTTCTAAGCGGGCACTACACAGCTTTCTGAAAGTTCCCTAGATCTATGTAATGAAAGTAATTTCTTCATACAAAATTGTTTGTACAGTGCGGCCACCTAGGTGTTGTTTGATGTCCATCCGTTTATGATTTCCTCTCAACGTAAGTGGGTAGCAATGAGGCGAGCATGTTTCAAAGGTTGTTGGAATGGAGATTGATATTGCTAAGAATTTATACTTACAGGTACTCGAATATATAATGAAGTTTTAACTTTTCGAAGTCTTAAAGATACTCTGATATAATTGAATAGACAAAAAAAAATGTCATGTCCAAATGGCCTTTCTGTTTTATCTTCATTTCTCGTTATTAATACTTGGCACTCAATTTAGTGTAATGTCGGCTTAGACTAGCACTACCCCGTTTCCGAAGGGTGCTTGTAAGAGGCAGCTTAGGGTATTTGGGCTGAGAGTGATTTTAAGGCGATGCGCTTGGAGACCTATCACCAGAAACCTCTGTTTTACAATCTTATCTTATCTTATTTGTTTAAGAATAAAAACTTAATTAGGTATAATCGATAAATAAAGGAAAGAAAAATTTCAACACCGGCGGGGCGGATTTGTTTATTCTATACTTTTTTATCTTTTATTTATTATTAATAATCCCGGCATGAGGTTTTCATGTCAAAAACATTCAAATTAATTATAATCGATTTTCAACATTTACCTTGTGAAATGTCTGTTCGCTTAGAACAGTAACTCCTTATGTGGATGTCATACAAAGATGTTTAGGTTCAGGTCCTTATTTTAATAATGCCGTATGATACATCTATCTATATTTATATATCTCGCACACTCAAAGTTGTCTCGATAATAACATCACAGAGATGTGATCCATGATAACTAAAAATGAACGACATCATGTAAGTTATTAAACCATTAGAAAAATATTTTTAACGAGTTATATTTTGAAAAATTTTTTCAGTCACCACTAAAAGGATAACAATCATGCAGCAAACATTTTAATATAATATATTATAACAATTTAACTCATGAACAATAAATTCAAATGAGCATAGTATTTCATGTTTATGCATTTATTGAATAATTAAAATCACTGGTTTGCAATGAAGGCTTAATAAAAACTGAACTGCAGTACAATATGCCGGATGTTCCGTAGGCGGTCCACTGGGCGCATTGTCATTCAAAAAGCTCATATTTTTTGTAGGGTAGCCATACGTTTGGTTGTTAACGAGACGCGAACCTGTTGAACTTTAATTGGAATATCAATTAACTGTACGCAAGGTCTACGCTGTCCTTGGAGGGGTCGCAGAGGTACTTAAACTAAATTAAGATAGTGTCAAAACAGTGTATTGACGTGATAAAGGCAAGCCTATCACCGCTTTATGTTTGTCACAAAATTACAAACTATTCAGAGACTTTTGAAACTTGAAATATATTGCCCATTAATAAATAACTTAAAGCTGCTTTCAGAGGCAGCGACTTCCCCGAAAAGAAATAGGGTTAGTGCTGTAGTAATATCTTAAGCAAATCCTGAGAACCTTGGAAGATAAGTAGAGCCTAACTTGATCTCAATGCAAATGGATGACTGCAAATTTTTTAACCCTTTTTCCTCTCAGGCCATATATGTCTTACCGAACGGCTCAAGCTTACCATAGATACAGTCCACCACGTAGCTACTTAGTTAACTTTTGCTAAATAGCACTACCCCATTTCTTCCGGGTGGTGTACGTAAGAGGCGACTAACGGTATAAGGGCTTTTGAGGGATTTTTAGGTGATGCGGTTGGAGACCCCTCACCAACAACCTTTATTTCACCATCTTTTTCCCACGCAACTTCAAAAAGTGGCTGAGGAATTTCTAATTCCTTAGTTCTGGCTACCCCTTCTAGGGATTTATAGCCGTGAGTATATGTATGTATGTATGTAGCTACTTACGTTATTTAGGTGGTATACAAGGTGACGTTGCCTACATGGCTGAAATCATATTTCGTTCTGATACAGCATATTCATATAAAGTAATGATATAATAGTTTCCTATAATATAAGGATACTGTAATAAAAACCTTAATTTCAAAGATAATGTCAGAAATAAAATCTATTGTAAATTATGTTACAACATTGTGGATATCATGCAATTGACACAAAGCAGTCTTCACTAAGAAGTTTTTGCTGTAATTTAAGTATAGGATTTAAGAACTCAGATTCCAATAACTTCATTTGTTTGTTTAGAATATTTTTTTGTTTATATAGGAATAAACAATTCATATTATTTATACGGCGATAGGCCTGCCCCCTATGACGTGAGTACACTGTCCATGCAAAACGTGGGTACTCTGAACACCAGGTGACAAAGTCACGTGATGTTCAGAAGTATTAGTACCTCTGCCAACTCCTTCGGGGATACTCGGCGTGAACGTTTATGTTAATATGTTATGTTTATATTATTTATATTACAAAATATACATCAATAACGATATCATATTGCGATGTGAATTTGATTGATTACTTACGAAGTTCTTCTTGCATTGAACATTTTAACAAAGAATAAAGAACTTCTTTGATGGTCTTAACACCCAAGAAACGTAACTTAGTTTAAATAACAAATATTTTGAAAGGATTTCATTAAATCACAGTACCTAAACACCATAAAATTGTTCAATACTGACAAAACAATGGTCACCCTATAACCGACAAACAAAACCCATTGTCTTCACTAACACTATTAACAAAATTATTGTTTATCTCCACATATTACCCGCTAACTTACTTATTACTAGTATTTTCATCCGTCCCGATTCAGAACAGCAGTTTAATTGGCTTAGTAATGAAATAACCTTTTGTACGAAATTATTTGTTACGATTTCTGCGAAGCTATTGTAAGTAAATATTACCTTTAGCTCGTTGGAGGACACGTGGGTGAGGCGAGTAATATAAAAAAAGTAGTTTTTGGGCAATGTGTGCGATGCGGTTGAAGACCAATCACCAACGATACTTTATTTCTGCCATCTTGTCCCCTATCAACTTCCAAAGGTGGCTGAGGGGTTACCAGCTCTGAAGCTCAGGCTACACCTTTTACACCTTACGACACCCGTAGTTAGAACGGGGTAGTGGCATTATAAGCCGGCACCACACGGCTAATAAAAAAATATGTAAACGTATTTCTATAACTGAAAAAAGTTCTATTGTATTTCCATAACTTTGATCTAAGAATCGATATCAAACAACATAACATTAATTTAAAATATGCCTACAAAATTTTATGAATTAACACCGAAATGGCGAAACACTCCAGCCGTCATTGTCACATACATACCAAAATCAAATTCAAATTTCAAATGCCGCTGGTAACAAGTTCATCGAACCATTGCATCGACAATTTTGGATTCACGGCGCGTATCCGAAATAACAGACCTACCTTCACTAACAATGGACTATAAATATCGAAAAAAACAGAAGATAAATTATCGGAAACTCTTCTTCGTATTCTATGCCTATGGTTACTTTGTATTCGGACAGCCCACGCATAGAAAGCGTATGTCGGTAGACAAGGCTGTAAAAATTTAGTTGTATGCCTGATGAGTTTAGTCGTTTTAATATTATGACTGTCTTATTTAAAACGCTGTTGCTTTAAACTAAATTATTGTAATGGTGACAGTTTTGCATTGAGAGACTAATCAATTCCAGTTTTCTTGTTTCTTTAAAGGTAGTGAATTGTTAGCATGCTTATTGTTAACAATGATTCATTAAATGAAAGTAACTATTACGGTGAAACTCCATAGCGTTAGCTAGAAATTATAATAAAACTAAAGAAATTAACCATTGACAAGCTAACCTCAAGCACAAAGCTGTATTACTCTACACAATAGGCATGATGACAAATTTTGAGAAACTGTTCTATAATATTTGGAAATATATATGAATTGTAATAAACATAATATTTCAGCGGAAAATTTAGGTTTAGTACTTAAAAAATAGTTTTTGATTCATAAATTTAAAATTTGCACCAAAACACGTCAAAGTGTCATGGCGTCGCTTGCTTACGTCACTATTGAGTACAAGGAACATTCGGTATATGTAAACATTATCCAATTCATATTTAATTTGGACATTTCACTAATTTTTACATTAAAACATGACTTCAAAAGCATATAGGTGGTGTTCCGTCCCTCTGGGTACTCATACGTCCATAAAAACTCATGAGAAGTTATATATTTTCGTTCCTTTAGATAAGAAATTAAGAAAGAAGTGGCTTTGCAAAGCTTTATTTTTGTGAAGATAACTTTGACGTAAGTATTTCCTTTTAATTTGTAGAATTTTGTTGCTAAATTCATTGTAAGCTAATTTTATAGGAAGAAGTAAACATTGATATACAAACTTTTTGGAGGTTATGATTCTCTTATTCACTGTTACTTACTGTAATCAAATCCTTAATGTATGAGCTATTAAAAAGGTATTTAATTTCAGTTACTAGATTCTAAATATGTAAATATTTAAATGCGAAAAGAAATATTTAACATAAACATAACCTCAAATTATAATATTGAATGTTATACTGAAATATGTACAATAGCCATTTATTTAAATGGTTTTAATAATTAATTAACTGTATTATACACAATACTTACATGAAAGTTTTAACATTTCTAAATTCTGCTGGACAGAAATCTTTGTTTGATGCCAGAAAGGTTCCTAGCATTACCAAGTCGATTCTTGGTAAATTTACGCTGGAAGCCTTTGTAAATCCTTTATGGATGTTATGGAAATAACTGAATTAAGCGCAATAAATTTACACAAAAGAAATTGAAGTTAATAACAAAACAATAACGGCGTATTTAATTAAAAAAGCGAACGAGTGTGTATTATCTTAAGTAATTCAAATGTAAACAAAGAGAAAGAACTCTAACGTGACGTCAAGCGCTATGATTGGCGTTCAACATTTCATGGCGGATTGCCGTATTTAGCGATTTTATTTTATCGATTATAATATTCATCTTGATTTTAATCATGAAAAGAATCAGAGTATTAGAATAAGGAATTTTGTAATACTATACACACAAATTATTTCAATGAAATTTACTTGTTGTCATCATGCCTATTGTAGAACATACCGTTCCCGTTGTTAGATCTTATTGGGGTAGGCAGAGACGTTCGATAGCCACTTTTCACGATCCTGGCAAACCTCTCTAGCTTCGTTCACATCCATCAATCTTTTAATACATACTCTTTTATTCCTCATACTTCGGACACCTGCCTTTTTGAGTCCTCTGAGGCCGTCCTCTAGTAATATTACCATCCACATTGGCTATATCGACCTTTTTCAAAAATATACTGTCATCCATCCTCTCTATATATTTTAACTACCGAAAATATTATTGGTTGTGCTTATTCTTTAGGATAGTAAAAGTAAAAAAACAAGCTACAATTACAATGTCCATAACGCAGTAATGATGTTTTCAATGTACATGATCAATTCAGCTATGTCAAAGCAAATGATAGTATAAATTATGAGCGACGCAAACCGGGGGACGAACGTAAATCTTGTCGGTTCATTTCAAATCTGCCATGGCGTATTGCACGAGAGACGCGGCTAATTTTACCTGTACTACGGTGATTAATGGCACTGCTTACTCCACAGAGGAATGGCGGTATCACATTTTATTATACAGATAGTGTTACTTGAAATAAAAATGAATTATTACAGTTTCTTTTTGAATCTTTGAAATGTACTAAATATCAGATGTAACCTTCGTACATATAGTTATGGGTGTAATTCTGAAAATGGACAACCATATTTACTAAACCGTATTTTTTAAATTTTTTTTATAATAGGAGTATTTGAGGTGCCACATTGCCTGCAATTACTTAAAAAGCCTCAAAAATCCTAGTTGCCTCTGACGACACCTTCGGGAGTAATAGATTTGTGATATTCTAAATACTATATGGGTACAAATTGCTTGAATGAAACTTTAATTAAACCATTTTGTCACCTATCGGCTTCCAAATGTGGCTGAGGAGTTTCTAGCTGAACTTCCTTCTGAAACTCTGGTTACCCCTTTTTGGGTTTTATGGCCGTGAGTATATGTATGTATGTGTAATGCAAATGGAAAAATAAGGTAGTAAATAATTAGGCCTCAGTTCACTAAACATTCCATTGTATGTTTATAGAGCACCATCTAAATTTCTATAGAACATGAGTCACACAATTGTATCTACTTAATTAATTCGAAACAAAATTTTGCATATCATTTGTATTGTTTTAATTTTGTAACTTGATAAAGGCCGCCATTTAGTTAACATATACGTGTGTGTAAATTTTTTGAGTCCCATTGTTTGGTTCAGAGATTTTCTAACACATTGTTATTTATAATATTACTAGCTGACCCGACAGCCTTCGAACTGTCATAAAAGTTTAGTATGAACTGAAGTATCTATAACAAAGAAAATAAGAAATCGTACCGCGATGCAGAAAACAACGCAATATTCATAAAATATGCTTTCAATTATCTTTATTCATACATATTCGCATAGTTGAATGTGAAAAAGAAGGATTAGTGCATCCTATTATTCTAGCCTAACACAAAAGCAAAAAAAAAATACGCAAAAAGACTTTGACCACCCGGGATTCGAACCTAGGTCTTTCGTACTTAGTGTTTACCAAACGGAATACCGCTACGCCACGCAGACAGTTGTGTAAGTCTCAAATTTGTGATATCCTATTGTGTGAGTCATACTATTGACAAACAATTAAATGGACAATTATTTTGATGAAAATGGATGAAACCCTTATTTTTTCCAAAAGGACTATTAATGAAGAGTCCGATTAAGTCGGTCGATGAAAAAAATAATCGTGAAAATATGGGGAACCATATAAAAGTTATGTTTTTTTATGCTCCTGTGGAAACCCTTGCAAAATCCGGGATAAATTATATCCTATATGTTGGCCAGGTGTATAACCTACATTCATGCCAAATTTGATCAAGATTGGTCCGGTAGAATTAACGTGATGAACGGACATACAGACAGACAGTCAGACAGACAGACAGACATTTTTTTCAAAAATAGCAAATTTGGCTTCAGTATCGAAAATAAAACATATTCCACCGGTTTTTATTTTTTTTTCTTCAATGTACAGTTTTGACCTCGTTACAGTCTTATTATAGTATAGATAGATAGAAGATGAAACATACTAGTGTAGTGTTGCCGTGTAGTGTCGGCTTAGAATAACACTACCCCATTTCCACCCGTGGGTAATCGTAAGAGGCGACTAAGGGTATAGGGGCTTTTTAAGTGATTTTTGGGCGATGTGGTTGGAGACCCGTCACCAAAAACATTTATTATTACCACCTTTTTCTCATCAGCTTCCAAAAGTGGCTGAGGAAATTTTCATTCTGAAGCTCTGGCAACCCCGTTAAGGGATTTATAGCCGTGAGTATATGTATGTATGTATGTATACTATTACAGTGATTCGATAGGTTATCTATTAAACTACAAGAGCGATAGCTCAGTGGGTAGAACACCGCTTATCATGCAGACGATTAGGGTTCAAAACCCGGGTCGGTCCTACACCAATTTGTCTTTTCTAAAGATTATGTACGGTTAATTTAGCATGATTGTGAACGGCGAGAGAAAACATAGCGAGGAATCCCACTGGGCTAAGTTATTCTTCGTCATACATACATACATATACTCACGGCTATAAATCCTTTGAAGGGGTAGCCAGATCTAAGGAATCAGAAATTCCTCAGCCACTTTTGGAAGTTGCGTGGAGAAAAGTTGGTGAAATAAAGTTTGTTGGTGATGGTTTGAGTTTGAGTTAACAATAGTGAGTGGTGGCGGGGGCGGTAGTCCTGTATATATACACGTATAGGCATAAGTTGGGTACTTTGAACGCCAGCCCGGCTAGTACGAGCCGTGTTTAAACTAGTTATGCCGTGGGATAAAGCAGCCATCTCTTACGCACTTACGTAGTATCGTATACTGCCATTTCATTTCATTCATTCTAAACGTTATCGTGTCGATAAAATAGCGCTCGTGCTTGCCCGGCAGATAACTAAATATGTAATAAGCTTTGGAGTATTTGACAATAAATGATACGGGCTTACTATTAATAGAATAGAATAGAAAACTCTTTATTGCACATCAAAAAGGAGTAACATTTGCAAATACACAGAATTTAACAACAAAAGCAGAATTGGCGGTCTTATCACTAGAATCTCTTCGAGACAACCTTTGAATGAAGAGGACAATAAATAAAAGTCATGTGAGATAGATGTCCAACAAAATGGTGAAACTGATAACTTATTAAAATAAAAATAATGAACTATTAACAAACTTATACTTACATATTTTACAATAAATTAGTACTTATTTATAATACATATAGATTTTATTACTTTTTATTTATATACTTAATATATATATATACTAGCAGCCCGTCCCGGCTTCGCTCGGGCATGAATTATCATTAACATTTTGTTTTTTATTTTATTACATGTATTATTATTTTAATATTATTTTTTTAAGTTTTAAGCTATGTTATATTTTTTTGCTGTGTAGTGTCGGCTTAGAATAGCACTACCCCATTTCTTCCGGTGGGTGTACGTAACAGGCGACTAATGGTTTTGGGGCTTTTGAGGGATTTTTGAGCGATGCGGTTGGTGACCCATCACCGACAACCTTTATTTCACCATCTTTTCCTCACACAACTTCCAAAAGTGGCTGAGGAATTTCGGATTCCTTAGCTCTGGCTACGCCTTCTAGGGATTTATAGCCGTGAGTATATGTATGTATGTATGTTATATTTTTTTGTATTTATATTTAGATATATTTTTTTATTTTTTTTATTTTTTATAATGAGTAATTACATCAAAAGCCATTCAATTTATAGAGTTAGAGCTTCCCTGTAAACAATATTTGACGTTGTTGTATTTTGGGGCAGCAAAATAAATTGATGTTCAGGGGCTCCCACCCGCGACAGGCCAACGTACAGTTGACCGTGAGTAAAACCATTCTTTCGCAGGTCAATCCCTACTAATTTGAAGGTTTGGCCTTGGGACTTATTAATTGTTAAAGCAAAAGATGTTTTAACCGGAAATTGTAGCCGTTTAAATGGAATTGGCAGATCAGTTGGGATCATCGGTATCCTCGGTATATGAGCTAATTGACCGGCTGCTGGGCCAGTGATAATAGTCGCTTCAATCAAATTTTGCTTTTACTCTTTGATAAGCAGCCTCCCGTACCCCTTCGTGACGCCTGCAACAACTTACTATGCATAGCTAATCGAGCGGAGTTTTATCTATTTTTTTAATTCGAGATAACTTTCGAATGGAATGTTCGAATTGAATAATTCAAAAAGTAATATAAGGGTATTGAAGTAGTCTAAAATAATATATACGTTTTTTTATAAGGATTAGATAGGTACAAATAAAGAGCCTTTTCTAAAGCAGGATTTTAAGTTAATTTTTAAATAATTTTATATAATGACGCTTGTTGTGAGATAACTATAATAGTTAGAGACATGCTGTCTGGGCATTTTTTTTAGATAATAATGTGTTCTATAAAATTGTAGTACATAATTTTATTCTATTGTCAATAGTTTTCGCAGCGCACGCGATGTAAGGATTTTTTTTGGTATTTCTTTAACACCTTGGGTTACATTTTTGAAGTTTACGTAAGGATCCCTAATTTTTTGAAAATGAAATATAGCTGTATGTGATGATGCTATGTCACTCAGGAATAGTGTAGCATTAAAACAGTGAAAGAATTTTTCAAATCCGTCCAGTAGTTTTGGAGCCTATTCAATTCAAACAAACAAACAAACAAAAAATCAAACCTTTCCTCTTTATAATATTAGTATAGATATATTAATTTGCAACAGTATCAATATATTTTTTTGCTTTTATAACAGAAAGCCCTGTCTACTTTGTCAGGTAAGGAACGTACATACATGGACAATAAATAGATAATAATGCTCGGAATAAAGAGCAAGCACGAGCGCTACTTTATCGACTCGATAACGGTCAGAATGAGATGGCAGTATACGATACTAAGTAAGTGTGTAAGAGATGGCTGCTTTATCCCATGCGATTACTAGTTTAAACACGGCTCGTGCTTACCTGCTGATGTCTAAAGAAGAATTTACACAAAGAAAACTAAACATGTCTCTTTTGCCACTTTACCGTTCATCCATCCTCTATATGTGCATAAACCACCTTGAGATACCTTTCTCTACGAAGGCGAGAGGCCATTGTAATAAGAATAAAAGACCACGAATGAGAAGAATGATGAATGTAACAGAAGCAATAGAGATTTGTCAGGATCGTACAAAGTGGCGATCTAAAGTCTGTGCCTACCTTAATAGGAACAACGGGCCTGAGTATTAGTTTATAAGTAAAAACTAATATTTGCTGTGTAGTGTCGGCTTAGAATAGCACTACCCCATTTCTTCCGGTGAATGTACGTAAGAGGCGACTAACGGTATTGGGGCTTTTAAGGGATTTTTGGGCGATGCGGTTGGAGACCCATCACCAACAACCTTTATTTCACCATCTTTTCCCCACGCAACTTCCAAAGGTGACTGAGGAATGTCTCATTCCCTAGCTCTGGCTACCCCTTCAAGGGATTTATAGCCGTGAGTATATGTATGTATGTATGTAAAAACTAAAAAAGGTAATCATATAATTTTAATAACTAAACAGTTAAGTTATCTATACAGTTTTGTTTATTCTAGAGATGTGTTCATAATTTAACGAAATAGCTATTTTAGTTGGAAACGACATGTACAGTTCGTTTTTACTGTCGACTGTAACACGTTTTTCGCCTACATGTTTTTTATAAACAACCATTTGTAAAATAATCCAATTCAAATCTTTGAGCCCATGTTCTGTAACGGTTCTTTGAGTGAATATTCTGCTGAGCCAGGGTTATATACGAGTGTGTTTTATTTTTATTTGCATTGTTTGCTTTGGACGATTTAGTAGGATACAGTACAGTACAAATGGGGGATATTTAAAATACGAAACCCTAAAAGCTGTGTAGTGTCGGCTTAGAATAGCACTACCCCATTTCTTCCGGTGGGTGTACGTAAGAGGCGACTAACGGACTTGGGGCTTTTTAAGGGATTTTTGGGCGATGCGGTTGGAGACCCATCACCAACAACCTTTGTACTACCATCTTTTCCCCACTCAACTTCCAAAAGTGGCTGAGGAATTTGTTATTTCTCAGCTCTGGCTACCCCTTATAGGGATTTATAGGCGTGAGTATATGTATGTATGAAACCCTAAAAATGCATTATGAAGTATGAAGAATAAAATAGCATGTTTGACAAGATTGATGGAAGACGAAGCAAGAGAGGTTTGCCAGGATCGCACAAAGTGGCGATCGATAGTGTCTGCTTACCCCAATGGGAAATGATGGCGTGAGTATATGTACCTATATATATATGAATGTGAAACCCTAAAAAGGATGGTGTCTGAATTGTAAAGAATAAATTAAATAGCTTTTACCCATCCCGATGGGATCTAATGGCTTCATTATAGTATGTGCAATTTTGTATGTATGTAAAAACATTTTATCCAGTCATAGGCTTGTCCAAGCATAAAAAAAGTTCCCCGAATGAGTCGTTTTGTTTTCCTCTGAATTTAATTTAAATTGCTTTTATTTATATTTAGTTTGTTCATGTTTTATTATTAATATCCTGTAGCAAAAAATATAAAGTATATTTTAAGTAACATCGCTTTTCAAATTGCAAGTAGGCGCTTAAACTACGAGTATCAACTATTATTCCTATACTATATTTTTTTCTCCGCACAGTAGTATGTATATATGTTTATGAAGTTTCACTCATATTTATCTGATTATAAACATAAACATAAACTAAATCTTTTTGTTCATGAAAACCTCATGTGGGGATTATTACTAATAAATAAAGAATAAATAAAGGAAAGAAAAATTAAAAAAAGGAAAGAAACGCAAACACTACTTAAACGTGTAAAAAGAAATAAAGGATAGAAGAATTTCGCACTGGCAGCCAACTGACACGGTAGCTCAGTTGGCAGAGCGTCCGGGGCGTTTACCCGAGGTCGCGGGTTCGATCCCCGCCTGTGTCGAAATTTTTCTTTCCTTTATTTATTCTTTATTTATTAGTAATAAACATAAACGTTCACGCCGAATATCCCCGAAGGGGTTGGCAGAGGTACTTATACTTCTGAACATTACGTGACTTCGTCACCTGGTGTTCAGAGAACCCACGTTTTTCATGGACAGTTTACTCACGTGATAGGAGGCAGGCCTATTGCCGATTTGTACGAATACACTATCACATAACTAAGTACAACTCAGTCATGTGGGTTTCCTCACGATGTTTTCCCTCACCGTTAACAACCATGATAAATTAACCACACATATGTCTTTAGAAAAGACAAATTGGTGTAGGCCGGGATTTGAACACTAGTCGCTTGCACGCTAACCGGTGTTCTACCCATTGAGCTAACACGTCGTCTCATATCTCTCGTTATCGTCTCGTTATCTGGTTATATGATATATTTTCTTATTGATAGTAAATTGTGCTGATAAATATTCACTTTTCTTTTCTTTCTTTCTTTTCTATAATAACGTAAATTTTTACATTGTTTGGTACCTAAAAATAAATATAATCAAAATGTAATTCCCCCTACTGCAAATAAATAATATGGAACCAAATTAAACAGAATCTGGCTTCCCACCTCTTTCATACATTAGTTAGAAGTCATAAATAACATTAACTATTTCTTTAACTGCTTGTTCCATTACTCTGCATCGTAAAAAGCTCGTCTCTTCGTATGTAGCAACCATATTGATGTGTTGTTAAAGAAACCTTTGCGTCTCGTAAGGCTAATAGAATTGTTATTTAATGTTATGTTGGTGATAGAACGATGTATTTCAACTCTGATCTTTGTATGGCCTTTTTGGTGTTAGATATATTGACGTAGGCTTTTATTACTTGTTTTTATATATAGGAGCGAGCACTAAACTTACAGTTATGGATGGTCAAAGCAACCGTTATAGGTCAGTGGGTAGAACACCGTGCAGACGACGTGGGTTCGAATCTTACATCAATTTGTTTTTAATAAAGATTAAATATTAGCTTTGTAGTGTCGGCTTAGAATAGCACTACCCCATTTCTTCCGGTGGGTGTACGTAAGGGGCGACTAACGGTATTGGGGCTATTAAGGGATTTTTGGGCGATGCGGTTGGAGACCCATCACCAACAACCTTTATTTTACCATCTTTTCCTTACTCAATTTCCAAAAGTGGCTGAGGAATTTCTAATTCCTTAGCTCTGGCTACCTTTTCTAGGGATTTATAGCCGTGAGTATATGTATGTATGTATGTTTATACATAGGAGCGAGCACTAAACTTACAGTTATGGATGGTCAAAGCATCCGTGATAGCTCAGGGGGTAGAACACCGTGCAGATGACGACGGTTCAAACCTTACACCAATTTGTTTTTAATAAAGATTAAATATTAATGGTGGTGTTTGTCATGACAGCGTATTCGTAGAAGACGGTGATAGGCCTGCTCTATCACGTGAGTACACTGTCCAATCAAAACGTGGGTACTCTGAACACCAGGTGATGATGTCACGCGATGTTCAGAAGTGTTAGTACCTCTGCCAACCCTTCGAGGAAAGACGTCGTTAAAGTTTGAGTTTGACTTAGAGATGGTCACAGCTTCGGAATCTATTTTCTCGCAGGAAACTATTTCGATTACGTATATATTCACGGCAATTAACAGTAGAAAGTGATAGCAAGAACTTCTGAATTTGAGTTTACTCATCCACTTTTGGAATGGCGGATGGATTTATATTTACATCGCCCAAATCACAACTTATTTCTTTTTTATTTAAGCTCGTAACATTTATTGCCAAATACTCCAAAGCTTAGAAAATATTTAGCTACTTGCCCGGCTAGTACGAGCGGTGTTTAAACTAGTTATCGTGTGGGATAAAGCAGCCATCTCTTACGCACTTACTTAGTATCGTATAATGCCATCTCGTTCTAACCGTTATCGTGTCGATAAAATAGCGCTAGTGCTTGCCCTTCTGGTGATCAGAGTACCCACTTTTTGCTTGGACAGTGTACTCACGTGACAGGAAGCAGGCCGTTTCGTACGAATACATTGTCACATGAGAATGTACGACTTAGCGGTGTGGGTTTCCTTGTTTCCTTCATCGTTAACAACCATGATAAATCAATCACTAATATACATACATACATATACTCACGGCTATAAATCCCTAGAAGGGGTAGCCAGAGCTAAGGAATTGCAAATTCCTCAGCCACTTTTGGAAGTTGAGTGGGGAAAAGATGGTAGAACAAAGGTTGTTGGTGATGAGTCTCCAACCACATCGCCCAAAAATCCCTTAAAAGCCCCAATAACTTTAGTCGCCTCTTACGTACACCCACCGGAAGAAATGGGGTAGTGCTATTCTATGCCGACACTACACAGCATGTCTATAGAAATAGAAAAGACAAACTATAGGCCCGACCCGGTATTTGAACCCTTATAGTCTGTACGATAAGCGGTGTTCAACCCAGTGAGCTATCATGGTTGCTAAGTATAAAAAAATAAAAAAAACTGCCTAAATTTTAGACCGTTGTAGAAACCGTCCATTTTTTCTTCGTGTCCATGGTTTTAACAACTTATATGCTAAATTGAATTACCATAGAAAGGGTGGCATTATCTTAATTACTTTTTAGACAAAAATTACCGACATGGGAGGCCCTTTTTTTAGATTACTTCACATATATATTTCACTTATCACACTAAAAGATCGCGATATAATGTAAAGTTCAAGAGGAATTTTACGAAAAATTAATCATTTATCTTCGCATTAATGGTTTAATTTTCAATTTCTTAAGATTTAGTTTAAGATAGTTACGAAGTAATTAATTTATCGTGGTTGCTCTGTATAATTATAATAAGTTGTATGTTAATGTAAAAGGTATCTTGGATGGCATTAAACATATTCTGTAAAGGGGCCTTGTTAATAATACTATAGTATGATGTGAAACAAGATAAACCTGTGAAAATTTAAATGATTAATATTAAAATTGCCGTGTAGTGTCGGCTTAGAATAGCACTACCCCATTTCTACCCGTGGGTGATCGTAAGAGCCGACTAAGGGTATAGGGGCTTTTTAAGTGATTTTAGGGCGATGTGGTTGGAGACCCATCACCAAAAACGTTTATTATTATCATCTTTTCCCCAATCAACTCCCAAAAGTGGCTGAGGAATTTATCATTCCAAAGCTCTGGCCACCCCGTTAAGGGATTTATAGCCGTGAGTATATGTATGTATGTATGTATGTAATATTAAAACTATACTTTGAGGAATGGTATTGTTGTTGTAGAAGTTGTATGTCTGAAGTCAGATAGAAAATATTTTGTATCCGAAGTTACGATAATGAAAAAACATTTATGATATTAGTAATATTTATTGTGGAGAAAGCGGGACATAATTGTCAGGATCGTACACGGTGATGTCAAATAGTCTGTGAAATAGAGTGAAATGATATAATTAAAGTGAAAAGAAATAAATAAGTATATTTTTAAAATGACGTATATGTCCAGATTAAATAGGACCCTGTAGTGATTAAAGGCTTAATCTAATGCTAAAATATCACATAGGTACCGATCATTATATCTTGTTCCTTTAATTTCATCGAAATAAATAGTTATGTGGTATAGAGCTCCCTTAGATTCCCGTGGCTTAATTTTCTGAGTTGAAATTATTGTGTCATTCCTTGAGTCATTTACATGATTCACTTATCAGGGAAAACATTGTGGGGAAAACCAAATCACTCAATTTATATTTAATATTTTAAAAATTGCCGTGTAGTGTCGGCTTAGAATAACACTACCCCTTTTCTTCCGGTGGGTACGTACATCTGTAGGCTTACAGAACTGGCGTTGTTGTATTTTCTATATCCGCGATATAAAGTTTAGAGAGTGTTAGTCTAGTTGGGTAATTTTTGTTTAGTTGAGAAGCTGTGTACTGTCGGCTTAGAATGGCACTACCCCATTTCTTCCGGTAGGTGTACGTAAGAGGCGAGTAACGGTATTGGGGCTTTTAAGGAATTTTTGGTCGATGCGGTTGGAGACCCATCACCAAAAACCTTTATTTCACCATCTTTTCCATTATAAGCAAAACGTGGGTACCTTCTCTGGAAGCTAGATGGCGCTTACCATGTGAGTTTAGGAGTATTGGTACCTCTGCCAACCCCTTCGGGGATAAACGGCGTGAACGTTTATGTTGTTATGTTTATGTTTTCCCCACGCAACTTCCAAAAGTAGCTGAGGAATTTCTGATTCCCTAGCTCTGGTTACCCCTTCAAGGGATTCATAGCCGTGAGTATATGTATGTATGTATGTATGTATGTATTTTAAAAAATATAAAATTAATTATTAAATTATTATTATTATTTTTTTATTATTTTATTTATATATATATATATATATATATTTAATATTTTATTTTATTTCCTTATCACGGATGTGTAATGAGTATCATAATTGTAAGCATATTTATTAAAAGAGGTTCTACTATTGCTGCTTATTAAAATTAAAAATATATTTTACTTGATTCCCTTGCTCGTTTTATATGCTACTTCTGTCCTTATGATGGTTCCCATGCTTGTTTTATGTAGCTGCTGCTTACTACCACTGTGTTTCTGGAGACTTAAATTGCCCACAGATTATTTTATATCTTGTATATATACTGTTACTTCACAATCTTTTCCCAATCAACTTCTAAAAGTGGCTGAGGAATTTATTTTTCCGAAGCTCTGGCTCCCCCTTATAGGGATATATAGCAGTGAGTATATTTGTATGTACTTATTTTAATATAAAAATTTATAATGAATTTCTGGTACAAAATAAAATTTTTGGGAATCAGCCAGATTATTAATATTATAAATACAGACACAAAATTTATCTTTGTATTTTATTATTAATCATTTATTTGTTTTATTTGTGTTGTGTTTATGAATTTATATATTTTCCTTAACTTCCATTCTTTCAATGAAGTTTCCATACGTGTTTTATTTTTATATCACACTCAGTGTTATTCATTCCATTACTTCCATTACACTAGCTTATCTAAAAAACGGAAACTTTTGAAGTGTCATTCCAAACCACTTTCAACGGATTTTGATATAATTTGAAAACAGGATAATAGAGTATTCAAATGAGTATATCCGGAATGACGTCACGGGTCATGAAGTGCATTAATAATTATTATTTTCCACTTTAGGTCGGATCTGTGGGTCGTTTGGTTCGGGAGAATGGATTCCGTTCCGTCAACGCTAGCCTGATAATGCTGTTTTGTTAGCACCATTATTTATGCTTATGAGATTATTTTGTGAACTTACGTTTACAGGGTGCGTTATTTGAATATTTTCCAAATTAGCTGATTCAAGCCTATCCTGTATAGAGTGGCTAAGACATAGTCCACTACTTCGGCTGTGGCCTAGCAGATACAATAAGCTAATACATATATATGAATGCTAAAATTTTGTAAGTAAAGTTTACGTCAAGTAAAGTTATTACCCATGGCTATTAAACTTTAAAACAAGACGTGTTAAAACTATACATACATACATATAGTATATATCCCAAAAAGGGGTAGCCAGAGCTTCTTAGCTAGAAACTCCTTAAACACATTTGGAAGTTGATAGGGGAGAAGATGGTAGAAACGAAGTATCTTTTGTTATGCGTCTCCAACCGCATCGCTAAAAACCACTTAAAAAAGCCCCACACCTTTAGTCGCCTCTTACGACACCCATAGGTAGAAAGGGGTAGTTACATTCTAAGCCGGCGCTACTCGGGATAAAATTATATTAGTATTTTCTAAGACTTTCATGATTGCACATTATAATTAAAACAACTATATATTTTCGGATATTGTAATCGCTTGTTATTGCTATTTATAATAATTACTTTTCAGTTATCGTGGTCACAGGAAGACTGAGGTGTTGTTTGTCATTATGCAGTACTATAAAATTATTAATACTAACTACCTTCACAATATTTAAGTTACAATTGCGTTAAATATTTGCTAACTACGAATACTTAACGCAATATTACTAATTAAATAAATAGTTGTTTTAATAAAATGATATTCTTCACAAGCCTCAAACTTTCGTTTTGATTTGGTCAAGCAATTCACCAAAATGGCAATATAAGCTCATGTCCTTTTTCAAATTGGGTGCTATTAGACCCACAACAAGCTGTCTTTGGAACATAATGGTGATAGCAATTTATTATAATTAAAGCAATTTCCAAATTAGTCTGCTATTGTCCATCAAAGGTTTGGAATTCACTGGGATAACAAATCTATGCCGTTATACTAAATAGAGTGGCCTTAATGTGGTGTCTAATTGGCCGAATATTTTTTATTCGGCTACACAATCGGTAAATCCGAATATATTGCATTTTTTTTAGGTAACTACTTTATTAAATGTATTTCACTCTAAAATGCTTTTATTTATCTTGATATGCATTGATTATTTCATATTTTTCAAGTGTTTTAAGCAGAACTTTATTGACTTTGCAATAGAAATACATTTCAATTCATTGCAATACATTAGAAAATTATGCGTTATACTACTTCTATTTACCTATATCTTTTACTAACAACAAAGTCGAATCTGCAAAAAACAAATCTTGCACATTTCGAGAATGAAACGGAAAATAGCCGAAAAGTCAAACAGCCGAAATACCGAAAAGTGTCCGAAAGCCCATGACTAATATTGAACAACTAAATTGGAACAATAATGTTTCCTGTAACCGCCGAATATTATGTTCATTTTGTAATGGTTCGGGAACATTTTATTGTCATTCTAGACATTTTAATATAGATAGAGCTCTGCTGTTATAAATTTTATTGGGTCTGTTGGTTTAACGGCTTCATACATATAGTTTGATTACTTATTAAGTACAATTTGAACTTTTATTTACAAATAACAAAATGTTAATTTCAATAAACTTAATTATGGAAAAATATTATAACTTTTCAGAATACCGATATTATTGAAGAAATTCTACATAGATATAATATTTTATAGGTTTTTACGATACATATGTTCTGAACAGATGCTAACGACACACCATAGGTAAGCCTACAAGGTAAGGGCTGAACAGGGTTAGTCGTCGCCTTTAGGAGGTATACTTTCTATAGTCGACTTCATTAGCTAATGCTGATCATTTTATGATAAGAGACAGAAAAGTACAATTACATATTTAGGTTTTACATACTTAGATCGGGTAATCGATAACTAATGTTTTTGAATAAACATATTTTAATTCATCCAACTTTACATATTTTAATAACAAACAAAAAAACAAACATATTTTAATTCATCCAACTTTAGGTTTTTCAACAAATATACGAGCTGTTACTTAAAAACTGCAGTTAGATCCAGATCACTTAGTACTTGCACCGCAGCGTTATCAACATCAAATAATCAATACAAGTCGAGTTCTTTCCCAAGAAACTTTGATTGACGACCATATTTCCTTTTAAAGCATCGAAATTATTGTAAAGAGAGAAACGGACCATAAAAGTAAAACACAAACCACAGTAATGACACTACACGTACCACAGAATAAAGGAACTGTAATTTTTTCCCGAGATTCTGACAAATCGGGAATGAAAATCAACAAGCCCCATAAAGTTTTACGAGCTATATCTGATACGCATTTCCTGATATGGTTAAAGTGGCAACACTCGAAACGGGGGCCACGAAACATCATCGTGAGGTGACCATGCACACTGCAGACGTACAGTTAGAAACTTTATGTTCATATAATATTAGAATGGAAATTTGTAGTGATAGTTTTTTTTTATAGTGGCCCATTACGGTCTAGAGACTAAAGATTGCCACTATGTACGATACTGAAAAAAATATCTAGCTTCGTTTACATCTATCAATCTTCTCATACATGTTTTTTTATTCTTCAGACGGCTATTTTTTAAGCATACATGCTATTTGGTTCAAATGAGCCCTCCGAGATCTTCCTCTACGAACATCACCACCCACTTTAGCTCTATAGATCTCTTTCACTAATTCACTGTCATCACTAGGTGCCCAAACCATCTTAACATTCCTTTTTTAACCGACTTCAAAAAAAGGAGTGTTCTCACACCGCAGCTTTCATGAATCACGCTGTTTCTCATTCGATCACATTACTTAACATTACAAACTTTTCTGACATATGCTCAAAATAATTTACAAGTTTTCCACAGCCAACAACCACTCCTGCTGCAGTCAGTGTTCGATGACGTCACGTCACGTCGCCGGCTGACGACGTTAACGGAGTCGTGCGCACGAGACGAACGGCTGATGAGTGCTTCCAGAAATTGTGTTCACACTCCACGGGTTTAACTAGGCGTCTTACTACTACTATTATCGTTTGTAGTATTTGTTGTTTTTTAAATATGATGAATTGTTATGCGACTTGATGCCTCATTGTTTTTTATTTCCATTTTATGTAGTATCGATCATAAATACGCATAAATAGAACTATGACCTAGGGGAGGGGCAATGCCTCCGGGCAACGCTAAAACATTATGATGTAACAGTATAATAGTTAACATCCATCGGTATTCTCTTGAAACAGTCCGTATTTCACTTGTTCCTCACAGCCAACATCCACTCCTGCTGCAGTCAGTGTTGATGACGTCACGTCACGACACCGGCGGACGACAACAACGGAGTCGTGCGCACGAGACGAACTGCTGACGAGCGCTTCCAGAAATTGTGTTTACACTTCACGGGGTTAACTAGACATCTTACTGCTACTATTATCGTTTGTAGTATTTGGTATGTTTAAAATAAGACTATTTGTAAATAGTCGCACTGTTGTAGGATTTGTTGGGTTTGAATTTAAAAATGGTCGCTCTGTTGTAGGATTTATTGTAGGAACTTCATATTAAAATCCCTACTAAAATTCCAAAAGTTGTTGAATTTCTGATTCCAAAGTTCTGGTTATCCCTTCTATGTGAACATATACTCAATATGTTTGAATGTTGTGGGATTGGATACTGCATTAAACATGATTTTAATTGGAATTGTGATTTTTTTAATTTCCATTTTATGTAATGTCGTAGTTTGCATAAATTCTAGTTAGTTTTAGTCATAAATGGTTGGTGGAGAAGCGATGGTTCTCATGCAGGGGAAGCGAGTTAAAATTATATTAACATATACACACATATATATATATATATATATATATATACACGGCCATAAATCTCAAAAAGGGGTAGCCAAAGCTTCAGAGCTAGAAACTCCTCAGCCACATTTAGAAGTTGATATGGGTACATACATACATACATATACTCACGGCTATATTTCCCTAGAAGGGGTAGCCAGAGCTAAGGAATTATAAATTCCTCAGCCACTTTTGGAAGTTGAGTGGGGAAAAGATGGTAAAATAAAGTTTTTGGTAATGGGTCTCCAACCGCATCGCCCAAAAATCCAATAAAAACCCCAAGATATGGGTACAATATGGCAGAAATAAAATTGGTGATGTATCTCTATCAACCTTTCTAAAACATTCAGCGTAAACGTAAAGTTTGAGAGTTACAAAAGCATTTTAGATTCCATGAACAATAGTCAAGCTCAAAAAGCTCCAATCTGTGCAAATGATCAACGCGAAGTAACTGAACAAAAACTGGTAGTTGCGAGATCTAATCGCAATCGTGTAGAGAATGCGCATCCATTTATCTGGAGCTCGTTATTTCTGAGGTAACTGTAGTGGACATTAAACATTCAGATCGTCTACAAATTGTTTCACACCAAAACCGTAGAGGAGTTGGATCACAATCGTGCCTGCAGTGTGCCAAAGACAGTGATAACTTGATTACAGTTGCACCAATTTATTGTGCCTGTTTAGGATAATGTTTTTGGTATGTTCTTGATATGTACTCAAGTATTATGTAGTGTATTAAGGAATTTTTGCATGCATAGATAGACAATCAACTTTTTAATGTTTAGTATAGATACAAAATTAAAAAGAAAAAATGGGAGTAAAGTTAAAAGTTAAAATTTCTTTTGATGTACAATTTAATTTTGATTTCTATGGTAGGCAGGTATTAAAAACAATAGTAATATCTGTGTCCAGTTAAGTGTTTAGAACCCCATTAAAATATTAAAATATAAAAAATATTCCTCACCAAAAATATATGTTTGGCCATACCCTAACAAATAGCGCCAGTGTAATCCTCCGAGATATCAATGCTATCATCATGCATCACACAACTCCGAGCTCTCAGCAAACCTGACCAGCTGATAAAAACAAACTGGTCTTAACTGGCTCTACCATTTATCACGCCACCGTAACCTGTACCCGCATGTTAACTAAATTTAGCTTTGGATCCGTTAGCTCAAATCCAGTTGACTGGATTTATCTTCTAACCTTTGTGAGCTTTCGTTTTTTTATCTTGCATATACAAAATTATAAAAAAGAAAAAAAGGTAGAATTGATTCATAAGAATAATCTACTAAAATAGACACAGAGATAGAACAGAAAGGTCAATCCTATCTTCAAAATATCGATCCGAAACGGACGCAAATCGTAAGACACAATTATATTTAGATATTTATTGGGAAAAATATTGTTAAAAAAAAAGCCTATTTCTCTTGATGTGATTAATAATCGGAGATTGACAGAATGTTAAAAAATACCATAGACCCAGCTTTGTCGGTCAATATAATATTGAATTTGAATACAAATATGTTGTATGCAAAGATGTTGATCGAAAAAGTGATCAACAACACTGTTTATCAAAATTTGGGATGTGCAAACAGAAATCATCATCTACTCACTCAATGTATTTTATTCATTCAGCCTCTTTTATTTCTTTTTAGAATGTAATAGTTAAGTATTCTTTTATTAAAATTTTGTAACAGTACGTGGCGTTTTAATACGATGATTTAATTTAAACAACATTTAATATTTGAATGTAGCCATTACATCCAAGGGTTTTCTGGGCAAAAAGTTAGAATATTCAAGATCTAATTACGATAGGTGAATAAAGTCATATATGTGGTTAATTTATCATGGTTGTTAACGGTGAGGGGAAACATCGTGAGGAAACCCACATGGCTAAGTTGTACCTAGTGTACGTGAGTACACTGGCCAAGCAAAGCGTGGGTACTCTGAACACTAGGTGACAATGTCATGTAATGTCCAGAAGTATACCTTAGAACCGCTGTAGTAGTAGTAGTACCTCTGCCAACCTCTTCGCGGATTTACGGTGTGAACATTTGAGTTGAGTATTACCTGTGGTAAATTAAAACATACCTATATGTTAAAAAATTCGCAAGAAATAAATGAAAGGGATCTATTAAAACAATAAGTAAAGTTAATCTTAACGCTCTATATCCTTAAAGGGGAGGCAGATAATTTTTAAAATCACGTGACATTTTGGTCTGACATCATTTGGTGTTCAGAGTCCCCGAGCAGGTTTTGCAGTCACATGATAAATTAAACACACATTTGACTTTAGAAAAGATATATTGGTGTAAACTCGGCTCAGGATTTGAATTAGCAGCTCCAGCTTAGAAGATTTAAATAAAAATAAGTGTTTTAGTTAATCATCATTAACGCCGGTCCTGTGCATCCATCGGCTGTCATCGGCGTCCGGTACATGGCTGCCACTCCAGAACTAACAAGCATCATGGCTGCCAGTACTGCATGCGCTAATATGAGTAAGTTATAAAAGTAAAAACTACCTATAAAATCAATACTACGGCGATAGGCCTGCCCCCTATTACGTGAGTACACTGTCCATGCAAAACGTGGGTAGTCTGAACACCGGGTGACAAAGTCACGTGATGTTCAGAAGTATTAGTACCTCTGCCAACCCCTTCGGGGATATTGGGCGTGAACTTTTATGTTATGTATGTTAAAATCAATACTTTACACAAAAATACACTAATGGCTCTAAAAATATATCGGTCAAAAATTATGCACTTAAATTTTGTAAACTGATTTTGTTTGAAATTAGTTCAGTTTTATAGCTCCTATTAAACTAGTATAATGGCTAGATACATACAGACTACCTACTTTATAAATCCGTGATCCCCTGCAACGACTGCTACCCACGAAATGTTTTAAAATAACAATCGTAAAACATTTACGACTTAAGACATTTTACACCAATCGATACGATAAATTTCAAAATGTATAAGACGCAATAAGAAAACCTAAGTTTTTAATTAAGTGTGTATAGAGAACTTAAGCGTATAGTTTTATCGTTATTTGGTACGAATCAGCTATTGGAAGTCTAGCTTTGTACAAAGAAGTACTACGTGTGGTGCAAATAAATGTTATTTTAGCGGCACTAACTCAAAACATATTAACAAATTAATAAAATTGTAACAATTTATAATGAATACACAAATACATTATGTATAATGATTATAAAAAAATAATTATCATAGTTTTTTTTAAATGTTTCTTACGTCATCACTTCTTTGTTTATACATATATAGTGTTAACCCTCATCAAAAGAGAATCTAGTCATGATGACCAATTTAATGTATCAAGTATATCTTTCGAATTTTCATATCCTTAGTATAAACCAATATACTTCGTCGTTCAGTCCGCTGATTTCAAGGAAATATCCTTAGTTGTGTTATCAAAGATCTCCTTAACGCCTTTACTGCATCCATGTCCATACCGTTGGGAGTCCTGCCCTGCTGCGTTGTACCTATAAAAATATAACAATATTTAGTAACGATTTCTACTGATTTAGCTTACGTACACACACTTTTGTCTCACCAGGGCAGCCCTCAAACGCGCGTCACACAAAAAGTCATGGTGAAGGCCGCACAGCCCACAGGCCCAGCAGCAACCCATCCATTCGAAAAAGAAATAAAAAACGTACTAATTTGCTGTACTCCTATCACAGGATTAGGTATCTGAAAATCGTAGAGTGTAAAAACGATTCATTAGCAAGAAACTGTCTCCAATATATTTACGAGGCTGAGTGATCAATGCTGCTAGATTTTTAATATCCTGATACAAAGCAGTCTTGTGTCGAAAATAATTGATCTAAACCTGCCGCTGTTTTCATTGCTGGACACAAATTAATTAAACTAAAAAAGGAAACCAGTCCTGGTTTTGCATTATACTAAAGTTCTCAAATTACATGTATGCATATTAGGATAGTATAACAAGAACCATTATTTTAGTTTTGATGAAAAACTGTTGAAAATATGGTTGTATATCAATAATCAATTTCTTATAGAAGCATTTGTTTTTCTTGATATAGCCGCCATTTTTGTTAATGTATTTAGTGTAATCAGTTCTATTGTGATTGAATTTAATTGATCATGAAAGTCACATTCGACTTAACTCGTTTTTTTTAAATTAATCTCTTTGTACGTAATATTTTTATCTTCCAAAGCTTTTTTGTATTTGACTAAAAGCAACATTTATAAAGTGATTGACAAAAGCTTTATGTTCAATTTTACCTCATTTTTCACTGTGTATGTGTGTGTGTGTTATTTTTTACTAGTAAATACTATTAATAAACTGTAAAAAAACATTAACAATATGTCATTAAACACTACGAATGCGCTGATGGCGTTTGTATTCCGTGAATAATTGCCAATAAAGTAACATTTATTTAAAGATACTTCCAAAATTTCCGAACTCACATTACATCAAATCACACTTGAAAAAAGATCCATTAAAAATTTGACTCATCTTGTTTTTCAGAATTAATTGCCGTTCCTATATAAGATATTAAAACAAACGTTGCTGTGAGAGCATCACACACCATAACAGAAGTAAATCAATTAATTTATTAGAAGATCGTGCTAGAATGTTTATTTCAAGCAGCGCCATATGAATATGTCTTAATCACTTTCTTCCATAATCTTTACTGTCACAGGGCGTCATAAATTGTGACTAAGTGATCCACTTTGGGATCTCATGTTTATTTCTGGGTTGTTTGTCCGTTAAGTCGACTTAGAAATTTCAAAGTGACAGAAATGGATTTGAACACTCCCTATATGACATCGTAATTTTGATCAATACTGCAGCTATCCATTGCTGTTTGATGTTTGGATCTGGTGAGACGATAAAATCATTTAGATAAAGACATTATATTCTTGACTTATTAGTTATTTTGTATTGTGCAAAATTACATTTCAGTGGAATTATTATTTAATTTATATTTTCGTATAAATACTTAATCGAAAACCATTTGCCCCTTTTATGTAAAAAAAATAGTGACTAAACGAAAAGAAAAAAAAATCAAAATAAAATGAGCATCATTGAAATATAGCAATATTTGTGTTTGATATGTTAACTGTGTAGTGTCGGCTTAAAACAGCACTACTCCATTTCTCAGCTCACGATAAATAAGTATAAAAAATATTACAGTACTAAATAAATATCATCTAGCTTTCTTGACCCGTTATATTTTTGTATTTAATAGCACTACACTATGATACAGAATAAGAGCTTATTCCATTTTTTCGAATTCAGACGTCTGAAAGCGCGTGCGTTAAGCTGGCGTACCATGAAGCTGTATCGAGCTGGTTACTATGTCAAAAAACTCTGCCTAAATAGTGCCTAATTAGTGTAAAACTAAAAAAAATAGTGCCTCTTTAGTTTAGGAAATAAACACCATTTTCACTGTGTACGTTTTCACTATTTAGGCAGAGTTTTTTGACATAGTAACCAGCTCGATACAGCTTCATGGTACGCCAGCTTAACGCACGCGCTTTCAGACGTCTGAATTCAGACAAATGGAATAAGCTCTTTAGCCAAGATAGTCATTGCGCCCGGGTTAAGATTGAGAAATCGATTGGTTCAGTATTAAAATTAGTGCTCAATTTTATCATTTATGTACTGAAATGCTCGAATTAAGCTTGTAGTAACACTCATTTCTACCAATGAAGGAATATGTCCATGTCTTTAGTTTTTGTGTATTATTACTTTTCTTAAAGTAAGTTTAATTTATAAAAAAGCAATTATTGCTCTAGTGAGTAACGTCAAACAAGAAATCACAGTTGGGTAATAAGACATAAGTAATAAAACATAACATAAACATAAACGTTCACGCCATTTATCCCCGAAGGTGTTGGCAGAGGTACCAATACTTCTGAACTCACATGGCAGTGCCATCTAGTGTCCAGAGAAAATACCCACGTTTTGCTTGAACAGTGTACTCACGTGATAGGGGGCAGGCCTATCGCCGTTTTGTACGAACACACTGTCACACGACTAAGTACAACTTAGCTAGGTGGGTTTCCTCACGATGTTTTCCCTCACCGTTAACAACCATGATAAATTAACCACACATATGACTTTAGAAAAGCCAAATTAGTGTAGGCCCGACCTAGGATTTGAACACTAGTCGTTTGCACGATAACCGAGTGTTCTACCCACTGGGCTATCACGGTTGGTAAGTAATAAAACATGCCTAAATACAATGCAATAAAAGTCACGTTATAAGTTAGTGCGTTGGAGTTATTTTTTTTCAGGATAATTAAATTAAATTCGTACAAAAATATCATGACAATGAACTTTATGGTACAGCATTTTTTTGATAAAAACCGTCTTGAAATAATTAAATACTGGTTGTGCCCGCAAGTCATCTATAGCTTATATTTATTATTCAATGGCCTTTAAATTTTTATGACATTTTAAATTCGAATTTGTGACGCGTTCTATGGCTTTAAGTGATTTATTTAGTTAAAGTTGATTAGTTTTCTTCTATTATTGTATCAAATATAATTTAATTGCTTTTTAATTTAATCTAAACAATAAATTTTCAAACTCATTTATTGCGAAAATATATAAAAAAAACTAACTTAAGTATAAATTCCGCTTTTCTATTTTTTTAAACTACTAGTTATTAGTAAGCCAGGTTGATATCCAAAGCTTTTGGACTGTCACAAAAATGAGAAAACAACATTTAACGCCAAACCAAAACTATTAACCACAAAACGCGGAACATCAAACTTTATTGACAATACACATTTGTATTGACACTGCAAACAGATGTGGGTTCAATGACCTCCAAGACGAGCTCATCCATCGAGGCTGCTATTTCGTAACCTGTAAAGATCCTATTAAAATGCTGCCCCAGCCGTGTAAATGTATTGGATAGGTTTACGGGCCGTAATCTCTCAGACACACACTAAAAACCGAAAATACACTTGTCGCTAAAATGTGTTGTAGAGAGACCATGAATTCGTGGAAAGAGAAGGTTGTGACTTTTTGTTTTATGTAATAATAAATAATAATAAATCATTTATTGCAGGCAACAAAGCCCATACAATATTAGTTAGTTATATTGGTATATGGGTTAGTTTACAACGAAGTAGGCAGAGGCTTTGATTTCTGAAGCGCAGCTCTGAATCGCTGGAACATTATAAATAACACAGTATTCATTAAACTGTATTATTTCTGTCTCTATTCTAGTCGCTAAAACATCCTTCAATAGATTTATATACAAGGCATCTAAATGATTTAGCTCATACAAATTATAGCAATATAAATTAATAATCAAAAGTTTCCAGCAAGAATAAGATTTTAAAAAAATATTTCACAATTCTTAAAATATTGCGTTGTGTTATTATTCTATTATATATATGGGTATGGCAGTCTTATAGGAATGTAAGTTTTCAAAGAAGAAAATATTTCAAGTCAGATATCAGAAATCAATAACAAATCATGTTCTGATGCTACTCGTATATGTATACAAAAATGTTATATAAATTAAGTCGTCATATGTCGTTTTTTTAAACTAATAACACAGAAATTGCTATGTTTTAAATTAAAAATAAATAAATTTTAACAATTTTATTTGTATTTGCAATTCATTTTAAGAGTTGAACTTCAAACATAATCATTTAGCCAAATATTCACTAACACCTGAAACTCTTAACATTTTTATTGTAGCATCAAACGGTCCACCACAAAATTAGCATAATAGTCGCCCTACACTCGAAAAGGCAAGTGTAAATATAGAAACTAAACGAAAAAAAACTGGCTAATAAGTGTTCTTGTTGAATTAAAAGCACTTCTATTAATATTGCTAAGTGAGCTCACGAGGCGTGCTAAGAATATTTTTGATGTACTCAAATAGGAAGACGGTCGTGCTAGGTATAGTAATTAGGTACTTAATAAAGTACTATGGGTACACTGTGTGGGTGTTAAGTGGGGGATTATGTAACTTTGACTCTCTCTTACTGTCTCTATAGACGAGCTTGGAGTGACAAATTACTTACTCATACTTACTACCAATATCAAATCACTTTGTACGATCCTGACTATCCTCTTTGACTTGCCTCCCATTCATTTTTTTTATAATTTTATTGATGTATTATAAAATCTTCTTGAAACGTTTCGTACGGGTTATTTTAAGCTAACGCTATCCACATAGGCTCTATATACCTACAAACAAATTATTATACAGAGTCGGTTTCACTTCCTTATACTCACGCCCATTATTCCCATTGGGGTAGGCAGAGACTATCGATCGCCACTTACTACGATCTTGACAAACCTCTCTTGCTTCCCTTACATTCATTATTCTTCTCATACATGTTCTTTTATTCTTCACACTTCGGACCCCCACCTTTATAAGAACGTTTTCTATCTGGTCAAGAAACGTTTTATGAGGCCGTCCTCTACTAACAATCCCATCCACATTGGCTCTATATAACTCTTTCGCTACTTTATTTTCATCCATGTATATATATATATACAGTCTATAAAAGTTTTGTTCATAAATGAAGTTTTTAGTTTAACACAAACTTATATGTCATTTCTTAAGCTTTATGTTGTGCACTGTTAAATGTCGGTTTGGTGTAAAACTTAACAATCTCTACTTGAGGGGGTCGTAAGAGAAGACTTAGTTTTCGGAAGACACATCACTAACCATCCTTAATTATAAATATTTTCCCGACCAAACTTCCGAAAGTGGCAGATGATCTAAAGCTGAAGCTCTAGCTACCCCTTTTTAGCGATGGATAGCGTGATAGTGAATAAGATCCAGTAGGGTTGCGATATTCTACTTCGGCTCATACATACATACATACATACATATACTCACGGCTTTAAATCCCTAAAAGGGGTAGCCAGAGCTAAGGAATGAGAAATTCCTCAGCCACCTTTGGAAAGTTGAGTGGGGAAAAGATGGTAAAATAAAGGTTGTTGGTGATGGGTCTCCAACCGCATCGCCCAAAAATCCCTTGGAAGCCCCAACACCGTTAGTCGCCTCTTACGTACACCCATCGGTTGAAACGGGGTAGTGCTATTCTAAGCCGACACTACACGGCGACTATACTCATATTGTAATATGACGTGTGAAAAGAGCATGGATGACAAGATACATGAATTTAGATAAAGCTAGAACATCAGTACTAAAGTGTGATTACCTCTGGCGCCCCTTCGGGCTTCTACGGAATGAATGGTGAGTTAGAATTTTTGAGATAGCCGTGTAGTGTCGGCTTAGAATAGCACTACCCCATTTCTACCGGTGGGTGTACGTAAGTGGCGACTATCGGTATTGGGGCTATAAGGGATTTTTGAGCGATGCGGTTGAGACCCATCACTAAAAACCTTTATTTTACCATCTTTTCCCCACTCAACTTTCCAAAAGTGGCTGAGGAATTTCTAATTCCTTAGCTCTGGCTACCCCATCTAGGGATTTATAGCCGTGAGTATATGTATGTATGTATGTAATTTTTGAGATAAATAGTGAAAAAAATATGTTTTAACTGAATCCATTTAGAAACTTATTTTCGAGTACGCATTCACAAAAGTCGTGACTGTTTCTCATAAAAGCGGAAGAGAATAAATATCTAAAACTGGGCAATAATGAAAAAGTAGGTAGTAGTTCCACGTAGAACGTATATGAATAAAACCCATACTCAATGTAAGCAATTTAGAGATAACTTTATGAATTCCAACTAGAGACTACTTTAGAAAGGTTCACTCCTTTAGCATCCAATCCAATTAAAATATTTTTATACCGTTGAGAATCTTATAAGCAGTTTTTGTATCAGTTTGGTACTGATTCCTTAAACATCATACATACATACATATACTCACGGCTATAAACCCCTAGAAGGGGTAGCCAGAGCTAAGGAAGACGGAATTCCTCAGCCACTTTTGAGAGTTGAGTGGGGAAAAGATGGTAAAAAAAAGGTTGTTGGTGATGGGTCTCCAACCACATCTCCCAAAAATCCCTTAAAAGCCCCAATACCGTTAGTCACCTCTAACGCATACCAACCGGAAGAAATGGGGTAGTGCTATTCTAAGCCGACACTACACAGCAACCGAATCCTTAAACCTACAAATAAATCAGTATCAAAGCACCTTTGAAATATTTTATTATTCGAATTCTGTTTTATTTAAAATTCTTGGTCAGTTAGTCGTTAAAGTTATCACGCAAGCCACCCCGGTTCATAGTTTTGTTTAACACTTTGACTACCGCTGTTATTGAAAGTTATTTTACATTTAATTTGCACTAAAAGTTTTTTATAGTTTTTGATATTAATTTAAATGGACAGTGTCTCATAGCTGAGAAGAATAGCAATGCTTTATTTCTACAGGCGTAGCAACTGAGGGTTTTTTCGAATGGTTTGGTTGCTGCTGGTCCTGTGGCCTGTGTAGTCTGTGGGCAACTAAGGGCCGATCAGTCGGATGAATCGGATAGAGCAATTGCGGGTACAACTAAAAGTTTTATATGAATGTCGTCGCTAGAGATCCATTTAAAAAGCAAGTTATCTATACTTAAAGTGAATTATAAAAATATTTTTCGATACAAAATTTATGATATAAGTATTTTACATACATACATACATATACTCACGGCTATAGACCCAAGAAGGGGTAGCCAGAGCTGAGGAATTAAAAATTCCTCAGCCACTTTTGGAAATTTTAGTGGGGAAAAGATGGTAAAGTAAAAGTTGTCGGTGATAGGTGTCCAACCGCATCGCCCAAAAATCCTTTAAAATCCCCAATACCATTAGTCGCCTCTTACGTACACCCACCGGAAGAAATGGGGTAGTGCTATTCTAAGCCGACACTACACGGCACACGTAAGTATTTTGTTGTACTAAATATCCTCAAAATTATCAAAATAAGCTAGAATAAAAATACCAGTTACCAAATCCTAGATACGAACAACCCCACGAGAGCACGTTTAATCTAATTAACATCATAAGAATTCTTCGTACGTCAGTCACTCGACGACCTGACCAGTTTTACTCTATTTTTAGAATAACGAAACTTTGTGCCTTTGCTTTAACAAAATAAACATTCATATAGTCTTAATCATAAAGAGGTACACAGAAATTTAAACAAGGTTTCCATGCATTTGGAATTAGAAAAGAAAAGTGTGGTTATATTAAGGATCATTGCCGATAAGGTATAGGTACGACATTTTAGAATAATCCATATTCCTAAGACACCTGGTGGAACAACTATGATAATAAATGGGTTGCCTTATTCGTTACTGCAAAACAAGATTAAAAATTTCGGCAAGAATTTAGTAGATAAAAAGTAGTTAATTGTAATAGTATGTTAAACCACCAAATTTTGTAGTTTTTAATCCGGACAGCAGGATATAATCTACTCACCATCATTGGTGCCATTTGAGGATGAAAACCTCTCAAGGCTAGTTAACACACCCACACAAAATACAGTTATAGACAAATAACGGAATGGGTATGAAACTATAAGCCTAAACTACTATACTATATAATAATAATAAAACTCTTTATTGCACATTACAAAAAAACAACAATTACAAAAAAAAGATCGGTACAAAAACCAAAGTACAACTGGCGGTCTTATCACTAAGAGCGATCTCTTCCAGACAACCCATATACTAAAGTTCTGTGAGTCAAAATCTCACAGAAAATGCTGAGACAGCACCAATTGGCTGTTCAGGTGGCACAGGAAGTGCATGACAAATTTTTGTATGTTTTTTATTGATTCTCTTTTTTGTTTTTTTATTTTATAATTAATCTATTTTAAATATTGTTAAAATGAAGCTGTAAAAATGTATGTTACTTGTTCTTCTTGTGCCTACAAACGGCGAATACACATTTTTCTTCTTCTTCTTCTTCTAAACTATTCCATACCTTTTCCAAAACTATTTACTAAGAAATCCTTTGATTGCATGAAATATGATGAAAATAGGTCCTGACTACTAGGCAAATCTGTAATCCAAAACTTATTTTATTCCACACAATATATTATTATATTATTTATATTAATATATTATTATGTGTCATACATATTCCTGAACTGAAAAACTAGGTTATTTGGTAGCTTAAACTGAACCAAATTAAATAAAATTAACAAACGCCCTCCATTTTGCTTCAATCATTATAATTAGTAACGAAGTCGTCTTTATGCAAAAATAGACACATCACAGGAAACCCAAAGGTGTCGAAACGATATCTTTCATCTTTTCGTTTTGATTTGTAATAATTAATACTGATTTTAAACACGTGTTAGCTCAAATTAGTTCGGTTCGGCAACGTCAATTTTGAGTGAGATGACACATTTTTTTAAGTATGTTATTTAAGTTATTTTTATGAATACTAAAATACTTACAAAATATAACCACGGATATTTTTATAATGAGTTCGACAGAGGGTGTCACATATCCATGTTTATGAATGAGAAATAATTATTCATACATCAATGTGAATGCTCACATACATACATAAACTCACGCTATTGTTTCTCATTGGGGTAGGATCAATTTGCGTGCTTTCGTTTCCGTAGTTTAAAACTAAGAAGATACACATTAATAATGACCGATAAATAAAATAAAACAAATACGATTAATAAGAGATGTTTTTTATTTACAGAAAACCAAAATTACAGAAACATAGTTTCCACAGGGTTAGGCAGAGACTATCGATCGCCAAATTATAAAATTCTGGCAAATCTCTCGATCTTCATTTGCATTCATTAGTCTTATCAATCATATATGCCCTTTTATTCTTCAAACTTAAGACGCCTGTCTTTTTTTTAGCGAACTCTTTATTTGATCTAAATGTTTTATCTGTGGTCGTCTCTCGTCGGTTTATACACTGTAGTGTATAAAACGGAGAAATTTTAATTTCACGCAGAAACAAAGGAATAATCTTATATTTACATGAGCAGATGTATAATATATCCAATACTTGATTTAAACATAAACATAAACGTTCACGCCGAATATCCCCGAAGGGCAGAGGCAGAGGTACTAATACTTCTGAACATCACGTGACTTGATTTAATGCCATTATTATTATTTTTAATCGGTAGAATATCTTTTATTTTTAATTTCTATTTGGTTCAGGACAAAACATTTTTTTTGTGTACACCGATCATATTCAAATTGTGCAATTAAGTTATAACGAATAATAGAGACCGAAGCAAGATCAATCCATAGATCATGAAACATTTTTTTGACCGAACACATTGGTAGGCATAAAATTAATTCAATTACCATGTTTTGGATACAAAGATTACTATTTATTCAAATTTTATTAGTCAAATATTAAGAAACCAAAAAATCACGATGCAAAATTTATGAACAAATTATAATACCTGTCAATTAAAATTCCAAATTTAATTCCCAGTAAACAATTAGCCGTATCATCTATGGCTTCTCTAGATTTTTGGGAGAACATTAAGATAAGCATTGCTTATTTATTTCGCAAGTTCTTGGAAGACCAAGTTCTATTTACAATACACAACTAAATATAGAGCAACGATTTGCTGTGTAGTTTCGGCTTTTGTATAGCACAACCCCATTTCTACCCGTGGGTGTTTGCAAGAGGCGACTAAGGGTATTGGGGCTTTTAAGTGATTGTTGGGCGATGGGGTTGGAGACCCAGAACCAACGTCCTTTATATTTAAGAAAATCCCCACTAAACTTCCAAAACCTCTGGCTACTTCTTCTAAGGATTGAGAGCCGTGAGTATATGTATGTTGTGTGTAACTATATATATAGCAACGATATATTTTTTAGTTACCCACGTGTAAATTTTGTTACTCTTTACAAAGAAAGGAAACCTAAACTTTTAGGTTTTCTCTCTTTGTTTGGTTCCGTTTTTCACTATTACGGCTTTACAACAAACTTACAACTAAATATAATTGAAAACATGGATGTATATTCTTACGGCTATAAATTCCAAAAATAGGGTAGTCAGAGATTCTAAATTCATAAATCTGAGTAGACTTACAATAACTGTGGAAAGAAATCTGTTAGTACTTTTCGAAGGCAACACTACACAGCTTTATTATGAACGCAATATAAATTGAATACTTATATTCTAATACAAAAATCTAACAGCATTCCCATATCGTTAGAATAAACGCACGAATCCATAAATTAAAAAGGGTTAAAGAATAAAACTATAGTTTAGTGTCAATTAATTTTAAAAACGAACCCTTGACAAAGGTGGCTAACTGTGCTTTGCATAAAATTGAACAATTATTTTAGGAAAATAATAAAACAATGCATTTTGGCCCTATACGCCATTGTTTTACGCAACAAAAGGTTTTGAAACAATAGGGCATTTGTCTATCAACTACTGGTGCAGGGATACGGGTGTCTTTGTGGAGTTACGATACGGTTATGCTGGTATTTTATTTATTATAATGCTTAAGAGAAATTTCATGGTAAATGCTACTCAATATTTTATTACTTTGGAGATTCGTTGAATACTTCGGGCTGGTGGATGGTTGGTATCATGGTTGGAATTATTTACTAGTATGGTTGGAAACAAAGCTTTCCATATTTTTTAAATATATTAATACGTGAAGCAAAAACGACGGATTCTTTTTAGTAAATTTTGCAGATGGAGGAATATAAATTTTAAAGAATATGTAAAATACATTGAACTAACGAAACATCCAGTACTCACTAAACCCTTGACTTGCCTTTCTTACATTACTTTGTTTTAATATAATTTATATACGGTCATTATAAATATTTCATTAAATAAAAGTTTTTCACATATACACATATTGTCGAATCAACAAACTATTACATATTATTATGATGTTAAACGTCGAACACTGGATCACGGCACATCAAATAAGTTGAATGGAATTGATAGAAACATCAAAAAAAGTTAAGAATCTAACCTCTTCAAGTGGCATCCAATCAAACGCAAATATAATAATATGCTTACATATGCTAGGTACGTATGTAACCATTTTATTAAATTTGCTTTGAACCGCACATTTTCCCCTAGTTTTAATGTATGAAATATTTCGTGCTCGAATACTTTAAAATTTCATCTTATTTGCATACCACGGGTCAATCCGACCCCACCTTTTTTTTGCTTGCTCCAAACTAACTGGAAAAAACTTTAATGAAAGGGTTACTTTTTTCCGCAGTTTTTTTCCGAAAAAAATTCTTTGTCATTATAATGAAATCAGATGCTGCACATTTTTTCATCATATAGTTTAATTTGAATTGTTCCAGAAAGTTCCATCTGCTCTTTCTAAATGCTGCATGATTATAATTTTACGCTCAACTTTTATAAAAAGGATAAATTAAAAAGTATCTGTTCGTTGTGCCTGATTTTAACGCTTTTTTGTTCGTTTTCTAAGTGATTCATTTTATAGCTATTATTATTTTGTTCGAACCGGTGAATGAAATGTGGATTTTCGGGCCATATTAGCTATTATAATATTATATACGTACGGGGTGCAAGGTGGGGGATTTCGGTCCAGTGTATGCTCAGTAAGCGGAAGAGCTATCCAGCACACCCACCAAATGCCCTACCGCAAACGTCCACGTCGTGCACCCTGGTAATACCGAGCCATTAACAGGACCGCTTAATACCAACAAACCCTGTGGCGAAAGTAGCTAATTGCGGAGGGATTTCCCCACCCGTCCCTAATCCCCCATTCCATATTTAATTGCAAGTAAGCATTTATTTAGGTTCAATCTATAATCCCGTATCTACATATGTAAAATAGTCTATTTCAGTAAACTAAAGCCTTATATATATATATAAACACCAGTATCTCATTCCTTTATTTCTATACACATATATATATATAGATAAATTTATATATAATAAATCTACACGAGTTAGACTATCTCTAAAAAGTCAAAATTTCCAACATGGCGCAACAACGAAAAGATAAACTACCCCAGGAGGGTACGGCCAGCATCAGCGGTCGAGAATCCCTCCCTGGGTCCTGCTTGCAGGATCCAGGCTGCCCCTCGTATTCTGGGGGGGGCAAAGTTACGCCGAATGTGGAAGAGAAGGTGAGGTCACCGAGGAAAATTCCGGGACCATTTGCGGGACCCTGCAGCAGCTGGGAGACCGTGACTCTCAGAGAGTCAAAGAAATCGATGCCTCGAAGTCGCCAAGCGCACGAGGCACAAGGACCCATACCCGAGTCTGGCTCCAAGAAGAGTAGGAGAGCGAGCCGACCACACCGAACTGGCGCCTACAGACGCCGACAAATGAAAAAAGCGTTGGACCTCCAGAAGTCGCAACCGGATCGGACTACGGAGACGGGTGCCCATGGTGCCCATATCCGGACTCCGATCTTGGAAGCGAGTGATGCTGCCGCCACTTCCGATGCGGGACGGGGAGAACCCGCGCGGCAGGGCCCCCAACCCAGGTCGCCTCCACGTGCTGGTCCGCCAGTGCGAGGTGCGCGGCCGGGACGGGGAGCCCACCGTGGACGTCCTGCACCGGACAGGGGTGGTAGACGTCCCACTGAAGGAGCGCGTGGAAATCGGGACAATTTCTCTGGACCGAATCCACAGCCGTCCACCAGCACTGCAAAGGCCCCTGAGCCCCAAAAAAGAGACCGACCAGATGACTCTAGGTCGCCGGCTCAACTGGAGGCAAAGAGGCCAAAAAAAGGGGAAAAAAAATCATATGCGGAGGCCACAGTCGATCGGGCCCATCTTGATGTGGCAATAGTCACAGCAACGAATCGGGATCTGACCCTGGAGGAAGCCGCATACCTTAAAGACCAGGTGAACGAGAAGCTCTACGCTGAGGCGGACTTGGAGAAAAGGCTAGGGCCTGCTTTCCAAGCCTGTCCCAGGCTTGTTGAGGGAGCTCTCCGTTTCTGGTGCGAAAGTGAACGGACAGTGAACTGGGTTCAGGAACTGGCTGATTGCACACTGTTACCCTCGGGTGACAAGGTGCAGATGGTGCTGCAGTCAGACATTCCCACGCGAACGCGGATAGCCCTGTTCCTGCCGAACTACACCGGACCTCTGAAGAGACTGCACTCTCTTCTGAGGTATCAAAATGGAATGTGGTACGACCTCGACTTGTGGTCCTTATATAAGGCAACGAGGGTTTGGGGGGACAATCCTGGTGTGTTCCTCACATTAGGGCTACCACGTGACCAGGTTGAAATACTCCTGGCGCGAGATCGCAGCGTGGCGTTCGGTTACGGTCGGGTGCACGCCAAGTTTATCCTTGCAAAAGGAAAACTTGGAGACATGCCGGCCAAACACCACGAGGCGACTCCGTCAACATCCACGAGTGACCAGCCGGATGCTCCCTTGGCTCCTGACCAACCAGGGCCCTCCACACACCAACCAGTGGAGGAGGAGGTCGAACCGCTCCAGAGAGCGATGGACGAGCTGTGCCGGTTGATGAACGACAACCCTTCCCCAGTGCCGTGGCTTGACTCTATGATGACATCGTCATCACCAGCTGAGTCACACGCACCAACCCAAAAGGAAGAGGAGGAGGACATCGGACACGATGCTCCCCAATAACGTTCAAATCCTCCAAGCAAATCTCCAACATAGTCACGCGGCGACGGCTACCCTACGCACAGTGTTGGAGAAAACCCCAAACATCATCGCCCTGATTCAGGAGCCGTGGATCAGAGGAAACCGTATTTGTGGTCTCAATAATACCGGAGGTAAGTTGTTTTATGATACCACATCCCAAACACCAAGAGCCTGCATACTTATTCCTAATCATATGCAGGGCTTGTCCCTTATGCAATTCTGTTCTAGGGACCTGATCGCTGTCAAGATCCAGACAGCTGATACGGGCCTACCAGAGATGGTGCTAGCCTCCTGTTATATGCCTGGCGATGCTGAGGACTGCCCACCAAAGGAGCTAGCTGAACTTGTGCGGTACTGCGAGACGCTCCGAACAGAGATCGTCATTGGGGCTGACGCGAACGCACATCACCCGCTCTGGGGGTGTCAGAAATCAAATTCCAGAGGAGAGGTACTATCAACATATTTATTCTCCACTAACCTAAATGTAGCTAACGTAGGATCCGAACCAACATGGGTCACATCCCGAGGGCAAACAATAGTAGATATAACCTTAGTTAGTAGAGGAGCTTCTCATCTTGTAACGAATTGGCATGTGTCTCAAGATGTAAGTTGCTCCGACCATAGGCGAATCTGTTTCGATCTATCTAACCAATTTCCCGAACAGCCATCCAAACGTAACCCACGGACAACGAATGTCCTGAAATATCGTACATTACTGAGGGACGAGTTAACCTCCGCAACCGCGCCAAACCTAGATAGTACAGTAGCGATAGAAGACAATGTTAAATTTCTCACTGGTGCTATCACCAAATCTTACGAGGCGTCCTGCCCCCTTAGGAAACCCACAACTCCAGGAAAAGAGTCTGGCAGATGGTGGGATGGGGAACTCGAATCTATGCGCGGTGAACTCCGTAATCTCTTTAATAAAGCCAAAAACTCCAGAAAACCAGATGACTGGGAGGAATACAAACTATTCCTAAGAAAATACAAAAAACTTACTAGATCACGCAGAAGGAAAGCCTGGCGAAAATACTGCGAATCAATAGAATCTAACAATAAGGCGGCGAGGATCAGGAAACTCCTGGCTACAGATAATAATCTCACCGTAGGGCCGCTAAAAAAACCAGACGGAACATACACTACCACGCATACAGAAACACACAAATTGCTACTGGAATGCCACTTCCCAGACTGCCATCACACTGATGAAGTGTCCTGGCCTGAGGAACCAATCAGCAGCCCCACAAACATAGATGTATCCCAATCTGAAAAGATAGTCACACTAGATAGAGTTGAATGGGCAATCAAAACCTTTAACCCCTTCAAATCGCCGGGTCTTGACGGTATAACTCCGGCACTACTACAGTGGGCCAGAGATATCATCACCCCATGGTTGGTAAAACTTTACCAATCGTGCATGGCGCACCGATATACCCCCCTACCATGGCGGGAGGTTAAAGTGACCTTCATTCCCAAACCTGGAAAATCTGACTATACAGACCCCAAATCCTTTAGACCCATTAGCCTAACTTCTTTTCTCTTAAAAACACTAGAGAGACTCTGTGACAGGTTCATAAGAGAAGAGATATTAACAAGAAAGCCCCTACATACTCATCAGCATGCCTACACGAAGGACAAATCAACCGAAACAGCTCTCCACAGAGTTGTTTCCAAAATTGAGTGTGCTCTCAGCACTAAAATGTCCTCATTATGCACCTTCATAGACATTGAAGGCGCCTTCGATAAAACTAACATCCCAAGTATTAATAGAGCCCTTGAAAACTTCCATGTTAATCCCACACTGCGGGGCTGGATAATAAACATGTTGAAACTCAGAGCGGTTCAAATAACTGTGAATGACACCAGCAGAGCTGTGGTGACAAGGGGTTGTCCTCAAGGAGGCGTATTATCCCCACTGCTCTGGAACATGGTGGTCGACTCACTCATTAAAAGACTAAACATGCAAGGCTATCTGACTATTGGCTATGCAGACGACCTCACTATTCTCATAAACGGAAACCATGCGAACACCCTCTGCAATCAAATGGGTCACGCTTTGAGGGTGGTTGAAAAATGGTGTAAAGATTTCGACCTACACGTTAATCCTAAAAAGACTGAATTAATTCTCTTTACTCGCAAACGGAAACTACCGCCGTTTGATCCTCCAAAGTTGTTTGGCACGCAACTAACTTTATCGAAAACAGTGAAATATCTAGGAATCACCCTAGATGATAAACTAAACTGGAAACCACACTTAGAAACGGTAATAAAAAAAGCTAGCGCCACCCTGTGGCAATGTAAAAGAATCTTGGGCAAGAACTGGGGACTCAAACCGAGAATCACGCACTGGCTTTATACCACTATCATCAGACCAGTGATAACCTACGGAGCTCTGATCTGGTGGCCAAGAACGAAACTTGTTACAGCCCAACATGAATTAGACAAGATGCAACGACAGGCTTGTCTAGCAATAACGGGCTGCATGTGCACTACGCCTACAGCCGCACTACAAGCCTTACTAAATCTCCCCCCACTGTATTTATACATACAGCAAGAAGCAGCCATCTCTGCTGTAAGGCTACAGAGAGCAGGACACCTAAGCAATGACTCCAGAATCCTACATACTGAAATTCTCACGGAAGCGTTGAAAGACCAGCCCCTACTGGCCGCTCCATGTGATAGGATCACCAAAACTATTAGATCCAAACATAACTATCGGGTAATACTTGACGAAGAAAAGTCAGACTTCTCTGGCTCAAAGGAGTTACGTGTGTATACTGATGGGTCTAAGACCAATCAAGGCACGGGGGCTGGCACACACTCCCTAGATCTAAATATAAGAATATCAAAAAGCCTGGGTCAATATAACACTGTTTTTCAGGCAGAATGTCTTGGAATAATCCAAGCTGCCCAGGCCATAAAAGCAAGAAAAATCTCAGAAATGACCATAAAAATCATATCGGACAGCACTTCTGTCCTGCAAGCTCTCAATCGAAGCGAGTACACTTCAGGTCTAATCCTGGAGTGTCACCAAGCCTTAGAGGAAGTGGCGCAGGACAACAATATTATCCTGCAGTGGATTAAAGGCCACAGTGGGTCCTTAGGCAACGATGCAGCTGATGAGCTGGCTAGAGGGGGATCGGCTATGTCTCTGTACGGACCCGAACCCATAATACCTCTTCCATTCAACCAGCTGCGCACGTGGCTAAGGGAACGCACACAAACCCTAGCTAATGCGTGTTGGCAAGGCACGTCTGGCTGCAGACAGTCTAAAGAGGCAATGCCAACTCTTAAGAAAAATCTGACCAGATATGCCTTACGTCTTAGCAGACCAAATCTGCGAACTCTAGTGGGTGTTGTCACAGGGCACTATGCCCTAAACAAACACTTCCACACTCTAGGCATCACCGATAGCCCTCTATGCCGTGCGTGCATGGAGGCTGACGAAACGGTCACTCATGTGCTCCAGGAATGCAACGGAGTAACCGATATCCGAAACAACACCATCGGATCCAAAAAGTCGCTACCAGAGGCAATGGCTGACCTGGATAAGCTTTTGTCATTCTGGTCAGAATTAGGTTGGGAAACTTAAACGGCCAAACGGCCCACGTACAATGGCCCACCTCGTAGCTGGGTTAAGTGCGGAAACCTGAGGCGGTTAGCGCCCACCAATAATAATAATAATAATTATATACGTTTGCGTGTTGTGTATAGTTCGTTTTTATGTTAACTCGTTATAAGTTCCTGTATTTTCGTAATTGCAATGGAGTTTACAATTCTGATTATATAAGTTTAGAGGATTAACGAAACTCCATGCATGTCGAACAAGAATAAGTCAATAAGATATTTTAACTGAGTTTAATTGAAATCTTATCCCATATCTTCGAAAATCTACAAAAAATTTTCAGACTTTGTTTAGTCTGTTGATAAAAAGATAATAAAGTTCATAAAAAATGTGATGGGTTCCCAATTAAATCAATCATTATTATTTAAAAGCCTCAAATTCAAAGATACTTAATACTTTAAAAGATATTTGCAGTAAGAGCCAGCTATATACTCTACATCTGCTCGTACAGTATTTACTTATCCTATTTCTTAATTACCGATAACCTCTTTCAGTAAAGAGCTTATTCCATTACACTTTGTCGTTGCTGAATTCAGACGTTCTTGGAAGTTACTGCCGCAGACGCTTGTTATTCCACTACACAAATTTCAGTTTAAACGTTATTCCATTAGTCTGAATTCAGATTCTGTGGCTTTCAGACGTCTTCATTCAGACTAATGGAATAAGCTCTTTAAACAACATTGTGGCTAAAATTCTCAAGCAAAATATAAAATAATAAACATCCGCAGTCATCAAAAACACGTTAAACGGTCAAGATAAATTTAAACTCATTAAATTCATTTTTTAAGATGTGTTACAAATTTTTAATGGATGCTCTAAACTGGTTTGAACTGGATATAAGACTTTTTATGCCAAATAATAGGGTATTTTATATTGTAAATTAAAGTGTCTATCGATATTTCGAAACGAGTATTCTCTCTGAGGTTAGGTATGAGGTCAATATCATTTTACGGTGAGATTAAAATGGATGTCAATATGAAGTTTCAAGCTGAGTGAGACACGTGTTAGATTTAGATTTTGATGAGGACCGATTGGCTAAGAGGTAAGACTTTCATCTGTAACATTTCACTAAAGGTCACAAGTTTGATTAGATTAATTTTATTTGTATAGATAAATCACAAACATAATTTTGTATGATATATAACATATATTTAACATGACCATATATATGATACACATATAAATGTATTTCACATATTATCTATACTTATAATAAATCTGTAGAGAGGTCAATTCTGTACATGAAATATATTTTCAAAATAACTATCAGGTGATGATTAGGGATCGATACTGATGCCAAAAATGCAATCAGTAAAATTTTTGTCTGTCTGTCTGTCTGTCTGTCTGTCTGTCTGTCTGTCTGTCTGTCGGTTTGTATGTTCCTTATGGAAACAAAAACTACTCGACGGATTTTAACGAAACTTGGTACAATTATTCTTCATACTCCTGCACAGGTTTTTGTATACTTTCCAACAGAGTAGTAAAGGGGAATTTTGGGAAATCTTGGAAAAACGGGACAAGTTACTCCATTCTTTAAACTTCCGTCGCGTGTGCAGCCTTAATGGTTAAAGTTACATAAAATGTATGTATGGAGGAAAAAATCTTCATAAAATTTTCTAAAAAAAAATGTTCAACAGCATATGTCTATCTTTTTTGGTTGACTCACAATATCACGTGTAACTCCTGATAGCTTAGTAGTTCGGAGTATTCTGATTATATTTGTTTAATCTTACGTTTATAATACTCGCACTCATCCCTAATTTAAAAAAGGTAACATTATTACCTATTCAATAAAAAAAATATCATAGAAATCAGTAGAGAAACAGCGAAATTACACATGCAATAAGCCATCGCTCGCGCCCGTGACCAAAACCAAATAATTAATAATTTACATATTAAATACTAGATGGCGCCAGTAGTTGTAGTTGTTATAGTGCTTCATTGCGTTTTACTCAACTCAACTTCAACTCATTCTAAAAATTAGTTAATGTTCGAAAATACTAAACCGTTCATATGAGCGCTTTCACAGAAATCACAAAGCTACACTCAGGGGCTGGAAATAAAAACTTCCCTCCATCCTCACTTTGTAGTTTTTAACAGCGCAAACCTCATACAAAAGCGCGCTGTGATTTGCATATTCACCAATAGATGGCACTGTCGGTAATTGCTACATCGCGGTATGATTTCTTCTTTATTAGAGTATATAAACCAAAAAATTCATTGTGTCAATGTGCCTCGCCAGTTAAGTTATGGTGACGCCGCACAGTCCGCAGGGCCAGCAGCACCGAACCGGTGGGGATTTAGTCGGTAAAAGTCCGACATAACCTCGAGCGACGGGGGATCCTATGAGGATTTCCCCACCGATAAACAAAAAAAAAAAAAAGTGTCAATGTGGGTCATGGCATGCATCATATAAATTTTACGTTATCGATGTCATGATGAAAGTATGTACGTATGATACAATAGAATAGGTATGTATTGTATGTAGAAGTTAATGGTAATAGAATTTCGGTCGGGTGATTCCTTCGGAGTTCGAATTCGAACCGAAATGGCGTTAATTAGGCAACATAAACTGAGTGTCATTGAAATCCAGCAACGCAGTAGCGTTGTATATCTCACTCTTTTTAATGAGTATTGAGTGAGAGCCTCATATTACTTCATGAGATAGCCCTCATTTGAGGCGAGGTAAAGAGAATGAAATATACTCTATTAACGGGTCAACAGTGAGGCACGCGTAATGTTGCCGCTTTGCACTGAATGAGGGAAAATGAGTTCTAAGTTCTAATGTTTTATACTTGGTATTTTTTTATAAATAAACTTAAGGGCATCCCCGCATTTTGCAGCTATTGCACTCACTCTTACGTCAAATTTACTGAGAGTGACAGGGACGGAAAAAACGCGCGCGCAGGATAAATGTAGTTTATTTAGTTTTATTGAATAACTATAATGTTTAAATGAAAAGTTAGACATCAAAGTTACAGATGTTAAAGCTACGCGTATGTAGACACATGAGTTCACATGTATGTTATGCCAGTGGAGCCTAGAATGTCGCTACCCCTTTCTACCCACGGGTGTCGTAAGAGGTGACTAAGGGTATGGGGCCTTTAGTGGTTTTTGGGCGATGCGGTTGGAAACCCATCACCAACTATACTACATTTCTGCCATCTACTCCCCTATCAATATCCAAATGTGGCTGAGGAGATTCTAGCTCTGCAGCTCTGGCTACCCCGTTTTGGGATTTATGACCGTGAGTATATGTATGTATGTATGTAAGCTAATCTAAGGTAAAATTAAATGGGTAGTATTTGTAAGAAAACGCTAAAATAAACTGACTAATCATTCCATCAAACTGACCCGACTCCTTCAACCGCGACACGAGTATAATGTATGTATGGACTCAACATTTAAATAGTCGGTGACTCACTCACTCACTTTGGTCTATTCGAGTGCTGCCTCGACTCGCGCCTCGAAAAAGTGAGGAGCTACGTGAGGTGGTTTATATTTCAAATACGAGAACTCCCTCATTTTCTCGCGACGAGTAGCTCAAACGAGGTACCTCACGAGTGAGGGGTTATCACTAAGCAAGAAGGCTCTCTATTTCCAGTGTATTTCTTTACTCTATGGCTACACTATTCAGGAGTGCTCTAAGTAGTAATCATTGCGCTAAATTTCACAAATCTTGAGCAGTGTTTGAAGAAACCTCAGATATTAATAAAACAACGCTACCCGTGCGAAGCTGGGCCGATCCACTAGTTTATCATATAAATGTGCATTATAGTACAACTCAGCCATGTGGGTTTCTTCATGATATTTTCCCGTGCCGCTAACAACCATGATAAAAAATAACCACACATATGACTTTAGAAAAAACAAATCGGTACAGGCTTTTCCGGGGATTTGAACTTAACTTATTGTGCAGATAATGAATCTGCACAATAAGCGGTGTTATACCAACTGAGCTATCACGTTTGTCTACAATGTAGTCTCTACATTGATACATTATATTGATATCTTGGCGCCTTAATAGCGGCTACGCAGTTTATGTGAATGTCTTAGTCTACTACTTATCCCTGTTTATGTAGTTATCAAGTGATGCAATACTTCATTTTTTAGCTTTTGAACTATTCCTCCGGCATCGAGCTATGGGAATTTGGAAAAAACTATGCAACTTGAAATTCCAGCAACTCCAAATTTAACTTAGTATTATATATTCTTTAGTGGTTATGTTTTTGAGTATACATGAAATACTCACGGACGGTAAATAAAACATACCATAAAATATACCCACGCAGTTAATTCCCACTGGGGTAGGCAGACACTATCGATTGCCACATCATATGATCCTTGAAAATATATCTGACTTCGTTTATATCCATCAATCTTTTGATACACGATCTTTTATTCTTTATACTTCAGATGTGTAACAGTCTCAAATTGGTCCAAGTGTGCCCTCCGTGGTCGTCCTCTACCAATATTACATTAGCTCTATAGATCTTTTTCACAAATGTCCTACCATCCATCCTCTCTATGTGCCCAAACCATCTCAACATTCTTTTTTCTACATATGGTAAAGATTTAGTCATAAAATAAAACTCTAGCCAGGACCTAAACTGAAAAAAACACATCTTTGATCTATCTCTTAGTTACCAATATCCTATTCAATATACTCTCATTCCCGCCAAATAATCATATCAACAATAATTAATGTCCGTTATATATTCTCAGATAAAATTTACGGGGTTCACAGTGAACAAAATGAATTTGCATATGGCTGCTGTGGGAAGGCCCTGAGATCCAGTACAATTTGACATATAAGAATCAACGTTAGATTGTCAATTGATTTCCTGTATGGTTATGTTAATGTACTTGAAATATTCAAATTAAATTCCGTATTCATGCTAATTTAAATCTGTATGAATCTCTAAGTGATTTGGTTATCTGTTAAGTATGAATTTATGTTTGAGATGGCTTAAACACTTTTTTTATTTGGGTATAATGATTTTGCTGATTGAATAATATTTTTTTTGTTTTAGGCAGTATTGGCGTCTAATTATCGCTCCGTATTTTAGTGGCAATCTATATTATATTAAAAGATGCGCATGAGTTGAGCTTTAGTCATATAGATATTAACTTACCGTCCATGTGAAACAAGATTAAAATAAAATAAAGGTTGCTAAAAATAGTTGAATAATGTTGACTGAAAATAGTACGAACACTTTTCTTCCCGCGAGTGTTGTAAGAGGTAACTAAGGACAGTATGGTTTTAAGTGAAGGCTAGCCATTTTTGGGATTTATAGCCATGAGTTTAAGCACAAGTATAGGTATATATGATTTTAGATAGGTATAGGTATTGATAGGATAGAAGATTAAAATATGCATGCAATAATAAAAACTATCAACTTCCAAATGTGGCTGAGGTATTTCTAGCTCTAAAGCTCTGGCTACCCCTTTTTGGTATTTATGGCCGTGTGTATGTATAGTATGTAAAAACTGTCAAAATCAAGTCAAACACAACACATAAGGTTTCTCAAAAGTGCGACCGTGAAAGTATTGGCTATTCAAACAGAGGAGAAAGTAGTAACCGACTGTTTATTCTCTCGTGTGAACGCACCCTAACGTGCGTAGGCGCCGAGCATTTGTCAAAACGACGTTCAACTTTTACGTTGCGTTTCGAAAGTTTCTGTTATCGTTTGTATGATGGCTTCGTCGCCATATTTGTCTTTTGGTTATGGTTGTTAGAGGCGTTATGTTATAATATTTTTTCTAGAAAATTAATAAGGTTGATTGTGAAATGGATTGATTGATGATTATTGGATGCTTAGCTTTATATTTTTTTCTAATGTAGTGTTTTAGATAATGGAATCATAGTGAAATATGAAAATTATTGGGTTGTAGTGAACCTAATATTAACTGGTCTCCCGTTATGAAATTTAGCGTAAATATACCTAGGTTTCTTCTGATTGTAGATTTCTATAGATGTAAGTATTTTTTTTGTCACCTTCGTGTTTGGACTCAATTTAATACAGACAAACAAACATATAATATTCAACTGTATAATGATTTCAAAAGTCGCACTATAATTAAATTTTATTGTAGTCGAACAAAAAATTTGGAGTAATACATCACGCCGCCATCACACTATGCACAGTTGCGTTGCAGTCATAATCAAATCATACTGACATAGGGTATATAGATATAGCTATAGCACACGAGTGATGGAAACGAGTTTCGATTTTATCGACGCACCCCCACGCTAAGGGCACTTGCGAAATCACCCTGACACTCATTCGAACAATACCGTCCTACGATTGGCCGCTCCCCACATATCGGGCACACATCAACCACTCTAATAAAACCTTCGCAACCATAATAAAACACACCACATCGCAGCTCCCACTTAATGGTGTGACGTCACGTATGATGCTATTAAATGTATTTTCCCTCGATATCTCGTATTTCGGTGAGTGGGACCTTCCCGCGGGATTTCGTCCAATCAAATTGAAATTTGTGATAGAATTCCAACGTTTGAATTTGGCATTCGAATTTTGCCGCGTCATTTATTATTTGTTTGTCAGTCAATAAATGTAAATACGAAATGAGTTTGTAACGCGACGTCTTCAATAATTCAACCTTTTTAGTAACTTTTAAACTGTATTAAGGACATTCACATAACGGATTAAACGCGTATAAATAGTCATTTGTGATCTATAAATTACATTTTAATAAGTTATATTATTCATTTATTACCGAATCAGGCCCCAAAAATATAACGGTTATGTCAGACAAAACTAATTTATACTACTTTTATTGAGATTTAAGTCACAAACACTTTCTCATAATGCGGACATTTTGCATCATTTTTCGTCTATTGGCTAACAATCATTAACTTTATCACCATTCACAGATTTGCAGTCTAATTTCTAAATTAATCTCTTCTAGATAGCATTTGGATGCTAAATGTCAAATTCTGACTATTGATTGCGTATACTCACACAAACATACAAATACTCACGCCATTAGTTCCCATTGGGGTAGGCAGAGACTATCAATCGCCACTTTGTACGATCAAAATATTCATATGTACATACAATCAAAGTTAAACGTAGGAACTGCTTCATTCCCTGCATATTTATTCTAGTTTAAGAATTAGGGACATAATCAATGCGCTTTGATAGAACTTGGAATTATAAAAATAAATAAAGTATAGTGATCGGTTTTTAACACTTTAATTGAACGTTTAAAACTTTGAAATTTCATTCAAACTTGATCGTTATCTTAATAAGCTAGCTAAGTTAGTTTTCAAAGTAATTAAATACTGTTACAGGCAGCCCTAAAATTGTTTATGTTTAAAAGCATGTTTCTTTGCGGGAGCCAGAAGAAATAACTTAAAATCTGGTTCGCGTTTTTTATTATTCAATACGCAGATGTGTGCTTCTGTTGTAAACAATCTTTGAGATTTCAAAAGCTCTTTGAAGCTTTTATTTCTCGAATTATGAAATGTAGCGAACTAAATATAAACAGTTTAATTTTAAATATCTGATTGCGCCGTTCGGGATCGCGTTGTTCACTTTGCTTTAATGAAACTTATAAATTTCAATAATTATCTTAATAGATAATTGATTGACGCTTAAGTTTTAAACTCAACTTAAACTCAAATGTTCACGCAGTACATCCCCGAAAGGATTGGCAGTGGTACTTATACTTCTGAACCTACGTTTTTCTTTTATAAAACTTTGACTCGTTGAAAGCTTTTAAATTTTAGTTCTAATTTGAGTTCCAGATTTTACTCCCTACAGAACTATTATAAAAGCAATAAGGTGATTTTATTCATATAATTTGAATGTTTTTGTTCATGAAAACTTACTTACTAAAATTACTAATAAATAAAGATTAAATAAAGGAAAGAAAAATTTCGACACAGGCAGGAATCGAACCCGCGATCTCAGGTATACGCCCCCGTCGAACTCACGCCCTTCGGTTTTCGGGCGGGTGTTCTACCCACTGGACTATCATGTCGCTTAACTAGAAAGTACAGTAGTAACTATAGACAAGTAATATCTGAACCTCAACAATTGGCCTATATTTCTTTTATGTTTTTTTTTGTAATTTCGGCCGAGGCTAAGAACCTCACTATACTTTCCCAGTTTGATTTAGGTAATGACACTTTTTAATTATTAATTAACTTAAACATTACAATATTTTGAGTAAGCATTCAATAGGCAAAGTTGTTTAGTTTTATGTCTTTAATCTATTTAAAATATAAAAAGGGTATGTTTTAAAACAGGTCTAGGCCAATTCAAAGCAAAACATAGACAGATAACCATAATAAATAAAGAATAAATAAAGAAAAGAAAAATTTCGACACAGGCGGGAATCGAACCAGCGACCTAGGGTATACGCCCCGATGCTTTGCCAATTCGGTATGCAAAGTTTTTTTTTGGTATTTATTAAATATTTTTATTCGATAGCAAACACGAAAATAAAAGACTAATTTGAATATTTTTCATCTAAAATGAGTAATAGCAAAGTTATGATTTTTTAAAGATTGTTCAACTTTTGTACTTAATGACGTCATCGATCGAAAATATCACGTAGCGACATGCAAATAAAGCGAAATGTTTAGTAAAAATGTTGCTGATTGCAAAACATTTCACGAATTTGTGATCTCAAATGAAATTATTAAGATATTATACTAAACAAACTTTTCATTTTCAATATTTTATTTATAAACTGCAAAAACGATTGTCTTTGAAATAACGCTGAAGGTCAAATACTGTTACAGTATTTTGTTAAAATAACGGTCATGTTAGCTTTGTTTGATTTAATTTCAAGAAAATATGTTTTAAAAACATAATATCTCGAAATGGTTTCGTAATCAGCACCACTTTTGTAAAACTTTGCATACCGAATTGAGCTAACGTGTCAATGGCTGCCAGCGCGAAAATCTTCTATCCTTTATTTCTTTTAGACGTTTGAGTAGTGTTTGCGTTTCCTACTCATTTCAAAGTACTATTTTGGGACAACTATAGGTCAGTTTTTTGACTGATGCGCAAAATTTTGATCATTTAATCAAAACTTGATTAAATTACAATATTTCATCAAATCAGAAACGTAATTTTGGTAAGTACGTACTTAAATACCGTTTGAGATGCTTTTATCGTTGAATTCTCAGATGTGAAACCGGCCGTATGACTCCAGAACGGTATACCATGCAAAGGATCATTGGTGATTCTTCCCAACCGCATACCTCGGAAAGAATCACGATATAGGATGAATGCTATTTTAATAGAGATGTTATTTAAGGCGGTGGTGATCCGAAGTGAGAAGAATAACATAGCATGTATGAGAAGAATAATGAATGAAACAAGAGACATTTGTCAAGATCGTGCAAAGTGGCGATCGATAGTTTCTGCCTACCCAAATGGATAAAAGTATGTTTTGATGGGAAGTATATGATGGAATAATATGACATATACGGACTTATTATACACATATTAAGTTAGGCCCAAACTAAGTAAGACTTGTATAATGGGATACTAACTCAACGATATATTTAATACTATATCATACACATATAAATAATATCCAAGACTATAACACATAAATGTTGCTCTCAGTTGGAATCGAACCCGCAACCCCCGGACCGAGAAGCTAGTCACTTATCCACTCGGCCACGAACGTCGTCGATGTTTGTAAGTATACAAAACTTTATAAGTATGGTTTTTTTCTATAAGATATTAGTTTATTAGAATACAACCGTGATAGCCCAGTGGGTAGAACACTCGGTTATCGTGCAAACGACTAGTGTTCAAATCCTGGGTCGGGCCTACACCAATTTGTCTTTTCTAAAGACATATGTGTGGTTAATTTATCATGGTTGTTAACGGTGAGGGTAAACATCCTGAGGAAACCCACATGGCTGAGTTGTACTTAGTCATGTGACAGTGTATTCGTACAAAACGGCGATAGGCCTGCCCCTTATCACGTACTCACGTTTTGTGAGACTGTGTGTGAGTACACTGTCCATGCAAAACGTGGGTACTCTGAACACCAGGTGACAAAATCATGTGATGTTCAGAAGTATTAGTACCTCTGCCAACCCCTTCGGGGATATTCGGCGTGAACGTTTATGTTATGTTATGTTTATTAGTATAGTAAAATAATAGAACTCGTTATAAGTCAAAATAACTTAAAAATAACTTTACTGTTTTCCATAGCAGGTGGATTATATTTTCTAACCTACTCTATTATATCCGTTTTGCAAAATATTAACGTGTTTCAATTGCCCTACGCCCCAACAACGTTTATTAGAAAACCATTGTATAGTTTAGCTGTGAAGTGTCGGCTTAGAATAGCACTACCCCATTTCTTCCGGTGGGTGTACGTAAGAGGCGACTAACAGTATTGGGGCTTTAAAGGGATTTTTTGGCGAAGCGGTTGGAGACCCATCACCAACAACCTTTATTTAACCATCTTTTCCCCACTCATCTTTCCAAAGGAGGCTGAGGAGATTCTCATTCCTTAGCTCTGGCTACCCTATCTACGGATTTATAGCCGTGAGTATATGTATGTTTGTATTGTATAGTGAGCAAACGTGTACCAAAAGTGTAGACTAGCCTTAGATTGAGAATGTTCGATGTCACGCATTATTGCGGTCAGTTCTATATGTGAAACCCTCTCTTCGCTTCCAACAGCTGCCTTAAAAAAACCCATTCGACTATCTTCCGAAATACCACGGACATAAGTGAAATAACCCTTTGAACTATCAAAAACAAAAAGTTGATCCCAAATTTAATCGACGGACCTTTTTTGAGTCATAAAACAAAAAGTATAGATACAGCCGTCTTAGTTTTGATCACCTATGATTATAGGGGGTACCACCCTAATATATTATTACGGTGAACCCTTTCCATCGATTAATTATAAAGGGACGCAGTGGTTATTATTTTGTTACCCGACAAAGGTCGCTTAGACGGTTGTGAATACTTCCTTTGATTTAGACTTCGTTGAATTACTTTTAAATTGCTTTTTATTTTAATTTAACTCTTTGGAACAGAGTTATTTTTTCGTTAAAATTGTTGTATAATGATAAATGCGTATGATATTATAAAATTTTATGTTCTTAAAATCTCAGTGGAACATACACATTGCTCACACCATTGATTTATCTTGGGGTAGGTAAAGATAAGATAAAGATAAAAAATATTTATTTCAAAATAAAAAGAAATGTTCTCTATTTTTTGAACGTCACAAACTTACGTATAAGTTAAATCTTACTCCACTGACTCTACTTCGGATTCGGAAGGTGTATTGTTGCGAGAAGATCCCGTAAGAAACTCAACAACACACATCTTTTCTTAGTCATATTACAATATTGGTGTATGTCTGGAAATATCCTGAATGGAGCCCTGTTGACACCAAGCAGTTTCATCTATCATATTATAATCATAAGGTAAGATTATGGATCCCCACTTTGTACCATAGTCGCAATTCCTTCGAGCTTCATTTCTATTAATCAATCAATTCGTACAGTTAACACACACTTTAAACCCAAGCCTTTTTGAATGCATCTCTGTTTGGTCATAATGTGTTCTTCATAGCAGTTTTCTACAGGCATTACTATCCTATATAACTCTTTCAACAATGAACTTTCATCTACCCTCCTTATACCCCAACCATCTTAGTTTTCCTTTCTTTAATTTTTTTTAATATCCGTTTTTACGAATGTAATGTTTACTTTATATCCATTTCGTAAGAAAATAACTTCTAAATATTACTCATTCATATGTCTTAAGTGATGATGATTAGATTACAAACTAATTGAAATACGACGAACTTCGTAATTTATAACAAGATTAATTAAATGGAGTTTAAAATATTCACATTTTTTTATATTTTCGAGCGACGTTAAAGTAAAACTTTATATCTATAAGTATTTTTTATTTAGTTGACAGTAACATCAAATTAATTCAATGTAACTTAAAATGGATTGGGAGAAATAAAAGTACAAATACAATCTCTGTATATCACCCGGGCATAGCACCTACCAACTTGAAACTAGAAAGAATGAACAATCATTCAAATGACTGCTATGAAAACATTAAAATCTTGTTAGCGTTCGTCCCATAAATAATTAAAAGCTAAGACTGAAATTGAGCAAGCAAAGGCCTACAACTCAAATTGACTTAAAGAATTCGAAATTCCAATAATAATGTTTTTTCAAAACCAGTCTCTATCCAATACACACTAAAACTTAATATGAGTTTTATTTGTTTACAGTTAGAGAATATTTTAGAGTGTCTGTGATTTGTGAGTTATGTCCTTTGATATTGTCGATGTTGTGGTCAAAAACTAATGAGAGAAGGCTGTTGACCTCGGCATGATATTCACGTTGAGATTCCATATTCGAAATTTTAAATTACTCAAAAACGTTCCGAAGAGTATTTTCCTCGAATTGTTCGCTGCTTTTTAAAATTATCATTTTTTTGGTAACAGAAAATAGCGGTTTAAGAGGAATACTTTTCACATGTTTAATTTAAAATGACAACGTTTAAAATGATGACGTCAGCAATTTTGTATTCAGAATCTGCAACCAGTTTTTTATATATTCGTTCAAAACCAAACGTAAGTAAACTTTCGAGATGTAACATCTAAGATTAATCTTATAATAATTTACTTGTATTTTATAAATCAGGGCTTTTTGCTTCCCTTTTCTAAAATAACTTTGTAAATTAAGTTTAAAAATACATAAGCGTATGTAGGTTTTCGTGAAAAGTTGGGTTGTCCAGCGTTGGATTTAATGATGGAATTCAGAAAAGGGTAAGGTTATCCTTACCACAACTTAAAGCTTTAATTAACTAAGAATAAATCGCCATTACGGTGCTATTAAAAAATATTGCCGCGTAGTGCCGGCTTAGAATGTCGCTACCCCTTTCTACCCACGGGTGTCGTAAGAGGCGACTAAGGGTATCGGGGCTTTTTATTGGATTTTTGGGCGATGCGGTTGGAGACCCATCACCAAAAACCTTTATTTTTACCATCTTTTCCCCACTAAACTTCCAAAAGTGGCTGAGGGATTTATAATACCTTAGCTCTGGTTACCCCTTCTAGGGAAATATAGCCGTGAGTATATGTATGTATGATGTATGTAAAAAATATCTATTAACATTACCACATTTGAAACACTAATTTTACACACTCATATTAATCATATGTTTAAGCCAAGTTAAATTGAACTAGAGTCTCCAGTTTATCTTGGTTATTTTGAGTCTCTCAAGTATTTGAAAAGTGAGAAGTTTGAACGTCAATTAAGCCAGGTCATTGCTTCTTAAAGTATGTCCAAAAACCTCACATTTATCCATGTGTGGGTTCATCCTATCATAGATTATGTTAATAGGCACAATAAAACAGAAAGGCCTTTAGTTTACGAGCACCGAATTTGGTTACAAATGTATGCAAATGTAGCCAGGAAATATGTATCTCAAATAAATGTGGACGGTTTGAGATAGGTATTCGGTATTAATTTTCTGTGTATTATCATTTTGTGGCTTGCGTGTTCTATGGATCATTGACCAGAGCCAGAATTTATTGCTTTACGAAAGAAAAATAAAATAATAAAATTCTTATGACACTTGTTATAACTATCTTTTATTATACCAACTAAAATATCATTCTATTGGATTGAAAACATTCAGTTTTGTCGTACATATTATATATAGAGACTTATCGAATTATCACACCGTCATTCACTAATACCTCTAAGGTAACTGAGCGATTTTTTTTATTGGGTCTTTTTATTTGATTTTGGGCGATGCAGTTGGACACCCATCACCAACATTTATTTGACAATCTATTCCCCAATCTACCCCCACAACTTCCAAAAGTGGCTGAAGGGTTCCTAATTTTAAAGTTCTGGCTACCCCTCTTATTTGGCCTCTGACTTGGCCGACCACGTTGCCCGGATGCACCTGGACCTACGGGGCAAAAGAGTCACGCAATGGGCTTCCAGTGTAAAGAGAAAGCGTGGCCAACCAAGAAAAAGATGGAGTGATGAACTAGGTCTCAGTTGGATGAAAAGTAATACCAAATTAACAAAATTAAACAAAACATGGGTTCTAGTTTATAGTTTGTGTTTTATAGTCTCTAGGGAGCGAGAATTCTCAACATATTGAATTCTTCTCGAAAAATTGTCAAAATTAAGTATTTATAAGTATTTATTTGGCAACAAAAAACTTACAAAATTAGTCTCATAGATATGGATATATAGATTCCATGTATAGCTATGAAATTAATAAAAAAAATTGTTAAAAGACTAATATTATTTGAAGCTGTTGATTTTTATAATTTGCTGTGTAGTGTCGGCATAGAATAGCACTACCCCATTTCTTCCGGTGGGTGTACGTAAGAGGCGACTAACGGTATTGGGGCTTTTAAGGGATTTTTGGGCGATGCGGTTGGAGACTCATCACCATCTTTTCCCCACTCAACTTTCAAAAGTGGCTGAGGAATTTCTCATTCCTTAGCTCTGGCTACCCCATCTAGGGATTTATAGCCGTGAGTATATGTATGTATGTATGCAATTACATAATGAAAAGTAAGTTACATAGAAAATACTTCAAGTCAGATGAAACTCTTACATGTTACTTGAGTAACGCACTCCGCTACTCAAGCAAGAAGTTTTCCAAGCAGCTTTTTAATTAGCTTTTAAGTACTGGCAATTAGTTGCCGCCACAAGTAAGAAAGTTTACACTACACAATATCTTTACACCAGTGGTGAAAAGGTTACTTAATTATACTGTAAGAGGCTTCTTAAAGGGTATTGTTTAATAGGGTTTTGTAATTGTTTAAAAATACTCATTACACTACATTTTTTTAAAGACCACTGACCATTAACAATGTATAAAAAATATACATCAAATTTCTTATTCGTCTCACACACAACGCTGTGTAGTGTCGGCTTAGAATATCAATACCCCATTTCTCCCGGTGGGTGTTTTCCGCAGAGCATCCTGCAAGACTGATTGCTTCAAATGAACATGGTCAATATGTAAAAAAAATATATCAAAATGAATGTTGATCGGGAGACATTTTTTTCTGTAAACAAGTTATTTTTGTATGGTTAATACTTTATTCTTAGGTACTAACTTTTTTATACTCACGTGCATAATTTATTTTGGGATATGCAGAAACTATCGATTACTTCCTGAAAAATCTCTCTTGATCCCTCACATTCATTATTCTTCTCATACATGCTCTTTTATTGTTCACATTTCGGATTTTGTAAGAACATTTTCGAACTGGTTTTCAAATGTCTTGCGCTGCCGTCTTCTATTAATAGCACCATTCACATTGGCTCTACATATCTCCCATCCTAACATTCCCCCTTACCCTCCCTTTCCTCCACTTCCCTTTTTCTATTTAGCTAAATCAGCTTTCACTCCTAATTGCTCACTAATAAAACTATTTCCACTCTGCCGCATATGTTCTGAATTAATATGGAAAATACAGAATAAAACTACCCGCTGATGTTGTGATGAATGAGAAAGTACGAGGTGAATGATTACAAGTCAATGTAATAATTTCGGTGTAGTGTCGGCTTATAACAGCACAACCATATTTCTTCCGGTGGGTGTATGTAAGAGGCGACTGACAGTATTGGGGCTTTTAACAGATTTTTGGGAGATGCTGTTGGAGATCCATCACAATCACAAACAACCTTTATTTCGCCAACTTTTCCCAACGCAACTTCCAAAAGTGGCTGAGGAATTTCTGATTCCCTAGCTCTGGCTACCATTTCAAGGGAATTCATAGCCGTGAGTATATGTATGTATGTATATATGAAACATTTCGGGATTATTGAAAGGGAGTACTGAGAGAACAGGAAAAAACGATAATGTGTATAAAATTATATATTCATATGAAATCGGGCGTTGTAGCTACTATACTTACAACATACATACATATACCAACGGCTATAAATCCTAAAAAGAGGTAGCCAGAGCTAGGGTATTAGAAATTCCTCAGCCACTTTTAGAAAGTTTAGTTGGCAAAAGATGGTAAAATGAAGGTTGTTGGTGATAGGTCTCCAACCGCATCGCCCAAAAATCCCTTAAAAGCCCCAATACCGTTAGTCGCCTCTTACGTACACCCACCGGAAGAAATGGGGTAGCGCTATTCTAAGCCGACACTACACAGCAAATAATAAATACTTACAAATAAATAAATATGTGTTTTAGGGCATGTAACACAGATCAAGATTGCCCCGAAGGAAATAAAATATACCTTTGTGGTATGAGACACTTACTGAACGATGTATACAAGCAAATATACATCATATATAAATATATAAATGGCTCTCTTACTTTCTTTCTTTCTCTTTCTATAAAAAACACTAAGAACAGAACCCTCACCTGGATACACATATGCTTTTCATCGTTCCACTGACCTACGGAGGTCTATTTATACATTATAATTTTATATTAAGCGGCAAAAAAATTTACCTTTTATGCTATTTCGATGCTTGAAATTCTTTCACGATGTGGCTAATGACCACCAATCTTTCTTTATTTTGAAATGTTTTACTTACTTTAAATGCAAAAGCAGCTGAATAATTTCTAATTCCAAAGTATAGATAGGTGGATGGGAAGGTATGGGGTAAAAACATCAAAATTTCATCACATCAAGCGTTTACCCCAAGGCGTTCGAGCTGTAAGAATATATGGACATACTAGCTGACCCAACAGACTACCTACTGTAGATTTGCTTATGCCAAACTTAAGGCGTTTTTTCGGGTACTCTGAGTTCAATCAGGCATGAATATTTTATTGGTCAAATTTTTCAGGGATAAAAAGTATCCTATGTTATAATTTGGCTTATTATCTAGCATTCTGCTAAATTTCATTCACATACATTCTGCAATTGAGAAGCCTTTTTACCTCAAACACACAAACATCTAAACTTTTACATTTATAATATTGATAGGAAAACTGCCAAAGAACACTATGTTTCTCAGGATATTACGATAGGGCGATGGATGGTCTCAGCCTATCCCAATGGGAGCTAAAGGTTTGAATACTTTATTATACTCCAGCACTATTCCATTTGTTCCCAAGGATTTTGTAAGAAGCGACTTACTGTATTGGAAATTTTTAGTGGGGTATCCGACAAACTTTGTTTTAAATCTTTTCTAAGTTAAATTTTTGAATTGGTTAATGAATTTCTAATCCTGAAGCTCTGGATACCCATCTGGATTTTTAGATGTATGTATAGACGTGAGTGTATGTATATATATTCTAATAGTGTACGATACAAAAACATTTTCTAATTAATTAGCAATAATCTAGTTTGAACACAGAACAACCAATTAAGTTGTACATAGTGACAGCTATCACATCATTATGTCTACCCAGTTAGTGTTATCAATTGATACAGTTAAATTATCAGCTTTACTTGTTCCCGTGTGGACAACGTTAAGACTAAGGACCTATCACACTACGTTTTCTAAACGTGCAGTCGATGCGCGTTTGTAGCTATACAGACTACTAAGCCGGCTATGGGTATTTGGAGCTTTCTAAGAGATTGTTGGACGATGCTCTTGGAGACCCATCACAAAAAAACATTTATTTTACAATCTTGTACAAGCAGAGAAATAATTGATACTGAAACTCAAACTACCCCTTCCAGGGATTTTTAGGCATGAGTATAAGTATACATACATACATACATATACTCACGCCATCAGTTCCCATTGGGGTAGGCAGAGACTATTGATCGCCACTTCGTACGATCCTGACAAACCTCTCTAGCTTCGTTTACATCCATCAATCTTTTCATGCATGCTCTTTTATTCTTCATACTTCGGACGCCAGCCTTTTTGTATAAGTATGTACGTATATAAGGAGGTTTACCCGTACATTGTTAGCAATAATAGCAACTCTTCTAACTTATTTGTGCCTCGCTCTTACGAAACGAAGATTCGCATTATGCTTAGTAACGATACTTTTGCAAAGTTATTATTTAATTGTATTATATACTAAACTTTATAAATCAAAAAGGTATAAGGTTAACAAGCAATAGAACGGACCATAGTAACGTTTTCAGTTAGAAGAGTAGACCTTAAGAAACGCGCTTCAACAAAACGGCGCGGTTTAAAGACGCGGTGTGCAAAGACTCTTATGTTCACACAATGTTCCTTATCCAATGTTAGGTCCTTTGGGTTATCTTGGTGCTTATTTTAACACCTAGGAAAGTGAATCGTGTTTGTTCTATTTCTAAGACGCTATTTATGTACCGCTGTTTATCAATCATGTATTATGAGAACAAGTAAATAATTGCGAGTTATCTATCTAGGTTAGGAAGCATGTCTACACTAATATTATAAAGAGGAAAACTTTGTTTGTTTGTATTGTAATGAATAGGCTCAAAAACTAATAAACCTACTTTAAAAGTATTTTACCAGTGGAAAGCTAAGATTTTTAGAAGCAACATAGGCTATGTATCACTGCTAAATATTGTAGGAGTAAGCAGTGAAAAATACTTAACACCATCCGTGCGAAGCCGGGGCGGATCACTTGTATTTGATATTTTAGTTGTGTTTATTTTAATGTATAATAGTTTATTTTTATAGTCGAGACGAGAAGTAGTCATTAGTTTGACTTGTGTCAAGGAATACTAACTCGACAATATATTAATAAATAAAGAATAAATAAAGGAAAGAAAAATTTCGACACAGGCGGGAATCGAGCCCGCGACCTCGGGTATACGCTCCCGTCGCTCTGCCAATTGAGCTACCGTGTCAATTCGCGGTCGCGGGTTCGATTCCCGCCTGTGTCGAAATTTTCCTTTCCTTTATTTATTCTTTATTTATTAGTAATAATCCCCGCATGAGGTTTTCATGAACAAAAAGATTTAAATAATCGACAATATATTTTATATTGCATTCATTTTTATTTACATTAAATGATAATCTCTAGTATATTATATTGTATTAATTTTACATGTAAATGGCATCCAAGATTGAGAAGCAATCATTCATATTGATCATATAAATTCATCTCAGCGGGATTTGAACTCTTCGAAACTCTGGTCTCCCGCCTTTGAAGAACGGTTTCGATCTGATCTTCAAACGTCTTACTTGACCGCCCTCCACATACAATACAATCCACATTGGCTCTATATAACTTCTTCGCCACTTTCTACCTTAACATTTCTGTAATCATATTTCTGATATAACACTCAATAATTATATAATTTAATCCTACTGAGTCAAAAGAGGTATGTGTTTTACTTACTAGATAAAGTAAAGAGTAGCGCAATGCTGCAACATGTTGCCTATATCTTAGTTTCTGTTGTGTTTGTTTTTAAGGACTATTGGATAAGAGATTCCCTGATCCAAATCAGTAAATAGTGGTTTAAACTTAAATTATTAAGTTAAAAGTGGTTCCAACCGGTTAGTGATTTGACTCCAACAATCGCATATTTATGGTACATTGAAATATAACTTAAAAATCAACTTTATATTTTGGTTGGATATTTAAAGTTGTCGTTAAGCTTTAGCTATCTTACTATTTAAAAGCAATATAGTTACTGGATTGAATTTATAAAATATCGCTGAAATTACATAAAATCGGGAAAGTGGAAACAAAAAGACACAATTTTTAACAAGTAATCAATAAAAAAAAGATATTATTACAACAATTGAGTTCGAGTTTTCCAGAAATAAAATTGGTATAAAAAAATTATTTGAAATATTCTGAATCACAAACATAAATAATTTAGTCTTATTTTGGCTGCAGTAAACTTTTTTGGTTACAAAATTCTTCATATTTTCAATTTTCTCTGGTCTTCACTATAGTCGTGTTGGTACTGGCGAACCCAAGAGCACGGTATGAAGTTCCTACGATATATAGCACGTAGGAACTCTATACCTCGCTAGTGGCAATCACCATCCGAAGAATTCTTGTGGATTCTTCTGGACTCTTGATGTGTTACTTCTGCAATCGGCTTCAATTTGCTTCTTCGTCTTTAGGCTTATGTGTTATTTTCTTCTGTGATGTTTTCTTCTCGTGTTTTGGTTCTCAAACTGTTAACTTATGCAGACATATAAAATTAACAAAATTATCTTCATAATTAAATATTAACATAGAATATTATACTTAATTAATAACAATAACTATTACAAAAGCATTACCGTATTATGGTTTAAAAAAACATATTTCAGTTATGTATTGTTTCATCAGTTTTAATAATAACAACAAAGTAAAGCAGTTTGAAATTCCCAATACATCACCCAACGCCACAAAAAACGGAGGTACCAAAATTGACCCACATTAGTGATGTCTTGACAGCTGTGTGATTTGCATATCATTTTGTAAAATGTTTACCACCCTTTAAAGGTATGCAAATGGGCAATGGTCGTGTGAACTAAGCTTTACGATTTACATGATAAATTCAAGGGGCTACCGGAGCCTTTCATATTTTTGAGAACAAATTAAGATTCAAACCCGAAATTCGGCTACAGAAATTAGAATTTTAAATTCGTTTCGTTTTCTCATGGGGTTAAAGATTTATTCGAATTATATCGATGGGAAACGAATTGTGGTGGGATGATTTGTTGCTATGTTTCTTTAGTCACGATTTTGTAATTTGAGAAAGGTTTGGAGTTTTTTTTCCATTCTTAAAATATTCTGAATCTGGTAAAAAGTCTTACCGGCATAATGGGGAATCATCCTCAAATATACAAAATGTATCACCTACTGATGTTTATGAACATAAGTAAAATTATTATTACTAATTTGTTTGATTCTCAAACGGTATTTTTGACTCTAAAGTTGTTATTTAACGTGGGCTATGACCGTTTAGGACAATGTGACTTTAAGTAAGGTTAGATTGGTACATAAGGTTAAGCAGTACTGCAGATTTGTATTAATTTGTTTCGTATTCTTTGTATCCTTTTTTATCTGATTTCTTATTAACATAAATTAAGTAAATAGGATTATTTGTAAATAAATAATCTAAAAAAACCTTTCAAAAACCAACAGCATTATGGATTACGCATGAGCAATACAATAGTTACAAAATATATAAAAGAGGTGTATACGAGAATCATTGTCCATACAACTTAAATATGTCAATAACTGTGTGTTGATACAGTTTCTCAAACCTAATTATTCTAAAACAACATATGCTCACAAAATGCTCATTAGCTCTTGTTCAACCCTATTTAACATGAGTTTTATTATAAGCACACCTGCATATTCCGTTAAACAGATAAGCGGTGACACTTCATTCATTAGTAAATTAAGTGCTAATTTGACATGATTATTACACGATAATCTTAATGTCGAGCGGACTAACGAGAAACAATTTAAAACTCAAATAAAATATTATATTACATCAAGAAAAAATGCCACCCTCTATATGTCGCATCTTGGAGCAAAGTTAATGAGGATGTCTTCTATCGAGCCTCCTAAATAAACTTCTCTAGAACCTAGCTTAAGGCGCACATGCTTTTAAAAGTTCAGCTTTAATGAGCCGTTACAAGCTAAACAACTGCTCTGTAAACTGACAAGTCTTCACCCTGGATATAATTAGTCGAGCGGCGGGTGGTTGCTTCACCCATTAAAAACATGTTCAAAGACAATAATTGCTTACTACAACTTTTGGTTGCTTCGTCTTATTATTTCTTTTAGATGCTATCGCGGTGTAGTTATTTATTGCAATTATTAAAACGTTATGATGTCGGTTAATGGTAGGTTACATGTTTAGCACATAATTCAGAAACTGTAGTGCAGTTAATTAGGGCAGGGTTCGTTCTCGAATTTGGCTGTGAAACAATACGTGATAATTAGGAGTGGCCGATAACACCGGTATTTACCTCAAATTGGGGTGTGTTTTGTAGATTGAGTTGTTTTTCGTAAGATAATTAGAGTTTGTGGTTAATTAATTGGTTTATTTTACGAGAGGCGAACAGTCGAAAATGTCGTTATTACTTCTTGTTTGTTTCGGAAGTAATACAAACGCAGTGGAATGGAAAATGTTTATAATAAGACATGTATAAAACAACGCGTATCTACTGTTTCCCTGCAATGGATAACATCAAACCAAATACGACAATAAGGGTACTGCCGAACCCTTTAAAAACAACTCACTCGCGCTCAGAAAAAAATTGTAGACATCTCGCTCTCGCAAACCATACATACCATAAAATAGAAAGAGAAAGGCGTCAAAAATTTTACAAATACCTCTTCTATTTTCACGTCGTCGTAGAAGTCTCGAACAAGAATCCCAGTAATTTTGAGGATTTGCAGCTGAAATGAGTTAGCAAATCCGCGGATTACCAGCCCCATGTCGCAGACACTCGTAGAATGATTGTACATAAATAACGGAACCCGTTACGAGAAATCTTATTTTCTTTCTTGAGACATGCAAATTGTTTTTTTTTATGTTCGAAGTGGCGTCTCCTATTTTGTGATCCGTGGTTATGGATGGATAAGAAATTTTTAAAATTACTTTATTTTGTGTTTATGAATAAAGTTGTTATGCCAAACTATTTTTTCAATAATAAATAAGCTTAAATCTAAGTTTTGTATATATTTTTTATTAACATTAACAACGCATTTAACAACGAATTGCTACTAAACTGATGTATGACAAAACATACTTTGTGTAACGAAAATAAATTTCATGAATTTGTTATATGATTGGCGTGTCTTAATCTAATTAGACTTAATAAATACTATTGAACGGCTCAATTGAAATTATTCAGTTCGACGCAATACAAATAAATTATCAACGAAGCGAAAGGAAAATGCAACATTTAGTATTGAGGAAATTCCATCGGTACTGTCAACACAATGTTTCTATGAACTATTTATTATTATTTCCATTAACTATTTATTACGATTTCTTTTAACTTTATAATTATTTTTGTTAACTATTTAATATTATTTCCATTAACTATTTATTATTATTTTGGCTTACCATTTATTTCTAGGTAATGATCGGCTACTTATTAAAACTACGATTAAATTGTTTTTGTATATAACAATGCTATTATTTAAACTAAAATATGAAATACTATGTACCTACGGAAGATCACATGAAGAGTCAACATATTCGCCTCATCGTTATTCTAATATGGGTTGTTAAAACGAGAAACACACGCTTAGAATTATCATATTATTGATACTAAAAATAGATATTTTTATATAATATCATATTCAAGATATCTGAATGTTATCGCGCTTACACGAGTTCACACTTGAAAGTAAGTTGATATGAGTAAAGATAAGTATTAAGAGCCTAAAGTTGTTAATAATTTATACGGAATACAAAAAATATTTACCCTCTTAGTATATTGATTCGCAAATTTAGTGATATTTTGTTAGGTAAAATTTTATAACTTTATATCCGGAATGGTGACTTCTTAGCTAATAGGTTTTGTACTCGAGAAGTATAGGTTAATGAATTTTGTTAAAAAGAGGCCAATACAAAAACTTTTACTTAATTATGAAGTAATAAATTATCTAGCTAAAGTTTTTAGTGAAACAAGTAGTCTTGTGTTCAAATTCGATGTACTATAAATAATAGTTATTAAAACATTAAATAGTATCAGATAACTAAAAATAATACTATTCTCTTTCAGCGAGCAGTACGCATACAATGTAGGATCGCGTGTTTAATAAGAAACTGTAAAGAATGGCTTGAATGAGCCGGTGTGTAGTGCGGACGCCCAATAAAATATCAGCTTTACGTATAAAATGCGTGTCTGAAAACATTTCACCATACCCTCGTCGACACATTGAAGCAAAACTAGATTTTTTTTCACTCCGCGGAAAACAGCGAATAGCGAACAAACAATTTACAATGCTCACTGCAACCAGTACGCAGCTATCCGCTAAAATAATGGCAGAACATTGCAAATGAAACTGCCACTATTTATAACCCGCTCGAAAAGGTAGACAAACTGCTTTGTGTTGCAATTGCAACTTTTTATAGTTACAGGCCATTACCATTAGCACCGAGAAAAGAGGATCCTTGCCAAAAGTCAATGCACTCATAGTTCTAAAGTGACATTTTCCGCATACGGTTCAGTATACAAACAGAAGACGCAATTAAAAAATGTCGCGAATGCCTCCCAAGGGCAGGGTTAACGTCTCTACGTAATTACGTGTGAAGTTGCACTTTAAATTTCGAATGTTTTGTTTCGGTCGTGTTTGAATTATCGGTGTGACCCGCGCGCGCATGCGCACTCGCTAATTCGACAACATCGCTAAAATCGGAACACGTTTTTCGGTTATTCCACCGAGTTTAATGAGTTTTTTTTAATCGGCGATTTGTACGTTATATGTCGAGTTTATTGGACGATAAAAAGTTTCAAGTCAGCTAAGAGTTATCCAGTCTTTATTAAAGTGACATTTTTATTGGGAGTTCGCCTTTGAGCATATTTTAGCAGCTATTAGAGACTGAACCGTTTTTTTTGTTTCCATATATCATTTTTAAGTGCGTGCTATCGCGAAATTTCACAGTGTTCATTGCATGGAGAGGGAGCCGTCGACAGCGGAAATACACCATTACCATTCCCTCCGAGTACACAAGTACACAGCACACACATACACACACACATACACCCACCTACGCACATACTGGGCACCATACACGCTAGGGTCGCCGAGCCCCACGGATAGCCCCCGGGGGCAATTCTTACCCCATCATAAAACGCGTCGCCACCCACTCGACTCATCATTTGGTATTTGAATTACTTATAAGCAATTTCGTAATTTCATTCCATTGATTCGATTTTGCGGCCAATATGGAATCGAATCAAAAATTACCTTCAACGCGTTTTATCTATGCGATAGATATTTTTCGAATATTAAAGTTTGAGAATACAGAGGCGTGCGCCATATCGTCAAGAAGTTTTATTGTGTTGTGGTATGAAACTTAATAGCTTGACTCAAAGTTTTATAGTTAACGAAGTATGGGAACTTTAACATGTGCTCAATATTTCAGTTCAGTATTAGTATGTGATTATGACGTCACTAACGACGACAATATGAACTAAGCTTATACAAATGAAAGTTGGGCTAATATACGATTATAATCGATTAAATGTCAAAGGCGGAAAAGTGACAATTATTTTTGTTGGTTAGTCATAAACGGTTAGTTGTCCTTTTCACACTTAGCGAAATGAATATGTGATAGAAGAGCTATGTTATTAGTTATTGGGCCCACACACACATGCACCCATATTATACAACTAATTTGTTTTGACGTTTCTAAACGAACGACCACTTTTCCCGCCTACTAGTTGTACGCGCAAAATTCAATAGGGGAATTGGAATTTGAAACTGATGAATTTGCAAATTAAACTAGCCTTTATATATGTACGCGATAAGATCCATTTTAGCTCTCGTAACAAATATATCGTTTGTAGCTGATGCACTATTGAATTTTCGATAATTTGTTTTGGCTTTGCCCTATTTTGCTATTACGGAGATATTTAAAATATTTTAGGAACAAGACGGCCACCATTTTGAAATTCATTTGAACTCATACGTGATTTTTTGAAGACCTATCTAATTGTCAGTTCAAGTCAGGAATCTTGAAATATAAGTAATTGGTAGGAATAACTTAAAACAAAACTGTTTTCTCAATTCGATAGGTAAAAAATTCACAAATGTGCCTAAACGTGTCGTAATTGACCCAAATCAGCGGGGAATAAATTAAACTAAAATGACTAACACTAGGTCCCGGCACACAATACAAAACAAAGCCACATTCAGTTGTACGCAAATTAGAAATGACTCACTCACTACGGTCAGAACAATACCACATAATATATCGTAAACTAAAGTCTAGGTCGCCAGCAAATTAAAAGTTTAAACTATTAATATATGTGTTCAATGAACAACGATATACTCCTAAATGAGTAATAAAACTTATATGTTACATACCATTATTTATCAGTTACTTCCTTTGTGCTGCGCTCTGAAACAAAGAATTTGAATTTTAGATTATTTATTCTGTACCAAATAAAATAACCGGCTACAGAATGCGACGACAAGACATCAATCATTAAAAACCGAATGCATCCATTCAAATATGGTATTCTGTTTTTGTCCCAAGGTCAGAATCCTCACGACCTTGCTTCGGTCAACAGTATACTTATCCTAGTCACAAGTCATATAAAAACTGTTCTTATTTCAAATCAGTGATGCGATGAATACCTCGTAATTTTTTGTTTCTTTATTTCCTTTTTCGATGCACGTGCCACTTATTTATTTAACCATAATGCACAATTTGCTGTCAGAATTACACTGGCAAATTATTCAAAGCACTGGTTTTTATATTTGACGCTAATGTCCCCGACTTCACGTGAGTCAAGCCACTGACAAATGTGCGACATTCATTGTCCTTCGAAAACACATGACACAGTTTTTGTGTTGTTCCCGCGATCGTTGCCCTTTTCGAATTATTTTTCACGTTGGATTTTCTTTCATTACGAGCGTTTTATATGTATTTAAATGAGTCATAATTTGTTTCATCGGTGTTTTTGCGACGATTTCTGTTCATTACAGACATGCAGTGCCCGATACGACCTACACGACCCGACTCTTTGTTGGACCGTCCTTTGATTGATATTAAACCTTTTTTGTGCGCAAATTTGGTCGACGGGAACAAATTAGCAAGATGGCGGCCCAAATGGTAATAAATAACTTTAACAAATTTAAGGACATTAGCGTACAAATAACTTTACACAAAATTAGCATGGTTGCTAAGTGTGACGGACATTTACGAATTTGCTTCATTAACTTTATGCTTAATTAATAAAATCGTGGAAAATCACAACCCAAGTCATGTTTTTTACATTTGTATAAATCACCGACGTAACGTTACGTACTCATGTTATTTAATAATTTCAGATATTAGATTAGAATATAATATTTTCGTCTAAGCAACTAGCAATAAACTAGTTTAAAAACAAATCAAATAAGTATCAAATAAATCAAGTAAACGAAAAATAAAGAATTAATGCTGTGTAGAGTCGGCTTAGAATAGCACTACCCCATTTCTTCCGGTGGGTGTACGTAAGAGGCGACTCACGGTATTGGGGCTTTCAAGGGATTTTTGGGCGATGAGGTTGGAGACCCATCACCAACAACCTTTATTTTACCATCATTTCCCCACCTAACTTCCAAAAGTGGCTGAGGAATTTCTAATTTCTTAGCTCTGGCTACCCCATCTAGGGATTTATAGCCGTGAGTATATATGTATGTATGTAGAAAAGTGTACTACTTCTCTGTCTTTATTTTTTAATGTTATAAAAACCTTTACTCGTCATGAATAAAGATGTTGGATCCTTAAATAATAAAAAACTTAGTAATAATATTTTGAACGTAACATGTGTGATTATTCCAAAATTGTTTTAAGCAGTAAGGAAAATCAAATACGTTTTAAAAATCTCAGGAATTTTCCAAATGACTGTTTTATCTTTATGCCCTTTATCATACAACATTACATGGCTAGATAAAATTAATAGTTAAAGCTATTTAAAAGTAATTAAATACGTATTATTAATTATAGTCTAAGTGTTTTGTGACGACTATATTAAATTATACAAACAAGTATCTAGTGAGTCAGAAACGTACATTATTTTAGTTTCACGTTATATGAGCGGTTTTTTCTCATTTGTTTTCTTTTAAGAACATACATACCTACATATGCTCACGGCTATAAATCCCTAGAAGGGGTAG